>JAEIFV010000035.1:600000-1004901 GCA_018904265.1 Lordiphosa collinella | reverse complement strand
ACTTACCCACTATTCCGACTAGAGAACGCCAACAACAACGGCCACAGGCACAGCAACAACTACAGGAAATGGCACAATCGCCACAACAGCAGCAACAGTAACAATTTAGAGCACAGCAGCCTGAAAACCGCCAACAGGCCAACAGCTACGCGGCAGCCTTAAAATCAGGCCTACCAAAGCAGCAGCAGAGACGGAGAATATTCGAGCCCACATATCCAGAGCCAGCTGTCCAGCAACAGATCGCTCCTCCTCAGCTAGCCAATAACCATGGCAACAGAAACCGAAGCAGAAGTGGCCAACGCAACATTGGCCCCAGAGACAACATTGGTCAAAAACTTGACCAATTAATCAGCCTCCTGGTTGAGCAACGGAGACACGCAGCTCCAGTAAATGCCAATCCCTCCGGACTTGAGACGAAGATCGACTAGATGATGGATCTGATGACCAACCTGATAGGCTCCATAGCGACCTTAATGTCCGGCCTGGTCGTGGAGTGATGCTTCATAAACTTCTGTGCCACCTGTGAATACACAAAAAGTAAACAAACAATTACGTCACGAACACACACACACACAAATAAATACCTACTCAACAAGTATCAAAAGCCGCACACTTAAAGGCGGAAGAAGATCGACAGACGCCACTAAAACATAAGGAAGCTACTTTTACTTCAAAGACCAAAGGACCACTTCCTGACCTGTAAAATAAATATAAATAATAAAACACACAGACGCAAAGAAAAACACTCACTTACCAAGTACTTGAAGACAACAGACTGACTCCAAATCAGATTCCGTCAAACTCTCAGCACGCTAACCTGAAAACAATAATACAAATAAAACAATAATTAAAACACACAAAAAGACTCCCACTTACCAAAACCGAATCGCCTTGGAGCTGTTCTGGCCCAAACCACCACCCTGATCTGTAAGAAAAGAAAGAATGAACAATTAGAACAAAGTAAATAAAATAATAAGAACATACACACGCACAAACACAAAGAAATTACTCACCAAGTATAAGAACCCATAAGATCGACCTCAAATCAGGTGTCGGCAGTCTTGCACCATCTGCTGACCTGCGCCAATTGTCGACCTGAAATAAACACAAAATAAACAAACAATTAGAATACACACACTCTCACACGCGAAGAGAGATACTTACTCACCAATTATAAAAATCCGCACACCCAAAGGCGGAGGACGACCGACGGCCACCATCGAATCACCAAGAAATAGCTTCAGCTAAGAACCAGCGGGACAACCACTTACCCAAGTGACGTCATCCATGCGCCGATTAATGACCTGCAAAAATGATAAAAAATTGGAACACACACACATACAAAGAGAATAGCCCACTCACCGGGTACGAATGTCCGCTTATCTCGAGGCGGAAGACGAATCACAGCCACCACTGGATCACGAGGAACCTGCCCTAGTTCCTAGTCCCCACTGGGGCGGCCGCAGAGGCGGATCTTGCCAACCTTGCGTCATTTCCGACCTGCAAAAAACTAAATACTTATTTGATTTCCATTAGTAATTTTACAAGTATATCAGTTTACTAACATAGCGGTAGACTTACGATTATAATTATCAAAATGCGCCCCAAGCGCCGTCAGCTGAGGCTCAACAGTGTTGAGCGAATTTGAATTTTAGCCATATATTTGAAATTAGCTATAGTTAAATTGTATAATTTAAAATCTCAAATAGGCGTGAAGCCATTCATTGTAATATGCTCAATTTAGAATAAAAAATGAATAGTCACCTGCCTTTCCCCCTTGCTCCCACTCCTGCTGGCCAGGCGAGGATGGTGAGGACGGAATTTGGCGGGCTATGAATGCGTTTGTCCTTGTGACGAGCGGAACCAGAAAAGATGGGCGGCCCCTATATGCCACCATGGCCTTCTGCAAAAGGACATCCTGATAAACACACCAATTATGTCTTTTGTAGGCACCTGTCAATGAAGCCGAGAATTTAAAAATTGTATCAAAATTTAGTCGGCGCCAATCAATTCTTTGATAGTGCAATGAAATGTATTTGTAAAGAATAAATATACTCACAGTTTTTCACGGCCACTATGGTCGGGTTCGGGAGTAGTAGGCTGTGACAATTTTGGAGCAGCCCCTACTCCTGAATCCCGAGATTAGTTGGCCGGTCGAAAGCTGTGAGCATCATATTGTGTTTAGCCTCAGTGCTGAACAGAGCATTAAAAAAGTCAAATACTTGCCTGAGCTCAGACACCTCAGAGAAGTCGAGTCCCAGCAGCCTCAAAGCAGAACATGTTCCCATTAGACGCATTGTTTGTCGGCGATGGACCAGGCCATTAGCTGCGGCTCATGAGACGCATCCCAGACCAAATGCCTCAACATCAGATGAGCAACATAAAGCTCTGAATCCATCAGCAGTTCCTTCAGATGACACTCAAATTATGGGTGGTGACCATCAACATGCTCCGGACCAGCGTCGTTAAGAAGCCCCATAGACAAGGTCAATAAGGGAAACCGCAGCCGAATAAATACTCACCCTGGTTGCGGAATCCGAGTTCAGAAGATGAAATGATGGGCGGCTCCTATATACCACCATGGCCTTCTGCAAAGGGATAGTCAATATGCCAATTAATTCTTTGATAGTGCAATGAAATGTATTTATATAGATTAAATATACTCACAGTTTTTCACGGAACATAAATTTTGATGCTGCAGTGGCAGCGGTACAAAGTCGTTAAGAAGCCCCATAGACAAAGTCAATAAGGGAAACCGCAGCCGAATAAATACTCACCCTGGTTGCGGAATCCGAGTTCAGAAGATGAAATGATGGGCGGCTCCTATATACCACCATGGCCTTCTGCAAAGGGATAGTCAATATGCCAATTAATTCTTTGATAGTGCAATGAAATGTATTTACATAGATTAAATATACTCACAGTTTTTCACGGCCACTATGACCGGGTTCGAAAGTAGTAGGCTGTGACAATTTTGGAGCAGCCCCTACTCCTGAACTCCGAAATTAGTAGGCTGGTCGAAAACTGTAAGCATCAGTGCGTCAGTTCTAGTAGCAGACGAAGCAACGAAAAGATGTTTCTCGTTGGAGGCTCTGATTTAAAGTGTGCCACAGTACTCCGCTCGGCACCTTTTTATACCCCTCACACCTTCGACGACTGTGCAACCTAGGCCCCGTTCCGACCAACTGCAATCGAAGCAGGCTACTTTGCTAGTTTGTTAGCAGGCCCCGCCTGGCTAAAGGCCACTTAGCCCAAATTTGACATTCCAGTGTTGATAAATGATTAAACAATCCTAAATAGTACAATGACACGACCCATTTCTAATCTTTGCTAAAATAGGAATTTACTATGACACGACATATCTAAAAAATGTTTCCAAGACGAATACATACATAAATAAAAGAAGGCCTGGAAGTGACTCTTTAGTCGTTCTCCAGCCCCTAGTTGTGTGCCACTGATGCCACTTAACTTAAAAAAATTATAATAATACTTATTTGCTTAAAGATATTACTTTAAAATTTACTTTACAAATTGTAAACAACTGGCAGACCACAGCATTGCCAGGCATAAATTCTGCCATTGGCTGCTGCTTTGCTCTGCCTCTGTCTCTCACTCTTGGACAGTGGTCCATAGTATTGCAAAAATTGTATTCATTCAAATATTTGGGGTGTTCATTTAGTGTTGTATCATTGCACATTGCACGTTGTGCAAGCCGCTCCAACAACAATTTGTACTGAGTCAAGTTTGCACTTTATGCTAGACCCCTACCTTTGACTACAAAAATCGTTGCAAGTGCAAATCAATATTAGTGTTAGAAAACAATAAAAGCGTGACAAGTGTTGCAAAATTTTCTGGTATTTTTTGGTGTAATTTAGTGCTTTATGTGCTAAATCAAAACATCCCGCCAACTAACGGACTTTGGCACATTTGCTATGTCGCCTCTGCGGCTCGCATAAATGCAAATTGCATAATCAACAAAATCATCCTTAATTTCGTCAAATTCAGAAGCGGCCACAACATGGTCAGCTACACCTGCAATAAATATTATCTAATGTACTTAAATTACCCCACAATGCATATCTCTCTATATATAAAATAGTTTGTCCTGACTGACTGACTGACTGACTGACTGACTGACTGATTGGCAATCATCGCACAGCCTAAACGGTAAGAGCTAGAGGGCTGAAATTTGGACAGGAGTTTCCTTATGTGGTGAAAGTGCGTACTAAGACGGGGTTTTGGAAAATTCCACCCGGAAAAGCCGGAAAAGCGTCGGGAAAGTTTGTATGGGGAAATTTTATTTTTCATCCGATTGACTTGAAATTCGGTTTGTAAGCATAGCATGCAAAATAATTGGACACGTGTTTTCCCGATTTCGGAAAATCCGCCCACAAGGAAAATTCTCGGAAAATTCGATATGCAAAAATCTATTTTTCATCCGATTGACTTGAAATTCGGTTTGTAAGGATAGTAAGTGAAATAAATTGAGATGCCATTTTCCGATGTTGGAAAATTTGACCTTAGGGTCGGAAAATTCCCGGAAAAGCGTCCGAAAAGTTTCTATAGGAAAATTTATTTTTCATCCGATTGTGTTGAAACTCGGTTTGTAAGCAAAGTATGCGAAATAATTGGACACGTGTTTTCCCGATTTCGGAAAATCCGCCCACAAGGAAAATTCTTGGAAAATTCGATATGCAAATCTCTATTTTTCATCCGATTGACTTGAAATTCGGTTTGTAAGGATAGTAAGTGAAATAAATTGAGATGCCATTTTCCGATGTTGGAAAATTTGACCTTAGGGTCGGAAAATTCCCGGAAAAGCGTCCGAAAAGTTTCTATAGGAAAATTTATTTTTCATCCGATTGTGTTGAAACTCGGTTTGTAAGCAAAGTATGCGAAATAATTGGACACGTGTTTTCCCGATTTCTGAAAATCCGCCCACAAGGAAAATTCTTGGAAAATTCGATATGCAAAAATCTATTTTCAATCCGATTGACTTGAAATTCGGTTTGTAAGGATAGTAAGTGAAATAAATTGAGATGCCATTTTTCGATGTTGGAAAAATCGACCGTAGGGTCGGAAAATTTCTGGAAAAGCGTCACAAAAGTTTGTATGGGGAAAATTTGTTTTTGATCCGATTGACTTGAAAGTCGGTTTATAAGCTAAGTATGCAAAATAATTGGGCACGTGCTTTCCCGATTTCGGAAAATCCGCCCACAAGGAAAATTCCGGAAAATTCGATATGCAAATCTCTATTTTTCATCCGATTGACTTGAAATTCGGTTTGTAAGGATAGTAAGTGAAATAAATTGAGCTGTCATTTTCCAATGTTGGAAAATTTGGCACTAGGGTCGGAAAACTCCCGGAAAAGCGACAGAAAAGTTTGTATGGGAGAAATTTTTTTTTCGGTTGACTTGAAGCTCGGTTTATAAGCAAAATATGCGAAATAGTTCGACACGATTACGATAACGATAGCGACGACGATAACTGTAACGATAACGATAACGATAACGATAAGGATAACGATAGCGATAACGATAGCGATAACGATAGCGATAACGATAGCGATAACGATAACGATAACGATAACGATAACGATAACGATAACGATAACGATAACGATAACGATAACGATAACGATAACGATAACGATAACGATAACGATAACGATAACGATAACGATAACGATAACGATAACGATAACGATAACGATAACGATAACGATAACGATAACGATAACGATAACGATAACGATAACGATAACGATAACGATAACGATAACGATAACGATAACGATAACGATAACGATAACGATAACGATAACGATAACGATAACGATAACGATAACGATAACGATAACGATAACGATAA
The DNA here is from genome assembly GCA_018904265.1 of Lordiphosa collinella. NCBI lineage: Eukaryota > Metazoa > Arthropoda > Insecta > Diptera > Drosophilidae > Lordiphosa > Lordiphosa collinella. The sequence continues at coordinate 999,030 of JAEIFV010000035.1, read as the reverse complement.
CGATAACGATAACGATAACGATAACGATAACGATAACGATAACGATAACGATAACGATAACGATAACGATAACGATAACGATAACGATAACGATAACGATAACGATAACGATAACGATAACGATAACGATAACGATAACGATAACGATAACGATAACGATAACGATAACGATAACGATAACGATAACGATAACGATAACGATAACGATAACGATAACGATAACGATAACGATAACGATAACGATAACGATAACGATAACGATAACGATAACGATAACGATAACGATAACGATAACGATAACGATAACGATAACGATAACGATAACGATAACGATAACGATAACGATAACGATAACGATAACGATAACGATAACGATAACGATAACGATAACGATAACGATAACGATAACGATAACGATAACGATAACGATAACGATAACGATAACGATAACGATAACGATAACGATAACGATAACGATAACGATAACGATAACGATAACGATAACGATAACGATAACGATAACGATAACGATAACGATAACGATAACGATAACGATAACGATAACGATAACGATAACGATAACGATAACGATAACGATAACGATAACGATAACGATAACGATAACGATAACGATAACGATAACGATAACGATAACGATAACGATAACGATAACGATAACGATAACGATAACGATAACGATAACGATAACGATAACGATAACGATAACGATAACGATAACGATAACGATAACGATAACGATAACGATAACGATAACGATAACGATAACGATAACGATAACGATAACGATAACGATAACGATAACGATAACGATAACGATAACGATAACGATAACGATAACGATAACGATAACGATAACGATAACGATAACGATAACGATAACGATAACGATAACGATAACGATAACGATAACGATAACGATAACGATAACGATAACGATAACGATAACGATAACGATAACGATAACGATAACGATAACGATAACGATAACGATAACGATAACGATAACGATAACGATAACGATAACGATAACGATAACGATAACGATAACGATAACGATAACGATAACGATAACGATAACGATAACGATAACGATAACGATAACGATAACGATAACGATAACGATAACGATAACGATAACGATAACGATAACGATAACGATAACGATAACGATAACGATAACGAGAACGATAACGATAACGATAACGATAACGATAACGATAACGATAACGATAACGATAACGATAACGATAACGATAACGATAACGATAACGATAACGATAACGAGAACGATAACGAGAACGATAACGATAACGATAACGATAACGATAACGATAACGATAACGATAACGATAACGATAACGATAACGATAACGATAACGATAACGATAACGATAACGATAACGATAACGATAACGATAACGATATGATAATGATTATGATTATGATTATGATTATGATTATGATTATGATTATGATAGTGATGATAGTGATAGTGATAGTGATAGTGATAGTGATAGTGATAATGATAATGATAACTGAATCTGTTTTTGAAATACTGGGCTTGACAGCTGCGAAGCGCGCCGAGTGATACGCTGTAGTATTTACTGAACTTAAAGCAAAGCTACACAACAAACTGAAAGTTTGCCAACACCGTAAATGGTCAGTATATGACGTTTGTCAAAGCCACTAAAACAAATTTGGGTTTCTAAAAAAAACTAACTCTTATTAACATGAAATAAAGTCGGTCAAGCCCGTATATACTCTGTACCAACGAAAGTGTACGCTCAGTATGAATTTTGATGCTGCAGTGGCAGCAGTAAGCAGCGATACTGCTTCCAACACTCTTTTGCTCATATCTCGACAACCTTTCATCCGATCATTATGATTCCTTTGGCAAGTCGATAAATAATTTTACCTAGAAAACATGTCCAGAAGAAACGACCCTTCTATCTTTAAAACAGTGACTGATATGACGTTTTTCTCAAATTGCGGGGGCGGTGCCGAAAATTGAAAATAAACTTGATCTGCCTGCAAGTAAAAGAAGCATATGTCCCATACATGTCAAACCTCTATCTGTTACCAACACAGAGAAATTGCTTTCAAGTGACTTCTAGCCGCTTTTTTAAAAATTCTCTCCTGCCGTATTTGGCAAATCCACAAACAAAAACAATTCAACAGACTCAACGGGGGTGGTTTGCGCTCGGTCATGTGTACAGAGAACGAGAGAGAGAGAGAAAAAGAGAGCAAGTTTGCTACGATCAAACACATGCACGCAAATAGCCGTCGAATTTGCTTACACACACACTGCAAAACAATCGGCAATTTCCAGCACATACCAATTATTAAACTGATCATCAAGTCCATACTGACAGCGGCTTGACAGCGGCGAAGCGCGCCGGGTGATACGCTAGTCAACCTATATTCCTTCATTTGCATCAATTTCGTGAATTGCTTGGGATGCGGTCCATTCCAGAAGTGATGCTTTCAAGCTTTTAAATGGCATTTTTAAATTTATATTTTTAGCAGCAACTCAAACTACCCTCACAATAACAAACTCAGCGATAACGATAGCGAACAGCTGATTGCGTTAATTTACAAGACTTACACTCAAATCGTGCAATTGAGTGTTCACGATAGCTCTGCTGCAAAGTTGCACATATACAATGATACAACACTTAATGAACACCTCTATTGTATTTATTCCTATTTGTTAAATGTATAAAAAATGCATATCAAATAAACAAGGCTTCGCGGCAGCTTTGAGTTGTTTGCTGGCCCTTAGTGTGTGCGCACCGATCCACACCAAGCATAAAAAAACTAAAATTTTCCCTTACTTGTGTATGGGCATTTCCACAGAAAGGTCCACCGAGACCAAAAAATTAAAAGTACTTAAAAATACTATGATTTATCATATTTTCTTAGGAAAACACTCAAAATTAACTGATGTTTATCAATCTAACAATAATTCATTAGCCATTTCGACATTTGAATCCTATTTTGCTTTCTAAGAAAAAAAAATTTTCAACCAAACTAATTCTAATATACAGTAAAATTCTTTAAAAATATTTTAAAACTAGTCGAACAAAAATTTTTTGGCAGGTTTCGCTGAGTTCAGCACTTATATTGATGCCCAAAAGAACCACTTATATTTTTGGTCACGTGCGTATCCCTTTTTGATTGGCTTTATCTTGGAGCCATACGTCTGCTACCAACTTTACCATCAAACAAAGTGCTTCGAAATAGCTTTAAGTTAAAGTAGGAGAAGAAAAACCATTATTTTGATTTTTATTCCGCTATAAATGCGTACGTCGGTCACGTGCGTCATCATGGAAATACCCATATGTCGAAAATATCTCTGGCAATAAGGCATAATAACATAACTCGAGTTATGTAAAAATTGAGATATTCATATTTCATATTCATTCTACATTCTTTCAAATTTTCACACCAATCGGATGAGTGGTTACAAAGATATGACGAAAAAAAACTTGATTCTTTCAAACAAACCGATACTTTTCAAGCAACAACGCTTCCAATCTGTAAAACATTTCCACTTTACGACCAATCACATTTTTCACATATTCACTAAACGTTAGGAATTGCTCTACTGAAAAATAGAAAAACACACTTGTGCTATTTTGCCTTTGCCAAAGATATATTCTCTTCAAGAGCAGAGCCCTCTCTCGGAAAACGAAAATTGCTTATCATCCCAGTCCTGCTATACGGCGCAGAAGCATGGACAATGACAAAAGAGGATGAGGTGGCAATAGGCGTGTTCGAGAGAAAAGTTCTTCGGAGGATTTAAACGTTGGCGGCGAATTTCGCATCCGAATGAATCGCGAACTGTATGAGCTCTATGGGGACACTGACCTAGTCAAGCGCATAAAACAACAGCGGCTGCGCTGGATAGGACATGTTATCCGTATGGATGATAACGCTCCAGCAAAGCGTGTGTACAATCGGCATGCGATAGAGTTGGGAGTCATTCCCCTGCCTGGTCGACCAAAGCGGAGATGGCGCGACCAGGTGCAGGGAGACATTGCGAAGCTGGGAGTGTCCTTCTGGTGGAATGTCGCTCGGGACAGAGGCGAGAGGCGGGCATTAGTGGCAGCGGCCGAGACTGTAAAACGGTTGTGATGGCCAAAGAAGAAGAAGAAGAAGAAGAAGAAGAAAGATATATTCTCTGAAAGGTTCGATATAAAAGAGCGTCGGATTAAAAATTCTATTTTCAGTAATAATGCGTTCTAAAAAAGCTTAGTTTCAGTAATAAAGAAACAAATTTATATAACACATGGCGCTGTCGTTAATACGTTGCCTACATGAGCAGACTTCCTAATAAAACATAAATTTTTATTGGATTGAATTGAACGAACTAACTTTATTTGATTCCATCCACATGCATCCCAACACACTTATAACTGTAACGCTAAACGTAAATTAAGTAATTGTTTCTGTATTCACATAATCAGAGCTTTTTAACTTAATTTGAAGTATCAGCCAACTTATGAACCCGATGCCGGTGTACTTCAAATTTTTTGATGAAAATAATTTTCTGTGCAGGATATGTGCCCTTTAATTTGGTCAGTGGCTGAAGCTGAAGCAAGCGAGTAAGGTGAGAATATGAAACACCCTGGAAAGGAATTTATTAGATGTTAGCCCAGAAATTAAATGTGGATCTATTTGGAATGTTGATAGTGGTGGGGGAGGGGTTGCTGCTTGCATGCTAATCAAGAGAACTAGAGCTGGAGTATGTCGTACCATAATTTATTATAGTTTTCCAAGCGCTAACCACCGAGCTACACACGACACACAATGAATTTGTGCGTTCCCGAAAATTAATTGAATTTTTGTACCATAAATTCTTGAGCATTTTCTGGTCTGGCATATTTTGTTTAATTGCTGCCATCAGCGTGGTGATTGAGTTTCTCAAAAAGAGCCCGCAGAAAAAGGGCGATTTCGTTGTCCTGGTAGCCAAGAGTCCAGAGTAAGGCTAACATTTAATTTCATATTTATCGCGCTCTTGCTTTCAGTCATCGACCTCGGCCATCTAATCGTGGTTGCGGTTGCGCGGTGCGGGTGGTGGACCAGTCTTGCGGTTTGAGCCACAGCAATCATAGTAATTGTTCCTAAAACCCACTATTTCTATCTAATTAAAAAATTGAATTGCGGTTATGTGGGAAAGTCTACACAGTTCAAAGCAATAAGCGTACAATTAGCAGCATCTAAAAAAGCAGCAGTGAAAACCTTCTAAAAATGTATTCACTTGAACATAATTTAAACATTGTTTTTCTGAGAATATGCAGTGAAGCGGATCGATATTAGTTAAAAACGACTTATTAGTATAAACAACAGGGAAGTAGTATATAATAGCAATAACTATTCATTGCTAACAGTGCGTTACCGATAACATCAATATTAACATAACATAAGCGATTAATAAGCGATATAGTAATGTAAAATGGCTTGACACAACCAGTAAAAGTACAGTAAAATTTATTAAAAATATTTTAAAATTAGTCGCACTAAAACATTTTGGCAGGTTTCGCTGAGTACTACTCTTTTATTGATGCCCTAAAAAGCACTTCCATTTTTGGTTACGTGCGTATCGCTTTTTGGTTGGCTTTATCTTGGAACCAGCACTACGTCTGCTACCAACTTTACCACTTAATAAAGTGCTCCAAAAGAGCTATAAGTTAAAGTGGCAGAAGAAACAAAATATTGTTTTTTTTGACTTTTATTCTGCCTTAAATGCGTACGACGGTCACGTTCGTCATCATGGAAACACCCATATTTAGTTTTAAATAGCCCAATTGTTATGGGAACATTCAATTATATTTTTATAGACTTAGGAGAACAATTTATTTTATTTGTGAACAATTAAGATAGGCAAACTGAAGAAAAACGGCATTTAAAATATTTTATGTTGCTTATCTGAGCAATGAATCAACAACAATTAAATAAAGTACATAAATATGTAGAGAGTGAAACTGTAAAAACCAATTTTCTTGACGTAGCCGAAATAGCCTACGCAGGCTCTGGGCACATTTCCCATTCTGGGTGCCTATTCAACATTAAAAGAAGCAACAATATTCCTTGATGCATAAAAAACGACTATATGAATAGGAGAAAGGAGAAACAAACGCGTTGTCAAAACCTTTTGACACTTATCTTGCCGACATTCGGGAAGCTTTGGGTGGCTCTCCCTTTATGCAAATGTGCCTATGCCTGTTCTAGGCCTGCCACCTCATCACCTGTCTCGCTTGCACGCAGACATTTTGTTTGTTTCCTTATTATTATTTTTATTTTGTTTTATATGCATATATGTGGGTTGATGTTGAGTATTTTGCTGGCTGCTTTCTTGATTTTTATGGCCAGAATGCGAACGTCGACTGATTTTAAAGCCGCCACAGGACCTCACCCACAACACACAGGCTCGGCAAGGACTCTCCTTGAGAGTATGTGTGTGTGGCCAACACTTACACGAAAATGATGAATGATTTTATGGTTTGCTTGACCTGAATTTTATAGTATGCATGCAGGCCCTCCTCCCCACCAAAAATCCAACCCCTTCCAACACCTCCTTGCATTGCGAGTGGGAAATTTTATGTTTGCATAAGAAATTGGATTTTTGCATTAGTTATGGAAATGAGAAAACTTCAACTTGATTTGTTTTTCACTGCCTTTGGTTTCTTTCGTTATTTAGAGAGAGAGAAAGAGCAGAAGAATGCGTTGTTTTTTAGTAGTGGGTCATAGTCCATGAACAGTCAGAAAGAAAGGCTCGTGCCTAATGCTTATTAGATTTGGATAATGAATGAACCCAATTGTGAGTCGTTTGTCTGTTTCGATTACAGTGGCATATAAAGCTATCTTTTACAGGGCGCCAGAAGTAACTAGCCTTGAAAAAGCTTCCCAAACATTGCCGTTCGGACTCGGCGTTTAACTGTAGGTCCTTTTCTCTTGTGCGAAAAAAAGCCCACAAGTCAAGAGATTGAGAGAAGCTCGGCTTGGTCCTTTGGGGCTGTAAAGTCAAATATTTTAAATTCGGTTGAACAAAAATAAACAATAATATACACAAAAGAAATAACTTTATGCTGGGGAGCACATAAGTATGTACTTATCAAAATATAGCAGTTTTTGTCGAATCTTGTTTAGGACATGCGTTTTTTTGATGCTCTGATATAATATGTCAATTTGTAAGATCAATGATCGGAACTACACCCAATCATTGTGATTTAATTTTATTAAAAGTTTCGCCAGCGTTAAAATCTCGCATCGTGTAAAGGAGCTTTAAAAACGGGAAGTCTAAGCTAACTTCGGCTGTGCCGAAGTTTTAATACCCTTGCAAATGCTCGTTCAAACTTCTGGGCAAAATTATAATACCCTTTGCCAGGGAATAAAAATTCTAGTGTTACAATTTGGATTCATGTATTTGGTAAATAGAGTTTGTGAGGATAAGTCTTGATTTGAGTACTTTTTATAATCTTTTATTATCTGCGGATAAGACTTTTGAAAATTTTACATACATATACTCTTCCGCATATCTGCATCCAAAACCATTTTGAAAGCAAGTTCAATGTTTGTTTTTTTTATTGCCAACTTTTTTAATTACTTGTTCGAATTGCTTGTTGATTTGTTCAACGTGGCCGTTGATTTGTTGCCCCATGACTTCGGGTTGTTGTCGCCCTTTCTCTCCCGTTTGATTGGTGTTGATGTTGTTGCTGCTGCCCCATGGCGCTAAACTATGGCGGCAATATGTGCCAACGGTTGAATAATCTGTCAATAAGCTTTTGTCATCCCTTGGTCTAGAACAGTGTGGTAGGGCGAAGAGGGTCCCGCCGCAAACAAACATTTTTCTATTGCTAGCTAGAGGGTCTGCAAGAGAGCGGCGGGTTATACATACATATATTGCGTCTTGGGCGCGGCTTTCTTTTGGAGCAAGCAAAAAAACTTTTTAATAAAGGTCGGTAGCTGCATGTCAATTTGCTTTGTGCTCCCCGCCCCAAACGGCCACACATAAAGAAGAGAAACTTCTGGCTCACTCTGCTGCTTCGTCACGTTACGATTAGCTTTGGCAATAGTTCTCTTGCTCTCTGCATGAGCATCCGGTTAGGGAAGTGGGTGTGGTTAAAGAAGGACGCCCCCTCAACGACTCTTTTGGCGACACTTTGTCTTCCATTCTATCACTTATTACTTCCGTTACGACACTTTTTGGCTTAATTTCTTGTCACCTTTTGCATTCTAATGCGTTTTTTAATGAGAAAGAGCTGACTGAAATTGCACTTGCGACATTAGCATTTATATGGATAATTTTTTAGTTGTATAATTGGTGTTTTGGGATACGGCAATCTAAGTCTTAGCCCTGGCTAAAACAATCCAAGCTCGAAGTGTCCACGGCCTGTCCAATTTTTTGAGTCAGAAGTGGAGGCGAAGAATGGTTATAATATATACATAAATATCCTTTATTACACATGCTGCCTCTCAAGTGCTCGAACTTTTCCAAGTCCACTGTGCACAGCTGTTTTCGAGTAATTTCCAGGCTGAGTCAGCGTTAGCTTCGGAATTTTTCAGAATTCGTATTTGTTGTACGTGTGTAGAAAATGACTGTGAATTGTCGTCAAATTATGCCACCATCAAAAGTACCACCTCTTACAAAAATTCAAATACAACGAGAGCGGAGGTTAAAGTCGGTCCTGCGCGACTTCGAAATACCCGTTACTCAGGGGAATTAATCTTGTATAGCCTTCCCTTAAGTAAGTTAACAGAGCATTAACATTAATGTGAACATTTCAACATAATGCAAGCAAACAGCGCACGCGGAGCCAAAAAGTATGCAACGATTTTAATAACGGCCATTAATTATACGATTATACGACTTAGAAGTCGCGGTAAACTCCCGAGGTGTGGTGGTGTTGGCTGAGCAGTGGTGTCAGTGAGTGATGGCTTTCTAGGTCCAGAGTTCGGATATAAAAATGTTAATTCACTTCCCTATTCTGTTGAAAAACCTAATTAAAGCCTTTTCATAAATCCGATGGCTTCATAGGGAATATATATTTGTGTCTTTAAAGGCGTATACTCAGATGAGAAAAAAATTAAGTTTTTCACATTGTTTCATTAAGATAAAACTGCTTCTTCAAAGCATATCAGATTTCAAAATTGTTCAAATGTGGTTCTATTCATAAAGTATTGCACCCACCTGTTTTTTCTTATCTGAGCTTAAAATAACATGTCAAATGTTGTCTTATAACTAGGGAGTGCTTTGCAGCCACCTATTTCAGTTGATAAAACAACGCAAATCCTAATGTGACCTAATTGAATTAAGCTGCCAGATGTCCCTCGCATTCCTATTTTTCATTCATTCTGAACGGCTTTTGTCTTGCTTTGTGCTTTCTATTCACTTTTTTTTGCCTCTTTTCAGTAATGACCCTTTTGATTTGGTTGGGGAGAGGGCATCTATCGTCATTCTTGTTGCATGCGCGAATGCGAAATCTCTCATCTTAATTTGATTGCGGTACTCCTCCAGTAGCTCCTCCTAATCCTTCAAGAATCTGTAAGCCTTGGTAATTATCTGCAAAGTGACCACTAGGCGATTAGTTGACGCTGTCTGGCTGCCCAGCTTTGCTTGCAACTTTCGGTGACTGTCTCTATCTGTCTGGGCTAATGTATTGTGAAGCTGTAATGGGTTGTAAGCCCTGATGAAATTTTGAAAAGAAATATATGCTAGTGCCGAAACGAAGTATTTATTGAGTTTAATGCATCAATCGGTAGAAGCTCACGGATTATATTTAATTGAAAAAGAACAGTTGAAACACAATGCTCATTTCTTTACCTGCACACAGAAAACTAGAAAGAAAGTCGGTCAAGCCCGACTATAGCATACTCTGTACCTGTGAAGTCCTGCCCATCACCGTTGCGACCGGTGCTGCCCATAATTGTTTGTTTTCCTTATAACTCGACAACAGATCACCCGATCGTTACCATTCTTTTGGCGGATCAATAAATAATCCGGATTACAAAATATGTCCAAAAGGAACGAACCTTCTATCTATAAAACTGTGGGAGATATGACGTTTTTTCCAATTTTCGGGGGCGAGAAGGGGCGTGGCTAAAATTGAAAATAAACTTCATCTGCCTGCAAGTATAAGAATCATATGTCCCATGCATGTCAAACCTTTATCTTTTACTATCTCTGAGATCTGTTTGTTCATACGGACAAAAGGGCAGGACAGACAGCCGGACGGACAGACGGACATGGCTAGATCGACCGGCGAACAAACAGATCTCAGAGATGGTAAAAGATAAAGGTCAGCGGGCGTGTTGATGCTGATCGAGAATATATATACTTTATAGGGTCAGATATGCTTCCTTCTGCCTGTTACCTACTTTTGCACAAACTTAATATACTCAGTGTACCTCTGGAACAGAGTATAAAAATGTAAGTGATCTGGGCCTCATTGACATATCAAATATATATAAAAATACGAACTTGCAATTGACTTGACCGAAAATATCAGAGTGATTTTCGAGGATATCAAAGCTGTAGGGTGTTTTCCCCCGGGCCCGGACTTCTGAGGCGAAAACTTAAATAAACTATGTGCAGCTTGAAAAAAAATGGTGGCCCGTGAGTTGTATCCCCGGCCCCTTTTTCCCTTCCGACGGGCCTGACGGGGTGACATAGAAATCTCTAGAGATTTTGCAGTCGGCTGGTTTGCAAATCTCTCAAAAAATCCGTCGTTGCCACTGAACTGCAAAAGATTTCGTTTTCTTTTCCAAAGTCGAGTTAAAAGGTGTGTATAAGATTAGGGTCCCACTACAAAAACAGTGCTAAATCGCGTAGGTTCGTGAAATCGCTTTTGATTGGTTTTTTTTTAGTTTTCCTAAATGTCCCAACAAAATACGAGAGGTTTGACAGTGATTTCTGTGCCACTTAAGAATTGGTTTCCGTTTGGAATGTGGTTTGAAGAGGTTTCTGTGTCACACCCGAATGTATTATTATGTTCCTGACCTCATATATATATGACAAAAGTTGATGCTCAAAAAATTTAACAGATTATTATTATGTTCCTGACCTCATATATATATGACAAAAGTTGATGCTCAAAAAATTTAACAGATTATAAATAAAGTGTGCAATATGAGCTCAAGCTCGTGTACAACTTTTTTATTACACATACTAATTTCACTATTTTCATTTCATTTCACAGTTGCGAACTCCATTAAGTTTAAAGCTGGGGCTCTATAGTTCTACCATCACGAAAGGGTAAGTCTACTCAGCTAATTACGACTTGGCATTTGGGTTATGAGATTAAGATCCACACGAGTAATACACGCAAACTTAGAAGACGCGATGGCAATATCAACGAGAAATTCAATTACTTTTTTAACAGAAATGAAAATCTATGACGTCTTGCAAAGAAAGTATTATCTCTTAACAAGGCTGATTGGCAATGAAAAATATATCAAACCCATAATTTTTTTAAATTATTAAAAGAAATCACTCTTAAAGAGGTGTTAGGAAAATACCAAACCGGTCGTGACTTACATCTAGGCGTGTTTCAATGTGGGTTGCTCCCGTGTGTCGAAGCCTGTCTACCATCGGTATCTAAATGACTGTGTATATGTGTGTGCAGCCATAGATAATCAAATTTGGCACTAATTCGCGGCAGACACGCAATGAGTAAATAAAATTGCTATAGTCTCTTACTCCTCTAATTTTTGCCGAGGTAGGTGCCCCAGAGAACAAAGTAAATAAAAAACGAATGCGTACCAATATACCCGTGCTCGGAGAGAGCAGTGTTTGCTAAGCTTAAAAATTATTAAACTATCGCCGTGAAAATTGGTCAGGTTATAGTACACAGAAAAAAGATTTTTTTTTTTAGTGTTGATTCCATTTTTGACTAAGAATTCTTTAAACTACCTTTTTTAAACCCTTAAAGAGGGTATATTAAAATTGTTCAGATGTTTGTAACGCATAGAATGAATTATCTCCGACCACATAAATGATTTAGCCCTGTCCGTCCGACTGTTTCTATATCTCCTGCGTCAGTTTGAAAGATATCTTCACAAATCTTTCCACGAAATTTTGTAGTACAAGTACGCTGCACATTCCTCGGAACCGGGCGGATCGGAGGACTATAGCATATAGCTGCCACAGGAACGATCGGTCGAAAAACTAGTTTAAAAGAAAAAACTTTCATGTTTTAAATGGAATCGTCATCAGACTTCGTATTTAAAAGTTTTCTTTGCTTTTTCGTGATTTAACTAAGTTTGGTCTAAACCGGAAGACTATATGGTAAGCTGCCATAGAAAAGTTTGGTTTGAAAAATAGTTTTCGTCCTCAAAACTTATACGACCCTTAAGGGTATATAAACTTCGGCTGAGCCGAACTTAGCTTTCCTCCATTTTAATTTTTGATCTTACTTATTTCAAAGTATAATCAAAATTAAAATCTTTAAAATTCAACTAGTTTTATCTTTGATATAAAAGTGTAGATACTTTTGATCTTAAAAGTATTAAAATCAACAATGCCTAATTTCGTAGGAAAATCGAAAATGTTGAACTTTTAAAACCTAAATAGCGAGCCTGTTAACGCATTTCACCCTGTTTTAATACCCTTGCAGATTTGAAACACACGAAATCAAGGGAACAGGGTATTTTGTTGTCGGGGCACTCGACTACAGCGCCCTTACTGTTTTTAATAATAGAAACTTCATGGGTATATTCAATAATCTTCGGAGCAGTAATAATTTAAATGTTTTTCCATTTTATGTTTTTGCTTCCTACTATGTTGATCGATTAGTTGCACGCAGTATCTCTTTGCCTAGTTTTATATATCGGCAGCAGTTATTTCCTCCAACTTTGGCCTTCCCCCCTGTTCAAACGAGTCGCTGACATGATCTTTAAGTGAAAACTTAGTCTAACATATGGTGGAATAAGATGGGGTCAACGTAGCTACAACGGGTCGGTAGTGGAGACACTAGGAACAGGGAAGCGCAAAATAAACATGTGGTCTGATTTCAATAAATAATGTATAAATAATAGTCGGGAAAAAAGCACCCCTAGTCAATTAACCACAAATATTTTCTTTAATAGAATGCTTAGAACAAAACTACATCAATTTTTACTTTAATGGTTTTTGTAATTTATTTTTACGTTAAAGCAAATTCGAAATGGGAGGAAATACCATGAAAAAAATGTTGCCAAGTCTCTTCTACCATGGCTATGGCTCATTTAAAAACGAGGGTAGATGTTGGGCAACTTGGCGTATGAGTAACACACTCCAAATAGCTTCAACAAATGAACAAAACTGCAGAATTATGCGCAAAAGCAAAAAGCATAACAATAACTTGCTGCTGGCGAAAAGCATAACATAAAACAAAACAACAAACTGCAGTAGCTTCGCGGGTGTGGAGTGGGCTTAAAAGGGGGCGTGTCTAACAGCTGCATGTTGTCGTTGTCATTTTGGTTTATTGACTTTGGCAAATAGTTGTCGGCGCAGGTAATATCATCAATGCAGTTGCCATTTTTTGCCCCCACCCAGTCGAAATTTACACTCTTCCGCCCGTTTTTCGCTTTTTTGCTTCGATGGGCGTTCCATTTTATTAGTAACTGTTACACGTCCATGCCAGGCCAGAGGCCACAACGGAACGCTCCATAAAGCTGAGAATTATTATAATGTGAATATTATTATGATTATGCGATCGTTATCGTAAATAATTTTCAATGATACGCATGTGCTTAGACTTGGCAAGAAATGTGAGCTCTTGTCTTATGGAAATTTTTGAAAAGTTTTTGCAGGGAGTCCTTCTAAAGCTCTTTGCGCTTACTTCACTCCGCAATGGCAAAAACATGAAAATGAATCTATTGGCCATATAAATTATCACATACTAAGACAACTTGTTATACAATGAAACCGAAAGACGACGAAATGTAAGTAGCAGTTCATAAAGCAAGAAGCGCCCGAGCCGAGAGGGGAATGAGAAATCCTCATAATTTTCGAGGTGTAAGCGCGCAAGCGATATAAATATAGAGAGTAAGCAAAAGCTTTAACATTTGTTTATATAGGTCAATGGAGGCAGATGTATTTGCAGGCTTCTTGCCATTTTTTAAACAACATTAAAAAATTCAATGCATGTTTTGGGGCGGATTGAGTTTATTCCATACAGCGATTTTATCCAACATTTACCGTTTAAGTACAAGTTTACCACCGGATTAATAAAAACGGAGCTCAAAATTTATATAAAAGTTGGAAGTTAGCTTCGCCTCTTTGTTTGTCATAAAAATACTATGGGGGCGTAGCAACGCACAAAGTACTTGAAAAAATTTACTACGTGATATCAAAATAATCACATTAATTCTAATCTGATTTTTAAATTTTAGTATTACGCAAGAATTTCTTTACCATATTGAGTATTAAGCGAACTAGCACATGACAGCTTTAATATAACATGGCACATAAAATTATATGGGCAGATGGAAATTAAAGCCACTCTCTTAGGTACTCCACCATATTATATGAAGTCCTTTGGTCTTCCACAATACGGATGGCGGCCTCTTGATTTTCTTTTGTGCTTACTATTTCAATGGAAACATATTATGGCTTCCCGGCCAGGAGTGCGGGCAGGCAACGACAATGAATAACGCGCACAATGGCTAAATCTTTATTAATTCGACTATTTTGCGTAACAGTTTACCCCAATCCCATGCCAGCGTCATCTTCCTCTGCTACCAGTGAGCCAGTTGGTAGGCAACAAATAAATTAATAGCTATCAATCAGTAAATCTGGCACAGGATCTTTTGCTTTGAATGCCAAGTGTCTTTTGCGCCTTAGTATACTATATGTGTGCGTGTGTTTATGGAGAGGAAGCGCGCAAAAGCTCGCTATACATGCGTTCAATGAACGGCTAATATGCAGACGCGCTGAATGGGAGTTAGGGCGTACTTTAGGCGGAAATTTTTTTAAAATGCTAATGTAGAGTTAGTTCAAGCTACCGAGAAATTTTGTAAGTTCAAATTTACAATAATATTCCCTATCTGTTATTGGTGATCTCAGTTTAAGATCATTTACCTTTTTAAGAATTTACTCGATTGCTTCTTTCCAAGTGTGACAGCTCAACATCTTTAAGCGAACAGCAGAAGCTAGAGCAAGCAATTCATAAATCATACGCCACATCGATGACGATTGATTGACTTCTGTCAAACTGATGGACAGACAACAGCACACAGCGACTTACAAAAAAACAACTAACTCACATAATATAGATTCTGAGAAAATACATAGAGTATTTGAATGTATTACATGTTTCATGGAATGTGTGTATAGATATTATGGATTATGATTTACTAACCTCTGGCTCTTGCATTTATTGCATACTTCGAGTTACCTGTAACTTTCTGTTAGAATTAATTGACTGGTATTACTGAAATCAATTGTGGCCGGATGAGGTGCATAGGGTGTGTGAGGGAGGTCCTTGGTTCGATGCCGCCTCGAAACATATATACAGTAAAATATAGCTTAGTCACCTCCACCTCCACTTTTCACTATCTGTGAAGTAATTAGTCATTAAAACCATTTTAATCTTCTTTGATATCTTGTATCTTGTTTTTTCCTGATATAAAGCTTTCTAAATTAAAGATTTTGAATTATTTTATATTGTTAGATATATTGCTAGCTCCTTCAGGGCTGCAGACAGTTCATACCTTATCCTCACAATTTTTATACCCTTGCAAAGGGTATTATAAAATTGTGCGGATGTTTGTAACGCATTGAAGGAAGCATCTCCGACCACGTAAAGTATATATATTCTTTATCAGCATGACGAGTTCATTTAGCCTTGTCCGTCTGTCTGTTTCTATGCTGTCTTCTCCGTCAGTTTTAAAGCTATCCCTAACTTCGGCTCGGCCGAAATTTTGTATACCCTTGCAGCTTCCATTGAAAACAAAAAAGTTTTTTAACTAAGACTACTTTTTGGGACTTTTTTTCTATGGGATATATTTGTCTGATTTCGACCAAACTTGGTGAAATCCTGGAAAAGCATAATACACTGTCAATTAAAAAATTTGGAGGCGATCCCATTTAAAACTAAAAAGTTTTTCTCACTAGAACTTCTTTTTCGACCGATCATTCATACTGCAGCTATATGCTATAGTCATCCGATTTTGATAAAACTTTTTAGAAATGTGTTAAAGTATATAAAATAAGAATACGCCAATTAAAAGGACGTTTTCATTAAAAACAAAAGAGGTTTCCTCACTCGAACTAGTTTTTCGACCGATCGTTTCTATGGGAGCTATATGCTATAGTCATCCGATTTCCACCAAACTTAGTAAAATCATGGAAAAAGATAGTAAACTAAGAAATACGGTTTTTGGAGGCGCTTCCATTAAAAACAAAAAAGTCCTTACTATAACTATTTTTTCGACCGATCGTTCCTATGGCAGCTATATGCAATAGTCATCCGATCCGGTCGGTTCCGACAAATGTGCAGCGTATTTGTACCAATAGACTTCGTGCAAAGTTTGGTGAGGATAGCTTTTAAACTGACGGAGGAGATAGCATAGAAACAGACGGACAGACGGACGGACAGACGGACAGGGCTAAATCAACTCAGCTCATCGTGCTGATCAAGAATATTTATACTTTATGTGGTCGGAGATGCTTCCTTCTATGCGTTACAAACATCCGGACAATTTTATAATACCGTCTGCAAGGGTATATAGGGAAAATAGGGGAAAGTTAACTTTGGCTCGGCCGAAGTTTTGTATACCCTTGCAGCTTCTATTGAAAACAAAAAAGTGTTTTTAAGACTACTTTTTGGACATTACTTTTGGATGGGATCTCGTACTATAAAGATGTCTGATTTCGATTAAACTTGGTGAAATCATGGAAAAGCATAATACACTATTAATTGCGAAATTTGAAGGCGATCCCATTTAAAACAAAAAGTTTTTCTCACTAGAACTTCTTTTTCGAGCGATCATTCATACAGCTGCTATATGCTATAGTCATCCGATTTTGATAAGACTTTGTAGAAATGTGTCCAAAGTATATAAAATAAGTGTATGCCAATAAAAAAGACGTTTTCATTAAAAACAAAAAAGTGTTCCTCACTCGAACTAGTTTTTCGACCGATTGTTCCCATGGGAGCTATATATGCTATAGTCATCCGATTTCGACCAAACTTTAAAGAATAGTGTAAAAGTATATAAAAAAAGTGTATGCCAATGATAAGGACGTTTTCATTAAAAACAAAAAAGTTTTTCTCACTAGAGCTAGTTTTTGGACCGATCGTTCCTATGGGAGCTATATGCTATAGTCATCCGATTTCGATCAAACTTTGTAGAATTGTGTAATTGTATATATATTAAGTGTATGCCAATGATAAGGACGTTCCATACCATACCCCTCTACCATACCCCTCTTCCATACCCCTCCCCACCTCCCTCCCTTCTTCCTCCCTACCTGCCCCTCCCCCTCCCCCCTCGTTACTCGCTAATTTTAATATGCCGCATATTAAATAAGAGATCTAAGTGAACACACTTCATATTGAATAGAACACACTGTGGTGTTCTTTTAATGGCAAAAATAGTTTAATATAAGTGTAAAAAGTTGGATTTAAGTTGTTTTTTTTTCTGTGCATAAATCCTAACATTTATATTAAACTTATTGTTAATGCTTAAGTCAGTGCCCTATTTACTTATAAAAGTAAATACAATTAAACACTAGACCACTGTACACTGAAACAGCATCGCAGTTAGCAGAGCTCAACAAATGAAATGTGACACATTATGCAACGAGGCGTGTAACTGTCTTTCCCGCAGTCAGTAAATGTCCGATATGAATGTGCATGTGTTTGTGTGTATCAAATCAAATCGAAATGACTTTTGTACTCTATCAAAGCTGAAATTATGCAACAAATTCAATTGATAACAAAGCGTGAGTAATTATATTATTCTCTGTCAGCCTCTACAATACTTTGCAGGGGTAGACAGTAAAACATGTTAAGTGCTTTGGATGCGTCTTTTTTACGTTGCTATTATTTGTTGTTGTTATATTTGCTTTAACAGTCCATATAGATGGAGCGAACATACTACAAGCAAATCGCACGCGCATCGACAAGAAACCGACGAGTACAAAAAATAAAATAAGTATGAAAACCCCTTGAAGTTGTTATCTGCCTGCTTAGCTGCTGCTAGTGTGTGCGTTTTGTGCTCAGTCCTCAGCATATTCAGTTAAAAGTATAATGGAGCACAACAATTCTTACACGCATATATTTTACAAATATTTGCGTTTTTGCAGGCTTTGGGAAGGGGGCACTCACATTACTTTGGCGTACCTTTTGCATTACTTCTTTTTTTAACGGTTTTGCTTGGGTATCTTAACATGGGGAAAGGACTTCACTTCAAACTAGAGGGATTGATACAGCAAATAAGGAGATGTGAGGGTTTATTGTATGGCAGGCGTGCCACGATTTAATGCTTTGCCTTAATTTTTATACTTTACTAGCTAAATTTTGGACCGTTCGATCTTATTCGATCTTATATTACTTTTTGAATCTCGTTATTATTCACTTCCGTTTACACTCTGTTTATAAATAGGTAAAAGGGAATAATGAGGTTTAGCAAATGTATGAATGTAACTGGGAGAAGGAAAAATTTTCGACCCTATATACATTCTTGATTGGCATCAACAGTTAAGTCGATATAGCCATGATCGTTTGTCTGTATCTACGCGTCGATCTCAGAGTTTATAAGAGATAGAGCCACAATTTTGTGCATATAGGTTGGCTTATACCCAGATCAAGTGCATTTCAGATTTGGAAAATTCCTCCCTCAATTTTTACTTACTAACTACTTCTCTAGCCATTTATTTCCATTTATTCTCTAAAATTGTTTTAAATGGTTAATTCCTGTAGTCAAATGGAAATTAACACAAGTTTATTTATAAGCTGCCTATTTTCGGGCTGCAAATATACTTTACTGTCAGAAGCTATTAAAATTCGCCACTTGGACCGGGCTCGTTTGA
This sequence comes from Lordiphosa collinella, assembly GCA_018904265.1. Classification (NCBI taxonomy): domain Eukaryota; kingdom Metazoa; phylum Arthropoda; class Insecta; order Diptera; family Drosophilidae; genus Lordiphosa; species Lordiphosa collinella. The sequence continues at coordinate 979,988 of JAEIFV010000035.1, read as the reverse complement.
TTATGTGAACAATATTCTGCATATATTATTCGAATTGTTCATTTTATTTTATACTCGCCACCGATTGTCGTCAGTTGTTATTATAGACCGTGCATTTGAAATAATTCAATATTATGAAATGAAAATTGGCAGATGAAAATTAAATTCACTTATTTGTGTATGAACCAGTAAATCTTTAATTAGCTTTTGCGCTAAGGTCAATGTGCAGAGAGCTTGGTAGGAGTTTGTGAGTGCATCCTATGGATATGGGTCAACTTGGGGTCTTGCATTGTAAGTCTGTTTTTTCCATAAACCATATATATTATGTGGTCGGAGATGCTTCCTTCTGCCTGTTACATACATACGCACGAACTAAGTATACCCTTCTACTAGTTACGGGTATAAAATATGATTAATGTGACATGACGGAGATGTCGCATCTAGAGCCCAGGTCAGGTGTTTAAAGCTGCCAGTTTTTCTCTTTGTCTTTCTGTCTACTTGTTATCTATTTGAGGCGATGTGAGGCATACTGTCGACGTCGAGTTGGCAAAAAGAAAAAAATCTAAAACGTTGGCCTAGTAGCTGCGTGCAAGGCAAGTGGCGCCAGTTTGTATTGTCAACCTTTTGCCGTTTTCCTCTTTCGAGCTAGCTGCTCTCTGTGTATGTTTGTGTGTTAGGCAGGCAGGCCTCTGTCTGTCTCAGTGTCTTCTCTGTGCTTTTTCTTTTCTATTATTGTCTCACTTGAAAGTGTACCCGATGTATTATGCATATCCTGTAACACTCCACTTTTGTTGTGCATTAGTCAAATGTGCGGCAGTTGGAAACTGGAGACTGAGAAGGCACCCCGTGCGAGTGGGAAAGTGGGCTGGTTCCACTTAAGTCACACAATTGGCCAGGGACAGGACCTAAGCTAAGCATGATTTTGTTGTCAGCTTTTGTTTTGAACGTTCGCAGGTAGCGAATTAAGAAATTAAAATGCTGTAAGCGACGCCGAATTAATAAGCATTTTAGACTAGGCTTTCCTTTAATTGGTTAGCATTTGGCATGGAGCTTAAGTTCTTTGTTTATACTTTCCAAGTTCTTATTTCTGGGTTTCTCACTATTGCAATATAGTGAGAACTATCGCAGACGGTTGAGGCTTATATAGCGTCAAATTTGTATACCCTTACAGAGGGTATTATAAAATTGTCCGGAGTCTGAAACGCATAGAAGGAAGCATCTCCGACCACATATAGTATATATATTCTTGATCAGCACGATGAGCTGAGTTGATTTAGCCCTGTCCGTATGTCCATCCGTCTGTCCGTTTGTTTCTATGCTATCTCCTCCGTCAGTTTTAAAGCTATCCTCTCCAAACTTTCCACGAAGTCTTTTGGTACAAATACGCTGCACATTGTTCGGAACCGGCCGGATCGGATGACTATAGCATATAGCTGCCATAGGAACGATCGGTTGAAAAACTAATGGAAACGCCTCCATAGTACGTATTTCTTAGTTTTTCTATCCCTTCCCATGGTTTTTTTGTTTTTAATGGAAACGCCTCCAAAGTACGTATTTCTTCGTTTACTATCCCTTCCCATGATTTCAATAAGTTTGGTCGAAATCGGATGACTATAGCATATAGCTGCCATAGGAACGATCGGTCGAAAAACAAGTTCTAGTGAGAAAACTTTTTTGTTTTTAATGAAAACGTCCTTATCATTGGCATACACTTGATATATATTAAATTACACAATTCTACAAAGTTTGGTCGAAATCGGATGATCGGTCGAAAAACTAGCTCTTGTGAGAAAATCTTTTTTGTTTTTAATGAAAACGTCCTTATAATTGGCATATACTTATTTTATATACTTGTACACTATTCTTCAAAGTTTGGTTGAAATCGGATGACTATAGCATATAGCTCCCATGGGAACGATCGGTCGAAAAACTAGTTCGAGTGAGGAAAACTTTTTTGTTTTTAATGATTACGTCTTTTTTATTGGCATACACTTATTTTATATACTTTGGACACATTTCTACAAAGTCTTATCAAAATCGGATGACTATAGCATATAGCAGCTGTATGAATGATCGCTCGAAAAAGAAGTTCTAGTGAGAAAAACTTTTTGTTTTAAATGGGATCGCCTTCAAATTTCGCAATTAATAGTGTATTATGCTTTTCCATGATTTCACCAAGTTTAATCGAAATCAGACATTCGCAATTAATAGTGTATTATGCTTTTCCATGATTTCACCAAGTTTAATCGAAATCAGACATCTTTATAGTATGAGATCCCATCCAAAAGTAATGTCCAAAAAGTAGTCTTAAAAACACTTTTTTGTTTTCAATGGAAGCTGCAAGGGTATACAAAACTTCGGCCGAGCCAAAGTTAACTTTCCCCTATTTTCAACTTTTCTTGTTCTGTTCACCTTTCCCAAGCTTAACAAGAAAGAAAGTCGGTCAACCCCGAATATAGCATACTCTGTACCTGTGAAGTGCTGCCCATCACCGCCGCGACTTGTGCTGCCTTACAAATCGATAACCGTTCATCCGATCTTTACCATTCCTTTGACGGATCGATAAATAATCCTGATTACTAAATATGTCCAGAAGGAACGAACTTTCTATCTATAAAACTGTGGGATATATGACGTTTTTTTCCAATTTGGGGTCGGAGATGCTTCCTTCTGGCTGTTACATACTTTTGCACAAACTTATTATACACTATGTACCTTTGGTACAGAGTATAAATACAGGGGAAAGTTAAATTCGGCTCGACCGAAGTTTTGTATACTATTGCAGCTTCCATTGAAAACAAAAAAGTTGTTTTAACTAGGACTAATTTTCAGATCTTACTTTTCTATGGGAGCTATACTATATAGTTGTCCGATTTCGACCAAACTTAGTGGAATCATGACTATTAATTACGATATTTGGCGATCCCATTTAAAACAAGAAAGTTTTTCTCACTAGAACTTATTTTTCGACCGATCACTCGTACTGCAGCCATATGCAATAGTCATCCGATTTTGTAGAATTGTGTAAAAGTATATAAAATAAATATATGCCAACGTAAGGGACCTTCCTATTGAAAACAAAAAGTTTTTCTCACAAGAACTAGTTTTTCGACCGATCGTTCCTATGGGAGCTATATGCTATAGTGATCCGATTTTGACCAAACTTTGTAGAATAGTGTGGGAGCATATACATATACATGCCAATTTTAGGGACATTTCCATTGAAAACAATAAAGTTTTCTAACTAAGACTACTTTTCAGACTCTACTTTTTTATGACAGTTATACTATATAGATGTCCGATTTCGACAAAATTGTGTGCAATTATGGAAAAGCATAGTAAACTAAAAATACGAATTTTGGAGGCGTTTCAATTGAAAACAAAAAAGTTTTTTTTAACTAAAACTAGTTTTTCGACCGATCGTTCCTATGACAGCTATATGCTATAGTCAGCCGATCCGGCCGGTTCCGACAAATGTGCAGCGCATATGTACCAAAAGACTTCTTGCAAAGTTTGGTGAGGATAGCTTTAAAACTGACGGAGGAGATAGCATAGAAACAGACAGACGGAAAGACGGACAGCGCTAAATGAACTCAGCGGTATGTGGTCGGAGATGCTTCTTTCAATGCGCTACAAACATCCGGACAATTTTATAATACCCTCTGCAAGGGTATAAATACCAATGAAAAATCGGCAGCCGCCTTGTTTTCTTATATTTACGAGCACGTTAGGCTGTTGACTGTTTTTATACTCTGTACCAGAGGTACACAGAGTATATTAAGTTTGTGCAAAAGTATGACTGATCGGTTGCTGGTCAAAATTAAGGTAATAAGAAGAGAGAAACTTAACATAAACAAAAAGCTGAAATTTATTTTTGCTTGGGGCCAATATTCAGGTGGCTCACAACACCACATGGCTCAGAACACCCTATCTTCCCCTACTAAAAAACTTCGTGCAAAGATTGGTGAAGATAGCCTTAAAGCTGACGGAGGAGATAGCAAAGAAATAGACAGACGGACGGACAGATGGATAGGGCTAAATGAACTTAGCTCCTCATGCTGATCAATTATATATATCCTTTATGTGGTCGGAGATGCTTACTTCTATGCGTAACAAACATCCGGACAATTTTCAATACTCTCTGCAAAGGTATACAAAAATTTGTATGGCACCTACAAGAAGTAAACACCCGATTTTCCGACATATGTGCAGTGTGCAGCTAAAAGATGACTCTGTGCAAAATTTCAGCTCGATAGCTTTAAAACTGAGGGACTAGTTTGCTTAGAAACAATAAAATATCCAGAATAGATATACTTTATGTGGTCGGAGATGATTCCTTTATTGCGTTCCAAACTTCTGGTCAAAATTATAATACACTTTTCAAGTGTATAAAAATACCTATATATCATGAGAAATGGTCGCTGTTTAGACGAGACGTGTTTTATTGCGCGATTAGCCGCCATTCCTTCCATTCATTCCTGAGCTTTCTGTCATCGCATTTTCTGCATAATTGCAAAACCAGTTAAATTCCACAATCCGTAATCCGAACCTTGATACTCCAACTGAAATCTGTTTTCGTTTTCAATTTAATTTTCACTTGAGCGACACTTAAAAACAGTCGCCGAATTAAATTATTCAAAATGTCAAACAATTATTCAAACGCCAAAAACGGAGAAAGTTCTTTGTGACTTGTGTGTTGGTTAGTGTTCGGGGTGGACTGGCTGGCTGTCCGCCCCCAAGGGCAACGTGTATGCATAAGGCAACTTATGATTTAAAAAGATATTAGTCTTATTCACCGTTTACCGCTCCCTTTGTTGTTGGTTTTTGTCCTTTATGCAAAACAGAAGGCGAACCCTCCTTGAGAAAATAATATGAAAAAGTTGAAGCTTTGGCAAATTATGTCTGCAATGGAATATAAATACGCACAAAAAAAAATTTAATTATTTTTGAAGATAACGGCAGCTACGCATAAACTTTTATTAACTGTGTATGATCTGACGCATATTTTGCAATTTGATAAAGTTGTCTCCTATCAATCTCACTCTCTCGCTAACTCTATAGGAAATTTTCCCATTTTTAAGGCAATAATTTCTAACTTCATAATTGACCAATGACTTTGAGTATAGTTTATTGGTGAACTGTCTAAATGTTCTTGGAAAACTCTAGAGATATTGATTTGTAACCCATTTTCGGCATTATCATTTTGTTGACTGAGGAAACATCTTACGATTTTAAGGAGGTAAAAGACTTTTATTTTTAACAAAATAAAAAAAACACCAAGGTCAAATTTCTTATCTTTTAGTTAGCTGCTATATGTAAGAAAAACTTACAATTCACTCTGTTAAATGTTTTTAATACCCTTGTAGATGGTATTATAAAATTGTCCGGATGTTTGTTCATATGCTGAAAGTGAGTACTAAGAAGCAGTTTTGGAAAATTTAGTCGCGAAATGAGAAAAATTCGCAGAAAACTTTTGTAGGAACCTTTTTTTGTTTATCATCCGATTGGGTTCAAGCTTATTTTCAAAGATCTACGAGGTGTGTTCAAAAAGTATCGCGAATTTTGAATTTTCGCGGGTTACATATATTCGAATTTCGATTTTTTTGAGGCGTTATGTTGGTACTCATGTCTCTCACTTATGCCGACAAGCTCAGCCATTTTGAATGTTCACTTAATTGTTGACAGCTGCTTTGCTTGCACGTGTTTTGGATCGTCTTCGATTTTTACCTATTCAAAAAAATGGATCAAAGAACCTGTATCAAATTTTGTGTGAAAAACGAAATTAAGTGCGCGGATGCATTCCGAATGTTGACTGTGGCATACGGAGAAGATACCTTGGACCGAAGCAACGTTTATCGGTGGTACAAAATGTTCTCAGAAGGCCGAGAAGATGTGAACGACGAAGAGCGTGCCGGACGCCCGAGCACTTCAACAACAGACGAAAAAATTAATGAAGTGGAGAAAATGGTATTGGCCAATCGTCGAATCACCGTTAGAGAAGTTGCTGAGGACCTAAACATATCGATTGGTTCATGCCATTCGATTTTTATCAATGATTTGGGCATGAGACGGGTCGCCGCGAAATTCGTACCAAAATTGCTCAATTGCGACCAAAAACAGCATCGCATGAGCATTTCTATAAGATGTTAAGCTCTGTCCGCGACGACCCAAATTTGCTCCAGAGGGTCATAACTGGTGACGAACCGTGGGTTTATGGTTATGACGTGGAAACCAAAGCTAAATCATCTCAATGGAAGCTGCCGCACGAACCAAGACCTAAAAAATAGGGGAAAGTTAACTTCGGCTCGGCCGAAGTTTTGTATACCCTTGCAGTTTCCATTGAAAACAAAAAAGTTTTTTTAAGACTACTTTTTGGACCTTACTTTTCTATGGGATCTATACTATATAGATGTCTGATTTCGACCAATCTTGGTGAAATCATGGAAAAGCATAATACAGTGTTAATTACGAAATTTGGAGGCGATCCTATTTAAAACAAAAAAGTTTTTCTCACTTGAACTTCTTTTTCGACCGATCATTCATACTCCATTTCGGGAAAAACCCATTTAATCGCGTTTTGGATAGAGTTGATCCCGAATGGATCAATTTTTTGGTTCAGTGTAGTCAAAGGGCTAGGCCTGGACTGGTTTTTAAAACCGCAGGGAAGTAATGCCGTGCCGCTGAATATTAATAGAAACAAGACAAAAAAAAAAAAAAAAAAAAGGGAGCTGCAGTCGAGTGCCCCGACTACAAAATACCCTGTTCCCTTGATTTCGTGTGTTTTTTCCTTACATACACACACTCACACACACACACTCCAACATACACACAAACGCATGGCATGCGGCCGCGCGCGATAACTGACAATGCAAGACCCCCCCTCTCTCCCACAAGCAAAATTGATTCGTATATAACTTCGGTGTTTATTGTCCGATCTTAGTGATCTTTTCAGAATAGATAGATATTGGGCCTTACTTGATATATGCAAAGTTTGGAAGGTCTATCTTAAAAATTGTGGCTCTGACAGTTTTTTGCGCTTAGGAAGGGGAGGAATTTTTCAAATCTGAAACAAACTCGTTTTGAATCGGGTATACACCTATCTACATGCAAAAATTTGTGGCTCTAGCTCTTATAGTCTCTAAGAAACACTCGTTCATACGGACAGACAGACGGACAGACAGACAGACAGACAGACAGACGGACAGACGGACGGACAGACGGACATGGCTAAATCGACTCGGCTGTTGATGCTGATCAAGAATATATATACTTTATAGGGTCGCAAATGTTTCCTTCTACCTGTTACATACTTTTGCACAACTTCATGATCCCCCTTTTCCCATTTTCAATGGGAACAGGGTATAAAAAACAATTATTTTCTGCTAAAATATGGGACAATTTTCTTTAATGCCTTTGAAAAGCAACATAGAAATGAATCTTTTAAAGAGCCACAAAGTATGCACTAAACTTTTAAATTTTTGTTTGGTCTATATTCAAGTGGCAATGTTGCTAAATGCGTGACACAATTATGCAGGGTTGTTTCTATCAATCAAAGGATCTGGCCACAAAAACCACAACGCAAAACGCGACTTTTGACGAAGCAACTTTAATGGCAATGCGGTTTTTCTTCTAATTTACCCAACAGTCAGCTGATCAAAGGCTCAGTAAATGGCTGAAAAACTCTGAAACTAAATTTTTGCCTCCCCCAGCACACATGTATAAACGTTTATTAACGGTGTACGAGAGCAAGTGCGGCTAGACTTGGTAAATAGAAGAGTGCGTCTAGCTTAATGAGCTAGAATTTGGTTAAAGGGTATACAAAATATCCACTTTAAAGATGAGCCGCCTAACTAACTAGTGTTCTAGGGCGGAGTAAAATTGTCTGGATTAGCCTTTCAGTAACATTAGAAATAAAATTTAAAAAAAAATAAATTTTACCATACAGGTCAAGTGCCTATGTCCATTTACATTTATAAGGTGCAGGTGATTTATAAACAAGAAAGAAAGTCGGTCAAGCCCGACTATAGCATACTCTGTACCTGTGAAGTGCTGCCTATCACTGTTGCAACCGGTGCTGCAGTTCCTAAAATTTATGGTTATATTTAACCTATAGATGGCTCTTCTTCTGCGATAAATTGGTGTCCAAGCCCGATGACGATTGCCAAATGCCACCGTTGAAAACATACAAGTTTATCTTACCGATTTCTCAATGTGCGGTTAGTCATCTTGACCGGCAGGTTAACCGAATTTGAGTGTCTCATGCTGTGTGTTGCGTAACCGAAAAAACAGACTTAACCGCAGCTCGAGCACTGGTTAAAGTTAACCGCGAGTTAACAATAGAATTATCGATATTTTTATCGTTATACAAACAGCTGGCTCCAACATTTGCTTTGTTTATTTTATTATTTGCTGCCACAAAATGTTTATGAATGAACTAATTTGTCAACTCCACGCAATGGAAATGGAATTTGCAGAGGCAGAGCAACGAATAAATAATGCAAGAGAGTACACGAAGAGGCCTAATTACTTATCTGAACTGGATGATGCCACATTTGTTCAATGATTCAGGTTGACAATATCGTTCATCCGATTGCGATGAAACTTTAGGAAATGGTTGACCGCTTGTACGGGAAGGTTTATAAGTTGAAAAAATGGCCGGAAAAAGGTCCAAAAACCGCGAAATTTGCAAAATTATACAGTTCATCAGATTTTAATGAATCTTTGGGGATAGGTTGAACGCTTGCCCCGGAAGTTTCTACAATAAATTGAAGAAATATGCGGAAAATGGTCCAAAAAACCACAAAATTTGAAAAATTTCAATTGCAATGATAATTTTGGGCATGGCTGGACGCTTGCCCGGGAAGGTTCTGTGTTGAAGAAATGGGCGTTTCGGTCAAGGCATTTATATCGGCTGAAAGCATTTTTTTACTGTTTAGGAAACGGACAGAAGTTGCCACAGGCAACCTCAATCGAAAGATACTTATGGCCCGAGATTTTTTACTGCTTAGGAAACGGACAGGGGTTGCCACAGGTAACCTCAATCGAAATATACTTATGGCCCGAGATAAACATCCCGACCAATAGCTAAAATCGTTTCTGTTTTAATCCCTGGTGTAAGCCAAAGGGTCAAAGAAGTCGCAAAATGTGCGATATTTTCTTTAGTTTAGATTATTGTTAAGACGGTCAAATATGTAAAGGTAAGGATCGAACGGTAAAAAAATCGCGATACTTTCTTATTTTGATACCCTGTTCCCATTGAAATGTCCGTTTGTTTCAGATTTGGAAATTCCTCCCGCTCCCCCCTTTAAGCGGAAAAAACTGTCAGAGACACAATTTTTAAGTTGGACTTTTGAGACTTTATATATATCAAGAAAGGCCCAATATTTATATATTCTGGAAAGTTCAATACTGCTTACGCGCGTGCGTCTGTGCGTATGTCAGAGTGTGTATGTGTAAGTGTGTGAACGTGTGTGTGTATGAAAACACAAGAAGTCAAGGGAACAGGGTATTATGTAGTCGGGGCAATCGACTACAGCTCCCTTACTTGTTGAAAATATGTGTTTTTCTACACGTTTCACAGGGATTTTCAACCCACTACGTGTAGCTTTTCTGCATGCCACGTTTAGCTTTCTCAGTTCTTCATGCGGCGTGTAGCTTTTCTAAACGCCACGTTTAGCTTTCCCATTTCTAAATGCGGCGTGTAGCTTTTCTACATGAACGTTTAGGATTTTTATTTATAAATGCGGCATGTAGCTTTTCTACACGCCACGTTTACAGGCAGGTAGGATTTCCGACTCCATGTCCTGGATGTCAACCATTTAATGTTTTTCCGGGGTAATTTTTTTTGTTATTTGCTGGTCTCTTGGCTAATAGAAATTTGCGACTATTTTCATTTTACCTATTATTGTTTTAATTGCATTTTGATGACGTCTTAATGTTTATTTTGGCTGCTGCTGGTCCCAAAATACAATTTGACTCTATTTTATGCTGTTAATCTGCTGCTGGTATTTTGCTCTACCGGCTTGTAGCTGAAAGTCCTCTCCTTTGAGCGGCGGCAGTTCATTAATGCTCCGTATCCGTTACCTTTCCCCTACGTTTGGTGCTTTGAATTGTTTTTGTGTGCGGCAATTTTTGGCATTTGCTGCGGGAAATAAGAACAACAACTACAAAAACAGCTACACCCAGAGTGGTCAGTAGCTGCAACATCGTTGTTGTTGTTGTTGTCGCGTGATAAGCGATTTATGGTGAAGCTCTCATGAATTGGTACTTCAGTCTTTGGCGTTGCGCTTGACTGTTTGTCTGGGAATTAAAAACTGGGAGCTTGACAAAACCAGACCAACTTAATTCCATTTAATGGCTTGCCATGGATATAAACTGTAAATGCTTTAATTGTTACGCACTAGAAGAAAAAGAAACAAGTAAGGGAGCTGCAGTCGAGTGCCCCGACTACAAAATACCCTGTTCCCTTGATTTCGTGTGTTTTCCTTTACATAAAAACACACTCACACATACACACACTCCAACGTACACACAAACGCATGGCATGCGGCCGCGCGCGATAACTGACAATGCAAGACCCCTCTTCTCTCCCACAAGCAAACAGAGCCACAATTTTTTAGATTGACCTTTCAAACTTTACATATATCAAGTAAGGCCCATTATCTATCTATTCTGAAAAGATCACTAAGATTTTTTTTTTTTTGTATTTGGTATGGCAATTAATAGAGAAAAATACAAAACTAAAAAAATGCATTTATGGTGCGGTTAAGAAGTTTTCGACCTCCAAAAAAGGGTCTCCGAAAAAACATATGTCCAATGTTCGCACGATTCAAGAAAAGAAGCATCTCAAAAAGAAAAGAAAACTGGGAATTAGCATGAATGCCTTTACTGTGTTAACCTCAAAAAAAAATGTAATTTTTATACCCTTGCAGAGGGTATTATAAAATTGTGCGGATGTTTGTAACGCATTGAAGGAAGCATCTCCGACCACATAAAGTATATATATTCTTGATCAGCATGACGAGCTGAGTTGATTTAGTCCTGTCCGTCTGTCCGTCCGTCCGTCTGTCCGTCTGTCTGTTTCTATGCTATCTCCTCCGTCAGTTTTAAAGCTATCCTCACCAAACTTTGCACGAAGTCTTCTGGTACATATACGCTGCACATTTGTCGGAACCGGCCGGATCGGATAACTATAGCATATAGCTGCCATAGGAACGATTGGTCGAAAAACTAGTCTTAGTGAGAAAAACTTTTTTGTTTTTAATGAAAATGCCTCCAAAATGCGTATTTCTTAGTTTACTATCCTTTCCCATGATTTCACTAAGTTTGGTTTAAATCGAATGACTATAGCATATAGCTGCCATAGGAACGATCGGTCGAAAAACTAGTTCTAGTGAGTAAAACTTTTTTGTTTGTAATGAAAACGTCCTTATCATTGGTCATAATATTTCATGCAACAAAAATGCTGTCGGAAGTCGGAAAATTCATAAATTTGGGACAGCATGGCTGACTGCTAGTTTAATGTTTATATGTTAATGCTCTGTTAATGTATATATGTGAAGGGTATTAAATATTTCCTTCCCTGCGTAACGGGTATATCGAAGTCGGGCAAGGCCGACTTTAACATATGCTCTCGTTTAATATATACACATAACACATCTTAGCAAAAGGCTTAAAAAAGGGAGTTAACCCCAAAGAAGCCCCAGATCACGAGAAATTTTTTTTTATCTTTTTTAATACTCTTAATGTTATCAAGGTGAGAAAAAATAGGCCATGGATATTAGCTTAGAGCTTTTGCTTTTGCTGAAAGCGCCATCACCGAACTTTTCGCAACTATTTTTTGCTGCTTACTAAGCTATTAGCTGGGAAGAGAGCACTCTCTCTCTTTGACTCAGCTCCTTGTTATATCGTAACTGTAATTACAAAAGTAAACCACTTGCTTGGGTTTGTGTGTGTGTTCTCGACAACCCTATACTTCGTCTGGCTCGGCGCAAATGCCGCGAGCGGCCAAATCAAAAAAAAAGGAGAAAAATAAATTAAAAAACGCAGCATGAAATAAGGAAATTTATCAGAAGCTGAAGCGGAAAAGCCCAGACGCAGCAGAATTGCAGCCGTTAGTATGGAGAGGGTTGCCTGCCAGGTGAGCACAATTTAATTTCTCAAGTTGAGATCTCGCTCTAATCAAAAGGATTTTTATCGCAATGGCGCACTTTCCGCCTTCCATCTTTGACAGCTTCAGGTTTTTATGCAGTGCCCAGGTTGACAGCGGAGGCAAAAACCTCTTTGACAAGGACACGGCAGCACGCAAAAAACCACGACGACTGCTTGGCTGGCTGGCACCTAGCTGTATACTGACTTGTGTGTCACAAACATGACAGGCAATGTCGACGTCAAGTTGCCAGCTTCAGGTAACCCCAAGCAAAACTGAGTAAATCATTCGGCCAAGCCAAGCGTAAGGAGGTGGGTTTTTCTCTTTGTTTTCCACGTTCATGGCAACTAATTAAATTAGGCAATCCTTTCGACTGTGCGTCTGGAAAACATAAATAAGCACAGCCAGAGTCAACGAACCTACTTCCACATGCGCTTCCGTGGCGGAAACCATTTTGGCGTAAATTTTCTTCCAAATTCTTCCCTCATTTGCAGCAAATTCACTTGAATTTCGCATTAGCCGTCAGCAGAAGCAGGAGCTCCTAAGTGCAGGCTCGTTTGAAATAAATATCCCGCAAAGCAAACAAACAATCAGTAAACGAAGGGAAGGACAGACGCAACCACAAAGCAAACCGCAGTCCAAACCAGAGAAGCCCAGCCATTCAATGGCTGCCTCTCTGATGGCCTCGCTTCCGTCGTCAACGTGAACGGGCAGCATTTGCAATTCAATTGCCAAAGCGCCACCTTTCGACATGCGCCGGAAATCGCTTACTATGCAGCCTAAGCGGCCAAAAAGCAAAGCAAAGGTTTTCTAATACTTTAGTCCTCATCCAGTAAGCCATTCTCCCAGAGTCCCTTAGAAATTGCACAATAAAATGTCAACATTGTGCTCAAAAAGAGACAGCGAGAGGGCGACAACAAGAACTAATATCGTTCATATATTGTATATGCACATACTTAGGTGTTTTGTAAGGATGCGAGCAGAAGATGGAATTTTGTATTACGAAACAGACATCAAATTATAATGGTCCTTTATATAAGGGGTTATCTATATAGATTTTCGAATAATCGATTCTAGTTTGATTTCAAGATCGGATGACGAGTGGTAAGCAAATTACAATGACCCCATAATCTGTCTAATACATTAATGTTAAATTGTTAATGCTCTATATAGTAAGGCGATAGTGCTCTGTAGATGTGGTGGCTACACCTATTAAATTTTTCTTTCCCTAAGTAACATGAATTTGAAGTTGGGCAGGGTCAACTTTGTGATCAGTTTGCACTGCCATTTCTTATATGTCAAAACAGATCCGATCGGGTTACTATAGCATATAGCTGCCATAGGAACGATCGCCTCCAAACTTCGTATTTGTGCTTTTTATACCCTTGCAGAGGGTATTATAAAATTGTGCGGATGTTTGTAACGCATTGAAGGAAGCATCACCGACCACATAAAGTATATATATTCTTGATCAGCAAGATGAGCTGAGTTCATTTAGCCTTGTCCGTCTGTCCGTCCGTCCGTCTGTCTGTTTCTATGCTATCTCCTCCGTCAGTTTTAAAGCTATCCTCACCAAACTTTGCACGAAGTCTTCTGGTTGACTATAGCATATAGCTGTCATAGGAACGATCGGTCGAAAACTAGTCCTAGTGAGAAAAACTTTTTTGTTTTTAATGGAAACGCCTCCAAAAAACGTATTTCCTAGTTTACTATCCTTTCCCATGATTTCATTAAGTTTGGTCGAAATCGGATGACTATAGCTGCCATAGGAACGATCGGTCGAAAAACTAGTTCTAGTGAGAAAACCCTTTTTGTTTTTAATAAAATCGTCCTTATGGTTGGCATACACTTATTTTAAATACTTTTACACAATTCCAGGGACTGCAAATAATGATTATTTGTTTTTTTTTAAAGTCAAAAAATCATTCACTTGTAGCAACTTTAAGACAGCGAAAGATATACCAAAATTCTTATTTAAGGATCCTTTATCCATTTTTACCATGATTAAGGATTTTTCAAGATTTATTGTTTTACTCACAAAATAATAATTAATTTTGAGTTTTACTTTACAACTCAATCAATAATCATTATTTTTTAGCAAAAAAAATAAAACTTATGAAGTAATGATTATTCTTTAAGTTTTATTTTTTGCTCAAAAATAAAAGTCAAATTGTAATTGCGCCACTTTCTTTGGGAGTAAGGGAGACATTTTTTTATATTCCTAATCAGTTACCCAAAACAAACCGTTATAGTCCATTTTTGGAAAAAAAAATAATTCTTGAAAAAAATATTTCTTGAAGAAAATATTTAATTATTTTATTTTTGTTCAATAACTAGCTGAATACCCGGCGCCGCCCGGGTTCTTATGATTCTTAAGAGAGCGATTATATTCAATCTAGTGAAGGCTGCATGTCAGTAAAAACATTTTGGACCGTTCGATCTTTTTCTCTATATACACGTCTTCATGATATCTAAAATCATAAAAATTTTGCAAATTTCGCGGTTTCTTCTACTTGGAAACCTTCCCGGGCAGTGCCTCATCATCTAAATTCTCATCTGCGTTATTAGACCCGTCAGTCATTGTCGGTTGTGATTGTGTAAATATGTTCTTTTTATACCCTTGCAGAGGGTATTATAAAATTGTGCGGATGTTTGTAACGCATTGAAGGAAGCATCTCCGACCACATAAAGTATATAAATTCTTGATCAGCATGACGAGCTGAGTTCATTTAGCCTTGTCCGTCTGTCCGTCCGTCTGTTTCTATGCTATCTCCACACACGCACGCGGTAACTGACAATGCAAGGCCCCCCTCCCTCCCACAAGCAAAATTGATTCGTATATAACTTCGGTGTTTTTTGTCCGATCTTACTGATCTTTTCAGAGTAGATAAATATTGGGCCTTACTTGATATATATAAAGTTTGGAAGGTCTATCTTAAAAATTGTGGCTCTGACAGTTTTTTGCGCTTAAAGGGGGGAGGGGGAGGAAGTATACACATACCTACATTCAAAAATTTGTGGCTCTAGCTCTTATAGTCTCTGAGATCGACGCGTTCATACGGACAGACGGACGGACAGACGAACATGGCTAAATCGACTCGGCTGTTGATGCTGATCAAGAATATATATACTTTATAGGGTCGCAAATGTTTCTTTCTACCTGTTATATACTTTTGCACAACCATTTTTAATGGGAACAGGGTATACAATTTTTTTTTACCATTTCCAATATTAAATTTAACTATTTCGATTATTAAATTTAAAGTGTTCACCCTTAATGATACGAATTGCTTATTTAACGCTTAATCATTGGTGAAAATAGTAAAATCAAAGTGTAAATATTAAAGTGTCAGTGTATTTTTTTCTGAGTGTATAAACAATCAGACAGCCCATGAGCGAGTTATTTTAATTTAAATGAGTAAACAAAAATGGGGGTATTAGAAAGAAACCAAATATGAGGGGATGCCATGTTCAACCTGCTCTACAGCGTACGGTGAGTCAGTTCAAAAGTATATTTTGCTGTAACACGGTGTAATATAGGCTTTCAAAGAGATTTCGCAAAAATTGATTGAAATCATATCAAAACGAGCACTTGCAAGGGTATTAAAACTTCGGACTCTTCTCGTTTTGCTGTGTCTTATTTTATATTTAGGTTTTAATAAAAAAGGTCTGAAGTCGAATTAGGGTTCATTTTGTAAATTCAAGCTTGTGTCAAATTTTTTTAATCACTCACGTCCTTATTTCTAGTGGCCATCATTAAACCAATCCGTTGGAATAAAAACCAAAATAATAAAACGCAAGTCAATTAAGTATCAAATGGTTGGTGGGAAAGCAAACAGTGCAAACAATCGCAGCGCAAAAGCATTTCAAGCATCTTCTGCATAAATCGAGAGCAAATTGAGCCAATTCTGTATAAATACTATGCACTAACGAGATGAAAGAGCAGCTGGGGAGATTGGGATAGTTGTGGATGAGGATAGCTTTGCCACGATAAGAGGCGGCGCATTACCAGCAAAAGTGCCATAAAAATGTGTATTAAAATGAGTAAAAACATTTATTTGCATAAAGTCAACTAGCGAGTGGATGAGACAGCAATTGAGGAAGCGAGTGGGGAAACAAAGCAGGGAGCGGTCGGAGCGGTTTGAAAAGTGGGTTGCAAAAACTATTTCAAGTGGCAAAAAGTTTTAGCTGCGTACACTTTTAGAGCAAGCTCCGAGCTCTCGAGTATGCACTCGAGTCACGCATAAGTTGCAAGCAAGCAGGTCGAAGAAAACGCCAACAAATGACAACAGCAGCAGCGAAGCGAGAAAAGCATTCAGAAAGAAGCCAGGCTAAATTGCAAGTAAGGCTATAGGAATACGCATACTCACACACATACACGAGGGCTGAGTGCGTATCAGAAATAGTAAAACGATTCTTGACCGATTCTTGAGGTGAAATTTGCTTGTATACCTTACCAAATGCCAGCACAGTTTACAATTTAGCCAATTACATGCTGATGCACACTAAATCAGTGAATATCTTTTAGGTTCTGATCTCTGATTTCGATTTCCAAAATTTATTTAATACACTTGCAAACATATTTCGAAACTGCCGCTTCAACCCTGGCGGTTTCATATCCATGGAGCATGGACCCATAGCCACGGACCGGCAGGCCAGCTGGAAATGAAACGGTATTGGGCCAATGCACGCAAAATAAAAATACACGCAATCAATTCTGTTTACCCCGAAGCTGTGAGTGTTCTAAGCAACGTGTGTATTGAGCAATGACGAAGGAGACTCATTGAAGTCGGCACTGGAAGGCCAACGGCGATTAACTCAAGTCAAACATTGAATGATTGTTTTTGTAGGATCAAGTCTGCTGCTGATTACTGAGCTGCATTTGTTTTCATAGACAGACTGTGGTTGCCTCTTCAGTTTCAGTTCTGTGTTTGACTGGAACCCAAGCACAGAGCTTGGCGACTTGAGAAAAGAATTTCCGCAGCATGCGCACAGATAAAAATAATTTTAGAAATTGATGCCGCTTCTCCCCCACTCAGTACAAGAGTTGACAAGGACAACAAGAGGCAACTTTTTCTGAAGTGTCGAAGACGTTTGCTCTTCCTCTGTGTTTGCCTCCTCCCAACTCGTTGCCTTGCTTTACAATTCGATTTGTGTCGCTTTAACTTTGCTGCTTTCGATTGCTTTTTGTATTCTATTTAGCCCCAACCTTAGCTTCCACTTCTTCGTGCTAATCTAGAGTAAACCACAACCCTAAAACTTAACACCCCACCACCCTGACCCAGCAGACATACTCACGCTTAATGCGACTTTCAAGTATGTCGACACTCATCCATCCATCAACCAACGTTTTTCTCTACCTAACATTAACATCAATTAGTAAAGGGAATTTATGTCAATTTTCCTTTTTTGCTTAATAGCGAATTCAGTCGCAGACAGTCCTTAATAAGCTCCTCAAAATTTGTTGGCCATCTATTAGTTTTCTCGATCCTTCCTTGTAATTATAGAATACTCCCTTGCAGAACAAGCGGAAAGTTTGCCAAAGAGCTAAAGTTCTTTTCGCATAGATGTCTCATTGCGTTTATGATAAATGGTCATTGAAGTTGGCGGGATGCGGAATATGGAATATGGCTGGGATAGTAATTGGGGAAGGGCAAGTGCGAAAATGAGAGGGCGCATTTCAAGTGTGCCGTTTACATTAATCATGGCATTCTTAAGAGCGTCAAGTGTAATTGAAAGACATTACCAAACTTGTTACTAATGGCGTAATATTTTTGTTATGGATTTATTTTCGTTCTTTTTCCTATTCAATGCATTATTGGGATGTGAGATTATTGGGTGAAAGCGGTATGTGTAGGTAAAGGGGGAGCAAATTATACGCAGTGCTACAATTTTCAGAAAAGTTAAATAGCATGGGATATAACCTGGAGTACATACTAGAGCAGATCGGTTATAGTACAAAATTGAAAGATGTGGCCCAAAAGCGCTAATGGCTTATTTTTCTCACTGGACTTCAAATAAGCCGTTTTTAAACATATTAAGAAATAACCTTTACTTTCGTCAAAGGTTTAGTTAAGATCGGATGAACTATAGTCAAGAGCTGAGCAAAAGAAAGTAAGCTATTTTAACCTACAATTAACTGGACAATTAAAGTTTACTTTTATGCTGAGCAAAAGAAAGTATGCTATTTTAACCTACAATTACCTGGACAATTAAAGTTTACTTTTATGTAAGTGCAATAAATATTGCAAATGATGTGACTAAGGACCACGTAGAAACCCTGTGGCAAATCATAAAAATTGCTGCTGTTGTCACCTGTCCAGTTGACATGCCAAGGATTGAAAACGCTTGTTTCACCGCGCTTTATTTTGGTGTATAATTAATTGTTTTCCTTACCTGACATCTCTAGTTTTTGCTGTTGTTGCCGTAGCTTACCTTTAAATCTTTTCTTGTGTAGCAGTGGGGGCCTTTAATAGATTTCGCGTCAAGTTTAACTTTAGCTCGATATGAAAGCAAAAGTTTCCTCAGCTTGTTGAGACGACGTTCCACTTGCATTGATGAAGGCTTATTACAAGTTGTATCTGTATATGCGTGCGGTGTACATTACGCCTTAAAGCTGTCAATTAAAAGTTTTTACGAGGGGGTTTCGACTGGTTCTTGATTAAGCCCTAGCATGGCTACAGAATTTAGATAATAAATGTTTAATTTCCACAACCAGAAATTTGCCATTGACCCTCGCCTTTGATTTTGACATATGCAGTGCACACCCCGAAACCATCCCTGACCACCACATCGCGTGTACGGCTGTTATTGAATTTGTAAGATTTATCGATTTTATGCGCACATGTAGAGAGAGTTACCTGTAGTCCATAGGCATACACACCCAGAGCTTTGAACTCTCGACAGCAGCTGCCATCCTAGTGTTATAGTCAATGTAAAACACAGACCATAAAAAACGAAAACCAACGACTATGGCTACCATAAATTAAAGGCCTTAATAATGATGAATGTGAGGAGGAGTTTTTTGGGAGGAGAAATGGTAAATTGAAGCAACGCCCAGGGGACTGCTTTAAAGGTAAGAATGATTTGTAAGAGTAAGACTGTATTTACACGGTGGAGCAAACTTCATGAAATTTTTGAAAAAGCTTTCATTTGTGGGAGATAGGTGTAGTGGTGTCGCTGGCCCTCTACACCTCTTTCCCACAAGCAAGATCTTTTTGAAAAACTTCATGAAGTTTGCTTCACCGTGTAAATCCAGTCTTACACTTTGTTTAGGAAAAACTTTGACCTGTGGCGGCTGCACGGCAAATGTCTTGCCATTCTACCACCGGTCTTGATTGCATTCTTTACTGTCATTTCGTCACCGTCTCGCGCGATAATGTTGTATCGGTGAGCGTTAAGATGTCCGTCGTTTGTGGTTAGAGTGGTGCCGAAGTCCTGAGTTCAAATCCCAGTAAAGGTAAGTAAAAAATAAAATAAAAAAAAATTATATTTAAAAAATTATCACAGCAAAAGTAGGAGGGGAGGTGGGCTTCTTTGGTGTGTGTGGGCTGTGGAGCAGTAGCAGCAACTCACTTTCACGCTTAAATCGGATTTAAAGCGGATCAAAAGTGTTGGCAAATCTCAAATAAACTAATTCAGGCCAACTTTTGGACCAGAGAAGATAGCAAACGCTCCGCTGAGTTCAAAAAATTGTCCGATTTCGTGTGTTGATCGAGATTTGCTCACATTTTTTGGTCCTGCAGCCATATTAATTAAGCTATTCAAAACAATAGTGTTTCTATGCAAACTGAGTTGAATAACGATCACGAAAAACTAAAACCAAAGTTTGGTTCTGGTTTTTAAGATACCATTATTTTAATTTATTTAGAATTTTTATTGGCATGCTAGAGCCGGACTGCAGCTTGGCTTAGTACCTTATATTACAAATTATTCTTGATTTTAAGCTTGTTGTGATGGTCAGTAAAATGGATTAACACATATCATATCATATTTTATTATCTCTCTTGTTACAGTATCGAACACTTTGTATAATTTAGTGTAACAAACTTATCACACATATCTTAGGACTCGAGCGACGCCGGATATAATGGTGTAAGTAATGGTGAGTAGTATTATCACAAATAAAGTGAAAATATTTTAATTTTTTGTTCTTTATTTGAGCAAAGAAAATATGGTTGCTGCTAGCAACCATCTGTTTTCGGAAATGATCCATCAAGTCGAGATTTGTTGCAATTTCAGCTTAAAGTATTTGATAATTTTTAGGGACGATTTATGGGAAACCTATACTATTGTCTTCTTAGCTTAAAGCGAAGATGTACCACTTTGAATACAAGTTCTTAAAATTACCATATTTTGTGCCTCCTACAGGTAAGCCATCGATGTTGTTAAAAATTGTCATATGAATTCAATACAAATGACTAGACAAATAGTGATTTTGCGAAGCATTTTTTTGGTCAGTAGACGTTTTAATAGATTTGAGTACATGTATTCAAGTTGCAGAAATGTTGGAAGAGTTTATTTTAAGCCTAAGAAGTAAGATATTAAGCAATAGTATATCGACACAAAAAGTACCTAAAAAGGGTCATAAAAGGTATTTTAAGCCACTTTAAACACAAATTACTAAACATCTCGACTTGATGGAACATTTCCGAAAACAGACTCGTGTTCAGTATAAAAAAATCATTTAGAATCACAACCAACCCTTCAATTACTGGTAAAAGTCTTATTTTGTTGCCTTGTGTTATTAACGTAATTTAAAATCTAAGATTTCTTCAAGAAGATTCTTTGTACTTACATGCTACGCATATCTTAAAACTAACCTTTTCCAATTTCCCAAATAAGGTTTCTGCACTTTTAAGCGAGGACATGAATATTGTAACCTTCGGCCTTTTTTAAATTAGCCCCGGTGTTACTCTTAGCCGAATTTCTATTGCGTATTCGAAATGTAAGTCTAACTTGTTCTCCAACTACTTTAAACTTACGTTTCTAGGAAATCTATTTTAAATGCGATTTGTGGTTGAATTTACTACAATTTTTACCATGCACTTCCATTTCTATCAGACAAACACATACATTTAATAAAATTACAATTTGAGTTTTCAAGCCAATCGATGTCCTCCATTCGAAATTTGCACCATACAATAAGCAGCAAGTTTAAAATGGGGACAAAAGGAGCAAATGGCAGGGACATCAAGATCGCTGTTTACACAAGGAACTCATTAAAAATTCAATACGAAATGTAAATGAAATGAGGGGATAGATACTTACCTGCGCTACCAGCAACAAAGACTACGATTACATTTCCATGCAAATCAAATTGAAATAAGATGTTAGCTCAAGGAAAATTAGAAAAGCAATGTTCAGTCGAGTTTAAGCGCTTGACAATAGACTAATAACTGGGCGAGAGTATCGCACTCGTTCAATTTGTATACTTGTTACTTTTTTTTATTGATTTTGTGAGAGTTCATTGCCGCCACGAACGCCCAAGTTGTCAGCGTGATTAAGTATGACAGTGCCGCTTCCGACCCCACGTCTATCCATTAGACAGATAGTCACATTTTTTCCTGTTTGATTGGGTTGGCGGTACGTGGCAAACATTTATGACGCATCGATTGCTATTAATTTCAACGCCAGCTCAAATATTTAGCCTAATTTGTCAATAAGCTCAGCCTGGTAAAGAGACAAAAGGCGGTAAGGGATTAGTTATTCACTTATGTAGCTCACTCATGGATAACATCTGCCGCACCTCATCAATGCGACCTTTCTCTCTTGATATCTCTATCTCTCTTGAACATATCGTTTATAATTATCTTAACCATAGTAAATGGATTAACAAACGGAGATGCAGAAGGAAGTTATACTTTTGTGAGCACAGTTGGAAACTCCACCAATGATATATCGACGGTGCATTGTGACCTGCTTCCAAATGTAGAGGATTTCAATGTTGAAGGTAAAATTTGGTCAGATCATCTCCCAATAATACTTAGAATTAGTGTCTATTTTGCTGAGTCACCACAGTTAAACTTGTTACCAAAGCTTAAATGGCACCCAAGGCTTAAGGATAGATATAAGGACAATGTTTCAAAGGAGCTAAATTGTACATAAGCTAAAGAAGGCATAAGAACGCTCTCAGATATGCAGTCGAATTTTGTAAATGCTGCAATAAAACGACTAAGCCCGCCCAAGCCCAACCGGAAAGCCAATGGTTTGATAACGAATGCAGTCTCCTAAGAGAAAGTACATTTCTGCTTCTGAACAAATTCAGACTGACTCACAGGCAGACTGATCGAGAAGTAAAAAAAGCTCTGAAGCAAGAAAAAGGCGAATTATTTGGCAGATCTGGAAAAAAGACTGGATACGATAAACGACAGAAAGCAGTGGTGGAGACTAGCACGACAACTAAAGAATGGCACCTTTCATATACGAAGCAATATCAATTCTGATGTCTTTGAGGAAGACTTCAAAATACTGCTACACCCGGAGGTACAGGGGTTCAATATGCAATATGCAAGAAACCTTATTCAAAATGAGATACTCGACAATGAAATCACAATGTTTGAGGTGCTTAATGCCCTGAGCAAGGCAAAGGAAATCAAAGCCCCTGAAAAGGATCGGTTACCTTACGAATTTTTCCCTTGACTTCTTGTGTTTTCATAAACATATACACACACACACTCTAACATACGCACACACGCATGGCATGCGGCCGCGAGCGATAGCTGACAATGCAAGACCCCCCATCTCTCCCACAAGCAAAATTGATTCGTATATAACTTCGGTGTTTATTGTCCGATACACCTAACTACATTAAAAATTTGTGGCTCTAGCTCTTATAGTCTCTGAGAAACACGCGTTCATACGGACAGACGGACGGACAGAATATATATACTTTATATACTTTGCACAACTTTTGCACAACTTCATGATCCCCCTTTTCCCATTTTCAATGGGAACAGGGTATAAAAAGGGCGACCCCAACCTATCATCAAATTATCGAGGAATTTCTTTTGGTAACTGTATCGCAAAGATTCTTATGGGCATCTTAAACAATTGGCTTACTGGATGGGTCAGCCATTATAATAGAATGAAGGAGTATCAAGGTTTCAGAAAGAACTATTCTACTGTCGATAATATATACAATCAGTCTGCGATAATAAGCCTGAAGCTGCAAGAGTCGAAAAAGGTATATGGGTTTTTCGTAGATTTCAAAGCAGCGATAAAGTAACAAGGAATCTTCTTTGGTATAAGCTGCATAAAATGGAAGTCTCTTCAAAATTTGTCAACTACTTGGAAAGAGTATACCGTCAAACGAAAGCGGCGGTTTGGACGGGTGACCTGCTGTCGAGCTATTTTGAGACCAAAGTTGGAGTACGACAAGGATGTATACTTTCCCCCCTGTTGTTTGCGCTCATCTGGAAGATCTGCACTATAGTCTGCAAGGAGGCATTTGTGTGGGAGGTGTAAACATTCGACTGCTCCTTTATACGGATGACATCGTCATCCTAGCCGATAAGTTAGATGTGCTGCTAAATATGATTCACAACTTGGAGAAATATTGCGACGAATGGGGAATGGAAGTCAACCTAATGAAGTCTGAGATATTGGTCTTTAGAAAGGTGGCAGATGCTATAAAAATTGCCACAGAATATAAGTATCTTGGAGTATCCTTCAAGCCCACCATCACTTTTAAAGAACATATAGTTAGAAGACAGGAGGCAAAATCAAGCATCAACTCCTTCATTGAATAAAGAATTATTATGATATTATTATTATTAATTTGTAAATCGTAACTTAAAATTTCAATTGAGGAAAGCGTAGAGAAAGGTAATGTACATTGATGTTTAGATTATTTGATAGCCGGCTGGTAGTTTATGTTTAGCTTCAAGGTTTGAAGAGGATGTATCTAAATGTATACATATACAGGGTAGTCCATTTAAAAATTGGAAACGGCTTGATATTTTTTAAAGGTTGAACATTTATTGGAAAGGTTGGTTCATGTCATTTATTTATGACAAATAATTTCGGTCAAATGACTACCACTGTTGACTTGGAAGTAGCCCATTCGATCCACCCAATTGTTGAGATCATTTTCAATTGTTTCGGCACGTATGTCAGCAATAGCAACTCGAATCTGGTTCTTCAACTCATCAATTATTTCAGGATTGTTTGCATGACATTTGTCCTTGACCGCTCCCCAAAGATAATAGTCTAACGGTGTCAGATCACAGCTTCTTGGCGGCCAATTCACATCTCCATATTTGCTAATTATTCGGTTTTCGAAGACAGGGTGCAGAAGATCGACAGGGTGCAGGAGATCGATTGTCTTGTTGAAACCAAATATCGTTTAAGTCTTCCGATTCAATTTGCTCGAAGAACCAAACACTTAACATTGCGCGGTAGCGCTCACCATTAACGGTCAGTGGCTCCTTCTTCATTTTCAAATAAAAATGGACCAATGATGCCTCGAGACCAAAATCCGCACCAAACAGTGATACGTGGTGCATTGGCTTCCCGACGACGATATGCGGATTTTCTGTGATGCGACAATTTTGTATATTAACAAAACCATCGAGGTGGAAACGTGAATTATCCGAAAGGAAGGAAATTGTTTTAATATTTCCCAACTTTCTTCAAGCGAATAGCGACCCATTTCGTAAATGTCAAAGTTTTTACTAGATATTACTTGCTTTCCGAATGACATTTGACGATTTTAAAGTCAAATTATGAATAGTTCAAGTTCCAAACACCAGATGGACCACCCTGTATCTAGTTTATAATGCAAGCTACACGAAACGCGACTTCATCTGGGTCCAAGACTTAAAAAAATTATAGGAATATAGTTGTCTTAAAAAAAAATATAAAAAATATACAATTTTGTGCTTAGCCCAATATTCTCAATGATCATCAACTGCCAAACCGATCGGCTTTGGATGCTTCATGGTGTGGAGATCCTTCCTTCTGCTTTTGCTTCATTCTGCATCTTACGCTATTTGAAAAAACTTAAAATCTTATAAAATTTTACAGATTATTCGAAGCTTACATATATATATAGTAATCAGGATTATTAACGATCGGATGAAAATTAGTAGAGCTATGAGTTAAATATTGGGCACCGTTGCGTTTGCCTAAAACTTGATTTCTTGCTTAAGCCGGTTTCTAAACATACTTTTAAGGGTTGAGGCCTTTTCTTTTGCATTTGGCAGTAATATATTTTCATACATGTGGTGGTAATAAACAAGTGCCAAGGAACAGATAAAGAAGAACACAAATACAAAAATAGGGGAATGCTAACTTCGGCTCGGCCGAAGTTTTGTATACCATTGCAGCTTCCATTGAAAACTAAAAAGTTTTTCTAACTAAGATTACTTCATGGACCTTACTAAAGCATAATACACTGTTAATTACGAAAATTGGAGGCTAGAACTTCTTTTTCGACCGATAATTCATACTGCAGCTATATGCTATAGTCATCCGATTTTGATACAACTTTGTAGAAATGTGTTTAAGTATATAAAATAAGAATATGCCAATAAAAAGGACGTTTTCATTAAAAACAAAAAAGTTTTCCTCACTCGAACTAGTTTTTCGACCGATCGTTCCTATAGGAGCTATTTGCTATAATCATCTGATTTCGACCAAACTTTGCAGAATTGTGTAAAAGTATATAAAATACGTATATGCCAATGATTAGGACGCTTTCATTAAAAACAATAAAGTTTTTCTCACTAGAACTAGTTTTTCGACCGATCGTTCCTATGGGAGCTATTTGCTATAGTTATCCAATTTAGACGAATCTTTGTTGAATTGTGTGAAAGTATATAAAATAAATTTATGCCAATGATAAGGACGTTTTTATTAAAAAAATAATTTTTCTCACTAAAACTAGTTTTTCGACCGATCGTTCCTATGGCAGCTATATTCTATAGTCATCCGATTTCGACCAATCATAGTGAAATCATGGAAAAGGATAGTAAAGTAGGAAATACGTACTTTGGAGGCGTTTCCATTAAAAACAAAAAAGTTTTTCTCACTTAGACTAGTTTTTCGACCGATAGTTCCTATGACAGCTATATGCTATAGTCATCCGATCCGTCCGGTTCCGTCAAATGTGCAGCGTATTTGAACCAGAAGACTTCCTGCAAAGTTTGGTGAGGATTTTAAACTCACGGAAGAGATACATAGAAATAGACAGACGGACAGACGGACGGACGGACAGACGGACAAGGCTAAATGAACTCAACTCGTCATGCTGATCAAGAATATATATACTGTGGTCGGAGATGCTTCCTTGAATGCGTTACAAACATCCGCACAATTTTATAATACCCTCTGCAAGGGTATAAAAATGGGAATTTGGATAATGTGGCCCACACATATAAAGAGCCAGCTGATCAGTTTTCTAGTCTCACATAATAGACAATATAATTTACATCAAATATCTGATCAATATAAATGTATCTATCTGTGAATTAGTTTAATTTGTATTTGGTTTTTACGCTTTGTGCGCAATAAATTATGCTGAAAAATTTAACATTTTTTAATCTCCCACAAAAAGTAATTTGGTTTATGGATTCTGTTGCCCGCACAAGCACAATTTTCTGGTTTTGGCGTCAAATTTTCTGTGTGGAGATCGCAACAAAATTATTATTTGGCTGCTATTCCATTTAGAATTTGGCTGGTGATTAATGTTTGATGGGTAGCAATTAAATGAGAACAGATTCTCAGAGGCAGAGGGAGGGTTGACTTTGCTGCATGCAAATTTTGTGAAGCCTCTTTGACTGTCTATTTGGGTTTATGTTTATGCAATTTCAATTTTGGTGTGTAATAAAAACGATTTGTTTTAATTACTAACGCACATGGCATTTAATTATTTTTATTGATTAAATAAAACAATTAAGTTTATGTAAATTAATGTTGATGACAGCCAGCGAGAGACACTGACGTCCCCCACTTGAGTGGAGGCGTGTTCTGGGAGGAGTAGAGTTAATGGAATAGCTGAGCAGTCAAAGCGATTCTCGCTCTGTCTTTCTCTCTCAGTTTAGTGAAATAATTTGAGGCCAAGCATAGAAAATTAATGAGGCCATTAAATCTTGGAGACGCTAAAGAGACGCACGGAGCAAAAGCGTGCTTGTGTGTGTTTGACAGTCGGAGGACAACTCTTTGTTGAGTCCCTGTTTACGACTCTACGTGTGGGTGCGTGCGTGAGTGTGTGCCGCTTTACCCTGATACATTGGTCAAGGAAACAATTTAGCTGAGTGAAAGTGGTCGCACGTATGTAACTCTGTTATCCGATTTCGATCAAATATTAACCTAATAGAAAAAACCGTATATTTTTGATTATCCAAAAACTAAGAAAACAATGTTTTAGCAAGTTTTCAAAATTCATCGCGAGGACCCTGAGGAATCATCGCGAGTTTGTTAGTTTCCTATAGTGCATTGAAACGAAAAAAGTTTTTCTCACTAAGACGAGTTTTCAGACCGATATTTTCTATGGGAGCTATATGCTTCGATAATAGTTTGCTCAGGATAACTAGAACAGACTAAGGAAATAGCGTTTAAGCTGTCGGGCAGATGGACATGGCCTAATCAACACAGCTTTTAAAGCTGTTAAAGAATATATACCTTATGTGGTCGGAGATTCGGAGCAATCGAGCGTCAGAGTTGAAAAAGTTTTGTAAAAGTCTGCAGAGTGATTTCGACTATGGAATGCTCTGAAAAGTAACTGTTGTCCACACTTTACGGTAGACACACTTTACGGTAGACAACAGTTTCTTTTCAGAGCATTCCATAGTCGAAAACACTCTGCAGACTACTACAAAACTTTTTCAACTCTGACGCTCGATTGCTTTTTATTTAACTTGTGCCGCTTTTAACAAATAAAAATTTGACAGAAGCCTTTAATATTATTCTCTGCACTCTGGGTTTTGTTCTGTGCACCTTCTCTGGCGAACGCAACCAATATAAACTGTCGTTTTAAACAAGTCCAGAAACTTTTCGTCAGAACTTTAAAACATGATAGCTGTAATCAATATAAATATTTTTATCTTTTACACCAAGGGTCCAAGGGTCTATACGGCCTGTTTTCTGTTAGCTAAACAGAGAGAGAGAGAATTTTTATTCTGAATTTTTTTAAATTAAATAAACTACTATGTCGAAGTCGTTAAACAGCCGCAATGTATGAAACATAAAAGCGTCAGCGAAAAGTGCTTCATTAGAGATCAGATTGTAAGGTTGGCCAGGCAAAAGCGGGACGCGTTTTGCATTTTGGTTACTTGTACAGGCGGCACATTGGCACGTATGCGTAATAAAGTTAAACAAATAAAATTCACTTTCCTTTGGCACAAAAGTTCTAATTTTTCTTTGTTGCTGCTTTGTTTTTGTTTGGTTCTTGTTAGGCTTCAGTTGCGACCTAAATTTCATTTGAGGCCCAAAACTTGTTTAGTTGGCAAACTTCGCGAGCAGTCAATAAGGGAATGCGGGATGAGGAGCGCAGAGCAGACAGTTTGGTGTAGGCGCACGCCATGATATAATCTCGTGCTGGACTGTTGTATTTATTACGCGTTGTTTTCTCACAGGCAACAAGCTCCCAAAAAAATAAAGTTGCACACGCATGTCAAAACATAACATTCATTTACATTCATGTAGGTTTATCTCACCAAATAATGCTCATTGAATGATTTGTTTGTGGGGAATTCCAGTTTTCATATTCTATGCTATTCAATATATATTGACGGCATGATTTATCGATCCACCAAGCTTGAGAACGATCAAATCAACGATAAGATATAAGAAAATCAAATGTTTCGTCATTAGCTGGTGGCGATAACCGATTATGTAATGTAATTTTATGTAATGCAAACTCTCCTGCACATTACTGAATATAATTCATTATGGGCCCTGGGGCATCATGAAGTTGTGCAAAAGTATGTAACAGGTAGAAGGAAGCATTTGCGAACCTATAAAGTATATATATTCTTTAGCAGCATTAACAGCCGAGTCGATTTAGCCATATCCGTCTGTCCGTCCGTTTGTCCGTATGAACGCGTCGATCTCAGAGACTATAAGAGATAGAGCCACAAATTGTTGCATGTAGGTAGGTGTATACCAGATTGAAGTCGAGTTTGTTTCAGATTTGGAAAATTCCTCCCCCTCCCCCCTTTAAGCGCAAAAAACTGTCAGAGCCACAATTTTTAAGTTAGACCCTCGAGTCTTTATACGAGGTGTGTTCAAAAAGTATCGCGAATTTTGTGTTTTTTTCAAAAATTATTTATTTATTCATGAATATCTATTTTGTCCCCTTCAAAGTAATCCCCATGAGATATTATACACTTGTGCCAATCTTTGAAGCACTTCAAAAAATCAATTTTTTTTAATTTGTTCAGCTCCTCCTTCGATGCCGTCTTTATCTCGTCAAGCGTAGCGTAACTTCGTCCTTTCATGGGCCTCTTCAGTTTAGGGAACAAGAAAAAGTCACAGGGGGCCTGATCGCGCACAAGCAACGATGTGTGAGCAGGGGCGTTATCGTGGTGCAAAAGCCAATTTTTGTTCTTCCACAAATCCGGGCGTTTCTGGCGGATTGCTTCGCGCAAATCGCGCATAACTTGCAGGTAATATTCCTTATTGACCGTTCTTCCCTGTGGCAAGAACTCATGATGCACCACGCCCCTGCAATCGGAGAAAACTGTCAGCAAAACTTTCACATTCGACCGAACTTGGCGCGCTTTTTTCGGTCTTGGTTCGTGCGGCAGCTTCCATTGAGATGATTGAGCTTTGGTTTCCACGTCATAACCATAAACCCACGATTAGTCACCAGTTATGACCCTCTGGAGCAAATTTGGGTCGTCGCGGACAGAGTTTAACATCTCATTAGCAATGTTCATGCGATGCTGTTTTTGGTCGCAATTGAGGTAAAAATAGACGACGATCCAAAACACGTGCAAGCGAAGCAGCTGTCAACAATTAAGTGAACATTCAAAATTCGCGATACTTTTTGAACACACCTCGTAGTATAGCTCCCATAGAAAAGTAAGGTCCAAAAAGTAGTCTTATTTAGAAAAACAAACAGCAAGGGTATACAAAACGTCGGCTCAAACTTCGGCTTACTAAAAACTGAAGACCTTTTATCTTACAACATACCTATATGTATCATATTTCTTAATATGTATTAAGGGTAATCCGGTGGTTCATCTTTCTTTTTTTTGCATTCCACTGATTACGCATATCGATTTATGTGTGTGTGTGGGTAAGGATTGGGCTTAAATGCATAATTGGCGATTAGACGATTGGCCCTAATATGCCAAACTCGATGCAGCGAATAACAACAAAAGCGCAGCAGCTTTTCGGTAAATAATTCTCGTTCTTGTGTCTTCTGTACTCTGTCTAGCAGTTACTAATTAGGTCACGCCCCTGCTCCTACATACGTATGTATATACTTACCTAGTCTATACCTGTAGGGAAAAAGGTAATGACAATGCTTGATGATTTTCGTTTATATATATGTTATATATATTTCCTTTTTTGCTTTTGTTCATCTTTCAGTTTGCCGTCATTCATGCATTCAATGCCCGCCGCCATAGCCTTTGTTCTGTGGACACGGCTCTGCTCCGTTCTGCTCATACATGGTAAGTACAAGTACATATATTTATACTAACTGTAGGTATATTATACAATACATAATACATAAGTTCAACTTAAATGTTAAGGTTCTTTTTGTTCTATTCTCTTATGTGTGTAGTGTATTCACTTTTGTGTGTTTTGTTTATGTTCGGGTCTTTTAATACTCCGCTCCATTTAGATGCAAAGAAAAAGTCTTTGGTTTACCTTAGAAATATATACTGTTTTTTTTTTGTTTTCTCTTGTTTTTGTCTTAAATCTTAAGGCTTAGTACATACAGGCAATTAATATGTTTCGGATACGATTTAAATTGTTACAGGCTTTGTCATATGCATGTGTAAGTGATGTGTGTGTACTTTGAGTACAATTTATATATTTCTGAATACGTATGCATTAAATGAATTTATCTCAAATTAATTTCACTTTTTATGAGAAGTTTTTATTTTTAAAATTTTTTAATTGATGATTGCTCGCCATATGGGTCTCTTACATTTTCAGTTTGTTGCTGGACTAATCGCTATGTCAAATTACCGCAGCTGAAGCTCTTATATTTAGAGCTGACATATTTTACTACTC
Source organism: Lordiphosa collinella (assembly GCA_018904265.1). Lineage (NCBI taxonomy): Eukaryota > Metazoa > Arthropoda > Insecta > Diptera > Drosophilidae > Lordiphosa > Lordiphosa collinella. The sequence continues at coordinate 948,670 of JAEIFV010000035.1, read as the reverse complement.
CATATGAATTGAAGTAAATATTCAAACCTTTTTAGCCCACGTCTAATCACTGTCAAACTGTAAAGTTTGTTTATGTGAAAGAAAAGTAATTTTGTGAAGATCACCTAGGGAATAAACCTATAACATATTGTACGATGGCGCAACTGGTTGAGACGGCACTCCAATCGTGTTCAGTCCAAAGGCCCCGACATCAATTCCCAGAGTAAGTAAAAAGTTTATACCTTAAATAATTCGTAGATTCTCACAACCAAATCTAAAAGAATTCAGCTTTGGATTCAGAAAAATAAGTAAGTTAAGGCTGGTTTAAAAAATTTGCATATTAAAAAAAAAGAATTAGCTATCTTCAATTTTTAATTAGTTGATATGCCAAATTAATATAAAAATAAAAAATATAAAAATGCTCTGACATTATTCATTCAGTGAAAGAATATCATATTGTATTATCTGGAAAATTACACTATGTGACAGTAAAAATTTCCTCAGCCCAAAACTAAAACCGTTTGGTTTCAGAAGCGTTGCAAATTCCAAGCGACGCACAGTGGGGCCTCTGCCCGAGCTCTCCGGCAAAAATCAAATTTATGACTGAAGCGCTTGACAAAAGAAGTTAATTTTTTCGATTAAGTTATATTCCAAACTAACTGTTCCGAACTTATTTGGAGATCGTGTAAAAAATGTGGGAGATATAGCTTCTCAAAGTGTTCCTTTTTTTCATGACTGCAAGCAAATGTGCAGGTTTGCAAAAAACACAAAGTTTCAAATTAAATTGTCGGCAAACTATACCACCGATCATTGTCTTTTTGGTCTTTTATAAAAAGTAAGCGTTAAGCGGTGGTTTACTATTTAAATAGCGCCATTTGGAAAATACTCCATATTTGACGCATTTTTCAACTTTGGTAGACTCCCACATAAAAAGTTTTAAAAAGTTTTTGATGTCATTTCTTAGATAGCTTAAAGTAATAAATTATCTATCTAAACTGAGTAAAATTGGTTGCGTTGGTTTGCGTTTGCGGAAGTTATGTCAATAAAACTGACCTAACCTCTATAAAAAAACGCGCGTCGCTGTGAAAGAAGACTAACTCGTGTAGAGATGTTACTCAAAAACTTGTTAACTATTAATTCTATCCTGCTACCAAATATTAAGATCAAAATATTCATGTAGAAATAAAAATACAAATTTTTTTTGGACTTAAAATTTTGCTGTTTTTATACTCTGTACCAAAGGAAGTTTGGCAAATGCTACTGCACCCACAATTTGGAAAAATACGTCATACATATCTTCAAAAGTTTTCTAGGTATTGACAGTCTGGTTTGACCGGCATTCTTACTGGTTTTTTTGGACACTACACTCTAAAAAAAAATCAATCCGTACGGGATTACTACAATCCAAATTAGGATTGAAAACAGGGTAATCCCGGATATTCTAAAGCAGATCCGAAAAAAGATTGAATTGATCCCACTTTTTCAATCCTGAAAATATCAAATTTATCCCGTGGTAAACTCATAAAGATTAAAATAATCAGAAAATTCGAGCTCAATTTAATCGAAAACCAGAAAGATTCCTCTTCCTTCCTCCATTTTCCATAGGCAATCCTTCTAATACACTTCAACAAGACCCATCCACACCAGTTTTAAGCTTCTGAAAAAAACAAAGAAATATAAAAATTTTAATTGTCTTGAATGGGACTCGAAGTCAGAAACTTGCAGCTTTGCACAGAGCTCTAATGGCATGGAATCTCATCGCACCGCACCATGGCACACGATTGTTGCCCCGTGTCTAAAATGCTATTTATGCTTTTCTGCATTTGTTCCTAAATTATGAACATGTAATCTCTAGAAAGTATTGAAGTAAGCACATTTGGAATGAAATAATCTCGAAGGGCTTGCACCAAGCCCTAAAAGCTTGAACTGAGTAAAATATCCCGAAAATCGAGATTGAATTTTTTAGCTCGTGCCGGGATTACTCTAAGAAAAAAAAATTTTCTTTATCTCGTCGTTTTTTTTCTGTGTAGTTCTTTGAATATTCTCTCCAAGGATGACAAAATTGTACTTCACTGAGGATTAGTTTGGTGAAAATATATAGTTTTCCCAAGAGGTGCTATAATTTTACCAGAAGCTTGCAACGCTGTAGTGCATATAAACATACATTTCCGACCCCATTAACTATATATATATTCTTTATCATGGTGGCGAGTTGAGTCGATTGATCTTTGTCCGTCCGCCTGCCTCTCTGTCTTAACGCAAACTAGTTTAAAGCTAACAAGTTTAAATTTAGCACAGAGTCATATTTATACTGCACGGTGCTGGATAGGATGACTATAGCTTATAGCTGCCATTCAAACGATCGGTCGGAAAATGGGTCTTAGTGAATAAATATTTTTTGTTTGTTTTTAAAGTAAGCGCTTATAAACTCCTGCCATCTTAATGTATGCTTTTAAAGGTATTTTTAAAATATGGTCAGTACCTGTTGACTATACTTAATGAAATGAAGAAAATGGATATCAGTAAAAAAAACTTTATTGTTGTCAATCCGTACGAGATTACATCAATCCGAAACAGGATTGAAAACAGGGTAATCCCGTATATTCTTGAGCCGAGCCGAAATAAGATTGATTTGATCCCTCTCTGTTCAACCCAGAAAATATTAAATTTATCCCGCGATTATCTTTTAAGATTTAATTAATCAAAAAGAGATCACTCTTATCTCAAAGCAGGATCACTTTAAAGTGAACATGCTTTTAAGCATGTTCGAGATTGATTTGCTTCCAAAAAAATTACTCTTCCTTTCCTTTCTTCCTCCATTTTCCATACGACAATCCTTATACATACTTCAACAAGACCCACCACACCAATTTTGGTATTTTGGAAACTTCTGAAAACAAAGATACATAAAAATTTTTGTAATCTTGTCTGGGACTCGACCTCACAACCTGGCAGCTTTGCACTGAACACGAATGCTTTGGCATCTTATCGCACAGCACCATAGCACATGATTGTTGTCCAATGTCTTAAATGTCAGTCTGTCCTTCTGTTTCTATGCTGTCTCCTCCCTCAGTTTTAAAGCTATCTTCACCAAACTCTGCACGATGACTATAGCATATATCTGTCATAGGAACGATCGGTCGAAAAACTAGTTTTAGTGAAAAAAAAAGTTTTTGTTTTTAATTTAAACGCGTTCAATCTTCGTATTTTTAAGTTTGCCATGCTCTCTCGTGATTCCACCTAGTTTGGTCGAAATCGGACATCTATATAGTTTAGCTGTGATAGAAAAGAACAGTCTGAAAAGTAGTCTTAGTAAGGAAAACTTTTTGTTTTAAATGGAAATGTCCCTAAAATTAGCATTTATTTATTTGGTATGCTTTCACACAAGTCTACAAAGTTTTGTAAAAATCGGACGATCGGTCGAAAAACTAGTCCTTGTGAGAAAAGTTAACTTACACTTTTTTTTTGTGTAGCCTTCCGTTTTTCTTCTATTACTTAACCCCCTAAAACTGTTCCAAGAACGAAATCATTAATCAAAGTGTATCTAGTAAACAACGAAAACTTCAGTCATTTGTATTGAAATATCGCTATTCTTAGCTTTAAATGAACATACCTACAAATGTCTGGAGTACGTAAGAACAGATTCTTGTCTATGTTATAGCTAAATATGAATGTACAGTAATTGATATACTTTAACTTCCTTTTTTTTGTAGCCCTTTTTGTAGCCAAAAAGTACTGATCGACTTAAATTTTGTATGGAAGAAAGAAACCTGGCCCGGGTTGGTTTAGGGTTTAAGCAAAGACTCTAGGACACACACACATACACTTACATACAACAGTACCAAGTACATTTACAGGATCTATAAAGATATGCAGGGAGTTGAGTGGCAATTTTTTCTTCCAGTTAATTTTATGTACAGTTGGTTTTAGTGTCCATTTACTTTAGTTTACTTGCCTAGTATGTTGAGTATACTTTAGTGTAGTGCTTTGCTTTATAATTCTTATGCTTTTGTCTCTTTATTTGCAATTATTATCATTTTTTTTTTGTCAGACACTATCACAAACAGATAATCTTTTCTCTAGCTATTAAATTTTTTCTTTAAGTTTAGTCAGTTCTGTTAAATGTTAGCTTAGACATCTGTGCCGCAGCCTTCTTGATAGCCTTCGTCTGGAGAATTCCGGCTGCTGCTGATCAAGGCCCGCTTCAGGGCGGTTACTGGTGGCAGTACAGGGACACCCCCTTTTTGCCATACTCTTATCGTCTTGGCATTGATGGGTTGCCCATTGGGCAATATTGAGCAGGAACTGGTTGGTGGTGCAGGGGAACTACCGCTGCCGCCCCCACCGTCGTGCAGGCGTGGCAAAGTACGACTGCTAAAATGGGGACTGCCGCTGGAACTGCTGCCCCCACTGTAGCTGTTGTTAGTGAGTGTGGAGTTCAATTGCTGTTGCAGCTGCTGCAGAGGATGCATTTGCAATTGATGGTTGTGCTGATGCTCGGCTCCGGGCACTAAAGGCAAGCCATAGTCATTTGGATATCCGGAAGAGCCTGCTGCTGATAGATTGGTGGTGGCTGTGGAGCTCGAAGAAGCGTTGCCATGCGAGCGTGGTAAGGTCTTACTGAAGTATTCACGTTCATGTAGATCATATAGCTGATTAGATGAGGACTCCATGATGGGGGTTTTGTCAGTGTAACGCTTAAGAAAAAGATCATCCGCTGAACTAGTCGTAGCTTGCTCCCCCCATAGCCCGGAGGGGTAAAGGGAATCGCAGCCAGTGGCTCGACTATATTCCCCACTAGTGGTGCCCACTAGGGTGACGGGAACTTTGAGGGATTCTGTGAAGTCATCGCGTTTCGTATCATTGATTAGATCAGGGTTATTGCAGGAGGCTGTAGGTGAGATGAAACAGGAGGCGGTAGACAAAACGCTGCCCGCATTGTCATAACCTTGGGTGGAGTAGGGTAAGTCCGTGAGACGTGGAGGTTTTTGTATCAAATTGGCTGCACGTTGATCTTGAGGGGTATGACTAGATCGACTACCACTACCCTTGCGTTCCAGACTGCCTCCCTGAACCAGGCTGCCCTCCAGACCGTGTGTGACCGCGCCATTGGCTATGACCACGCCTCCGCCCAGTCCTCCATTAGCCGCAGCTGGTTGGGCTTTATTCACAATGGAATTCTGATGATTCACCGAGGTGATCACCTCCATATGATTGGGTGTCTTGCTATCCACATAGGGTTGTCGTTTCACTCTCATTAGCAGGCACATAATCACACCCAAAGCAAAGACTATAAGAGCCACTAGGGCGGCACTCAAGCCCACTATTTGACCGCTGCCCAGCGAAGCCATGCCTGCTGCACGCATGCTCACATGTAATGTAAAGTTCGCCTCGGCACTCCCAGCCCGATTTTCGGCCACACAATAGAACTCACTGGAATCTGTTTCCTGAGCGTTGGTCAGCACCAGTCTCGAACGCTTCTCAAAACCGCCGCCACCCTCCAGTAACTCGTACATGTGCACTCGCTGATAGGCACTAAAAGCACTATTGTTAGTCAACAGCCGTCCATTCCAGTACCAGTTGATGTAAGCCGCAGGCACGGCTCGTGCTCGACAAGTGATGGAAGCATTTTCACCCATGGCCGTTTCCATATAATGCGAAATAGGTAACATTTCGGGGCGACAAGCAAAATCATCCACATGCAGCTCTGCAAAACTTCGATCTATGATTCGCTCCGGTCCACCAGAGCAGACCGGAGCCACAGGATAGGGTATATTTCGCTGCATTAGCCAAATCTTGGCATCCCGTAGACGACAATCACATAGCCAGGGATTATCATGCAACTCAATGCCATGCAAGCGACTCAACGTTTCAATGGTTTTTGGCAAAAGTTCACTCAACTTGTTGCCGTTCAATCTCAACAAAGTCAAACCATCCAGGCTACTGAAAGCTTGGGCTGAAATTGTTTGTATATCGCAGTGTGATAAATCCAATTTGTGCAGCGAGGGGGTACTCCCAAATGCCTGCGCCTCGATCTTATGTATATGATTAGACGCCAGAGTAAGTTCCCGCAGCGAAGATATGTAGCTCAAGGCCAAGCTGGGCACGCTAACCAGCAGATTGTGCGACAAGTCCAGCTCCACCAGATTGGTCAATCCTTTGAAGGTCTCACGCTCGATTTCACCAATCTTACAGTTGCGCAAATATAGCTTCTGCAGATTCAGTAGATTAGCTCGCACAAATTGCTCATTCGATAAGGTTTGCAGCTTATTTCCAGACATATCCAAAACCTGAGTGGTGGGATCTATGTGCTCGGGAATTTGTATTAACTGGCGATCAATGCATTCCACAGTCTGTTTGCCACCCTTCCATTTACAGGCACACACAGTCTGGCAGGTGGACAATTGCTGCAAAGGATGATCAAAGTCCGAGTGAGATATATAGCCATCATCTGTCATTGGTTGACTATCGGCTATGGAGTACACTTCATTATGTTGCGGTTTACCAGATGCAGCTACTCCTCCCGCAGCTGCTCCTGTTCCTGCACTTCCCCCTCCATTGTTATAAAATTTCAGTTGACTATTCCGTTGTCCTCGCACACTTAAGGGTACGTGAATTAGACTGATAATAAGCCAAAATGTGATATGCATTTTTCTTTAGTTTGCTTTGTTTCAAGACTTTTTTTGAGTTTCTTTTTAATTACGTTAAGAGAGCTTCCTTAGTTTCAACAGTGTGGGTCAAGCGGAAAATTGATTAATTGCCGCCTGGGCTACAGTTTTTGCAAATATTTTCATGTTTTGGCGTAATTAGCGCGACACGGCTCGGCTGACCTAATGTTATTTATAGCGCCAGATGATAATCGTTTTTCTTTTGCTTTACGCAACTTTTTCGTATATTTTCTTTTTTCGACTCTGCTGAGCTAGCGATATGCGCCACGCAAAGCTTGAATTTTCATCGCGTTTTGCTTTCGTTTTCGTTTCCCGCAATCACCACAACACAAAATTTGCACACGCTTCCGGGGGTTGTTCGGCTTGTTTGGTTGCGAGGGGTGCCCAAAACTTGGTTTCCATTTTATTTCATTGACTTTCCCTTATATGCAAACAGAGATTACTACTGCCTTTTGCATTATCATTATTTGATTTTCATCACCACCATGTTTCATTCACATTTCACTTTAACGGCGTTTGCTCGCGGACACAACCCAACCGCTCCGCAGCGTATATCGACTTTGACTGAGCTGGAGCTCTGGTGCTGCTTGCAAAGCCTACGAGTCTGGGTCTTACGTTCGTGTGGTGTAGTGGCGGGGGTGGTGTTTTGAGCTTCGTGTATAAACGCGAACGACAAAAAGAGGAGAGTAATTTTGAGAGCGCCTGAGTTTCTCTAAACCAGTTTCACTGATTTTGTTGCTTTACCCGTTTCAGCTGGCCACATGTGGCCAACAACCAAGGTTTAATGATTTGATTTTCTTGTATATAAGCAAGCTAATGACAATTAAAAGCCCCGAATCTTAAGAAACTTTACATGATTTTCGATAAGTTGAAAAATATTTCTTATTAGAGGGTTCCCGTGAGTTGTATCCCAGTGCCCTTATTCCCTTCCGACGGGCCTGTATGTGAAGGTTGTTTACATCCACCCAAAAAAACCGAAAAAAATTGATTTGATTTTTTTCAGTCCTGAAAAGATCAAATCTATCACGTTTTTCCGTTTATATCATAAAGATTAAATTATGGGGGTATTCTAGTCTAGAATAGTCTTTTTCTTAGTCTTTTTTATTTTAACATACTAATCTGCATAAACTTACACAGAAATTTCAAATCAATCCGGCAATTTGAAAAAATGGCAAGGAAAATCATTTGTTTTTTCAAACCGTTTTGCGAAAAAAATTATTTTTTTTTTATCCTAGTTCGGGCTATAGCGACATTCTTACCAATTAAGAATCATGTTTCCATTCTTTTTTTTTGATGACTAGAAAGACTGAAATCGTGTCAATATGGAAGCACACTTATTTTAAACACCCACTGCTTTAACAGCGCGTAACTTTTTGTACCCTTGCAGAGGGTATTGATCAGTACGACGAGCTGAGTTGATTTGTCCGTCCGTCTGTTTCTATGCTATCTCCTTCGTCAGTTGGAAAACTACACTCAGGGAAAAAAACACTGATATTTTAATATTTACACTTTGATTTTACTATTTTCACTATTGATTTAGCGTTAAATATGGAATTCGTATATCTAATAAGTGAACACTTCAAATTTAATATTGGAAATAGTTAAATTTAATATTGGAAGTAGTTAAAATTTTGTTATACCATTGCAGAGGGTTTTATAAAACTGCGCGGATGTTTTTAACGCATGGAAGGAAGCTTCTCCGACCACATAAAAATATATATTCTTGATCAGAACTACGGTATTAGGTTTCTTATTTAATCTTTCGATGACACAAGACACGTAGCTTATAAATTAGGTCATTGGTCACAAAATTAGGTCTGTGTTCACAAAAATTATATATTCTTGATCAGCATGACGAGCTGGGTTGACTTAGCCCTGTCCGTCTGTCCGTCAATTTTAAAGCTATCCTTACCAAACTTTGCCCGAAGTCTTTTGGTACAAATACGCTGCTCATTAGTCGGAACCGTCCGGATCGGATGACTATAGCACTTAGCTGTCATAGGAACGATCGGTTGAGAAATTAGTCTTAAAGAAAGTGTTTGTAACACTTTGAAGGAAGCATCTCCGACCACATAAAGTATATATATTCTTGATCAGCATGACGAGCTGAGTTGATTTAGAACTGTCCGTCTGTCCGTCCGTCCGTCTGTCTGTTTCTATGCTATCTCCTCCGTCAGTTTTAAAGCTATCCTTACCAAACTTTGCACGAAGTCTTCTGGTACATATACGCTGCACATTAGTCGGAACCGTCCGGATCGGATGACTATAGCACTTAGCTGTCATAGGAACGATCGGTTGAGAAATTAGTCTTAAAGAAAGTGTTTGTAACACTTTGAAGGAAGCATCTCCGACCACATAAAGTATATATATTCTTGATCAGCATGACGAGCTGAGTTGATTTAGACCTGTCCGTCTGTCCGTCCGTCCGTCTGTCCGTCTGTCTGTTTCTATGCTATCTCCTCCGTCAGTTTTAAAGCTATCCTCACCAAACTTTGCACGAAGTCTTCTGGTACATATACGCTGCACATTTGTCGGAACCGGCCGGATCGGATGACTATAGCATATAGCTGCCTTAGGAACGATCGGTCGAAAAACTAGTCTTAGTGACAAAAACTTTTTTGTTTTTAATGGAAACGCCTTCAAAGTACGTATTACTTAGTTTACTATCCTTTCCCATGATTTCACTAAGCTTAGTTGAAATCGGATGACTATGGCATATAGCTTCCATAGGAACGATCGGTCGAAAAACTAGTTCTAGTGAGAAAAACTTTTTTGTTTTTAATGAAAACGTCTTTATCATTGGCATACACTTATTTTATACACAATTCTACAAAGTTATATCTAAATCAGATGACTATAGCATAGAGCTGCAGTATGAATGATCGGTCGAAAAAGAAGTTTTAGTGAGAAAAACTTTTTGTTTTAAATGGGATCGCCTCCAAATTTCGTAATTAACAGTGTATTATGCTTTTCCAGAATTTTATCAAGTTTGGTCGAAATCAGACATCTATATAGTATAGATCGCATAGAGAAGTAAGGTCCAAAAGTTTTCTTAGAAAAACTTTTTAGTTTTCAATGGAAGCGAACTTGGTTTTTAATGGAACGCCTAGTCGTGTTCGTTTCTTCCTCGTTCATAAGTTTGGTCGAAACGGATGCTATGCATATCTGCCTGGACGATCGGTCGCTGTTCTAGTGGAAAACTTTTTGTTTTTAGTGAAAACGTCCTTATCTTGGCTAACTTAATCTATACACTTTACACAATTCTACAAAGATGGTCGAAATCGGATGCTATAGCTATAGCTCCCATGGCGATCGGTCGAAAAACTAGTTCTAGTGAGAAAAACTTTTTGTTTTTAGTGGAAACGTCCTTATCATTGGCTACACTTAACTATACACTTTACACAATTCTACAGATTGGTCGATCGGTGCTGTTGCTCCCTGGACGATCGGTCGCTGTTCTAGTGGAAAACTTTTTGTTTTTAATGAAAACGTCCTTATCTTGGCATACACTATCTTTACTTTAACAATTCTACAGATTGGTCGAAATCGGATGACTATAGCTATAGCTCCCTAGGACGATCGGTCGAAAAACTAGTCTAGTGAGAAAAACTTTTTTTTTTTAGTGGAAACGCCTTCATTGGCTACTACTTAGTCTATACCTTTCCCACAATTCTACAAAGCTTGGTTGAAATCGGATGACTATAGCATATAGCTCCCATAGGAACGATCGGTCGAAAAACTAGTTCTAGTGAGAAAAACTTTTTTGTTTTAAATGAAAACGTCTTTATCATTGGCATACACTTATTTTATACACAATTCTACAAAGTTTTGTCAAAATCAGATGACTATAGCATATAGCTGCAGTATGAATGATCGGTCGAAAAAAGTTCTAGTGAGAAAAACTTTTTGTTTTAAATGGGATCGCCTCCAAATTTCGCAATTAACAGTGTATTATGCTTTTCTATGATTTCACCAAGTTTGGTCGAAATCAGACATCTATATAGTATAGATCCCATAGAGAAGTAAGGTCCAAAAAGTTTTCTTAGAAAAACTTTTTAGTTTTCAATGGAAGCTGCAAGGGTATACAAAACTTCGGCCGAGCCGAAGTTAACTTTCCCCTATTTTTTTTATTGAATTTTAAAAAACGCCTAAACGCCGAAAGCAGGATAATTTTAAGCATGATTAATTTACAGATAAATTTATGCTTCCAGATAGATTTTTTATCCTTTCTTCCTCCATATTCCTGGGACATCCTTATAATCTGCAAGACTGACCCACAATAACACTTGTAGTCTTGATTATTATATTTATTTTAAAATTAACTATAATACATTAACTAATAATAATATTATAATTAATTATAAAGGGAAAGAGCACTAGCGTCGAGGCCTTCGGCTCTCTCTTGATTATTTAAAACTTCTGCAAAACAAAGAAATATACGTGTCTTGTACTCGATCTCACAACCTTGTAGTGTTATACTGAATATTAATGGAATGGTATCTCATCGCACAGCACCATAGCAATAGCTCATGATTGTTGCCACATGTCTAAAAAGCATTTAAAGTCAAGATGTGGGATGTTAGATGTAATCAGTGTGATTAGCCAATAACTGATAAGTCAAAAGTGATGATGCTACTGAATTTGAAGTCTTGCAATTTTTTGAGTTGCGAATACATAACCCCAAATGTTAAAATTTGGCTGCCATAGCAATTCACCAAACAATAACACTCAAGAAAAGATTTCACTTTTCCCAAACGAAATTTTGCAATTATAACTCAACTTAATAATGTTGAGACTCGCTATCTCTTCTCACAACGTGTGAAAATATTAATGCACCTATACCTTAATGCATGAAAATATATTTAGCTGCAGGTATTGGAAGCGAATACACGTAAGACAAACAATGATAGAAACTTAGCAAGTGGCATTCAACACAAAACTTCTCAGGCAATCAGAATCTCCAGCAGCATCAGTAGCAGCGTTTCCAACTAGGCAAACAACCAGAATGCGTCCAAAGAGACACAGCGACTGGCAGCTACACAGAGCATTTCCTGTCTGGCCGACAGACCCGAGATATCATGTACCATCCAAATCCAACAACAACAACAGCAGCTACCTGCCCTCGAGTGGTCCGCAGGTGATGTAACTTATATGTATGCGCATAAGTTGTTTCTGCTCTTGCCTGCCGGGTAATTAGTTTAAGTTTGGCTGAGCTGCCATCTAGGCACATACATAAGTAGGTCTTGCTCGATCATCATTATTTTTATTGGCTTTACACATATTTTACTGCTAGTTTTTGAACAGTATAACCACTTGCTTAAGATTTCAATCTCAAAGCCGATCCTGGACATTCTCCAATAAAAACTAATTGTAAAATTCTGCAGCACAACAATATTTATTCAACATTCGCATCTGCCCTTCTTACCTTTGGTTTGGCTTTACTAGGCGGATGTGACTCATTCAGTAAAACAAAATTGTGCTTCAGTCTTCAGCAGAGAGAACTTCGTCTTCGTGTGCTGGGTGATCTGGGCTGTGTTTTGACGATCGTCTCTTTTGCGTCTTTCTTTTTATACCCTTGCAGAGGGTATTATAAAATTGTCCGGATGTTTGTAACGCATAGAAGGAAGCTTCTCCGACCACATAAAGTATATATATTCTTGATCAGTATGACGAGCTGAGTTGATTTAGCCTTGTCCGTCTGTCCGTCTGTCCGTCCGTCCGTATGTCTGTTTCTATGCTATCTCATGCGTCAGTTTTAAAGCTACCCTCACCATACTCTGCACGAAGTCTTTGGTACAAATAGGCTGCACATTTGTCGGAACCGGCCGGATCGGATGACTATAGCATATAGCTGCCATAGGAACGATCGGTATTTTATATCCTTTTACACAATTCTACAAAGTTTGGTCGAAATCGGATGACTATAGCATATAGCTGCCATAGGAACGATCGGTCGAAAAACTAGTCCTAGTGAGAAAAACTTTTTTGTTTTTAATGAAAACGTCCTTATCATTGGCATACACTTATTTTATATTCTTTTACACAATTCTACAAAGTTTGGTCGAATTCGGATTACTATAGCATATAGCTGCCATAGTAACGATCGGTCGAAAAACTAGTCCTAGTGAGGAAAACTTTTTTGTTTATAATGAAAACATCCTTTTTATTGGCATATTCTTATTTTATATACTTTAACACATTTCCACAAAGTTTTATCAAAATCGGATGACTATAGAATATAGCTGCAGTATGAATGAATGAAAATGATCGAAAAAAGTTCTAGTGACAAAAACTTTTTTGTTTTTAATGGGATCGCCTCCATATTTCGTAATTATTAGTGTATTATGCTTTTCCATGATTTCACCAAGTTTGGTCAAGATCAGACATCTATATAGAATAGATCGCATGTGCAAATGTAAGTTATAGTCGAAAGGAAGCATCTCCAACGCTATGATGTGTATAAATTCTTGATCAGCAACAACTGTCAAGTCTACAGTTTTAACCGTGTCTGACTCTCCACCTGTCCGTCTGCCCTTATGAACAAGCACATCTCAGGGGTGATAGGAGCTAGAGTATATTTTAAATTTTTGCCACGACGCCCTAAAGCAAAAATTTCGAGTATGATTTAATCCGAAAGCAGGATAATTTGAAGCATGATTAATTTACAGATAAATTTACGCTTTCAGAAAGATTCCTCTTCCTTTCTTTCTCCATATTCCATAGGACATCCTTATAATCTTCAAGACTGACCTACAAAAACACTAGTAGTTTTGATTTATTTAAATCTTCTGAAAAGCAAAGAAATATACGTGTCTGGTATTTGATCTCACAACCTTGTAGTGTTATACTGAACATTAATGGAATGGGAACCCCGCAATTTAAAAACCTCATATATTCCATAATTTTGTTGGTAAATTGTTCAGCCGCAGTCGAACGTGTTTGAGAACAATCAGATGAATGAGTTATAAGAAAATAAATAGTCTGGAACAACAGAGTTGTCGTCAGCCATACAATACACACACGCTTACGGCCGCAGCAGCCGTTATCACATATTCACAAACTTAGGCAGTTACAGGGTATATTAAAGGCGATGTGGTCGTTAAAATCAACTTTAACTTGAATTTTTTTCTTTTTGCTTTCTATTCTTTTGGTGCTTCATGCTTGAGTAGGTCGAAGTCGACATCGTCGTTCGTTCCAAAATGAAACAAAGAATAAAACAAAGAGAGCAAGTCCAAACACAGAATATCATTTCTTAACGGAATTTCTGACATGAACATTAGGGTGGAGTGAAACAATTTTTTTTTTAAATTCGTTTCTCCTGGGATATTCTACTGGGATATCCTGGGATGTCGATTACCCATAGTCTAACAAGTAATCGTTCAAATCGCAATCGCATATTGAAAAAAACGTTATATATTTATAGATAGAAGACTCTTACCTTCTGGACATATATAGTAATCAAAATTATTTATCGATCCGCCAATGGAATGAAAACGATCGGATGAACGATAGTCGAGTTATAAGGAAAACATTTAATTATGGCAGCACTAGTTGTAACGGTTATGGGCAGCACTTCACAAATAAAGTAAAATGACAACAGCCCCAAGGGGCCAAAGCCGAGCCTCTCTCAATCTCTTGGCTTGTGCGCTTCTAATTTTAGCACAAGAGAAAGGGACCTACAGTTTAACGCCGATTCCGAACGGCAGTTTTCGAAAGGGGTTTCCATGGCTAATAACTGCAATGCTGGCGCCAACAGCAAGAGGTGTGGCCGGGTGTAAAGTTTTATTCAAAGAAAAAAAACTTTTCATTAGATGTTCCGAGGCGGGATCGAACCCACGACCTCATGCTCAGCAGTCGCGCACACTAACCGCTGAGCCACTTCACAGGTACAGAGTATAATATAGTCGGACTTGAACGACTTTCTTAATTGCTGGAATTGTAAAAGGGTATTTTCAGTCTTGCTTTTATCCGAGTACGAATTAATCCATCCCTAGGTTTTGGACTACAAACATGCAATGAAGCTTCTGTCACGAGCTTGACGCGTCTCACCACAGCGTAAGGAATATTGCGACAAGGAAACTTATCAAATTTGAGTAAACTACAATAGTTCCTGATGCAATCAAGTCCTCCATATCCTTGTTATTATGTTTCAGTGTGTTTAGTGGTTGCTTAATATTTTCTTCCCAATCTATTAATTTACAATTGTTTGACGCATGAGCTTAAAGCTTGGAAGTCGAAACTCGCGAACTTTTATACCCCTTCTGTCCTTTCGCGCCTTCAAAATCTTTCGAAGAGCTAGTTTCCTTATGTCATCTTGTAACAAGCAATAAAATATATTCTGGATGTGCGACGAATGAATCTTATCTATGGTTTTCTAAACAATGCTCTTCAGATCATCTCTCAAATACAGACTTATTTTAGCCATGTTAACAACGTGTTTGTTTTGATGTCAAACCAGGGCCTCTGCTGTCCAAGTTTGGTGAAATATTGCCAACAGAAACTGCGGAGCATATTTGATAAAGATATTTTTGATCGCTGCTTAGTAAATCCTCTTTGACTTTCGTCTATTCGGTAGGAATGGCATCAAAAGCCAATATATTTAAATCCCAACGCATAGCGAGCCAGTTGTGGTACCGTTGAGACTAACGAACAAATGATAAAAAGGGGTAATTAATTTGCATGCAGCAAGCTCACATACCATGGTAAAGGTCGTTCCAGATGTCTTTCCTGACTCCGTTTTTATGCCCAGTGTTCACAGTAGCTCCAACACATCCCATTGCCGGAAGAGATGACCGGAACTCAAAATATTTTTCCAAAATCTCGACAATTCTTTTTCAATCGAATTTGCTATCCCCAAATTAATCGCAGGATCATTGTTGTACTCTGAGCCTGGCTTTTTTTTTTTTTTTTTCAACATAGGATCCTTTTAGGTCGATACACATTTCCCAGCGATGTTCATTAGCTTCGATACCTTTTTATACCCTGTTCCCACTGAAAATGGGAAAAGGGGGATCATGAAGTTGTGCAAAAGAATGTAACAGGTAGAAGGAAGCATTTGCGAACCTATAAAGTATATATATTCTTGATCAGCATCAACAGCCGAGTCGATTTAGCCATGTCCGTCTGTCCTTCCGTCCGTCTGTCCGTATGAACACGTCGATCTCAGAGACTATAAGAGATAGAGCCAGAAATTTTTGAATGTAGGTAGGTGTATACCCGATTCAATACGAGTTTGTTTCAGATTTGGAAAATTCCTCCCCCTCCCCCCTTTAAGCGCAAAAAACTGTCAGAGCCACAATTTTTAAGATAGACCTTCCAATCTTTACATATATCAAGTATTTCCTGATCCTTCGGTCGAATGTTCTTTCAAACCGAATTTCACTCGGATGAAAAATTGATTTTTGCATATTGAATTTCCCGGGAATATTTCTTGTGGGCAGTTGTTCCTAAATCGGGAAAATACGTGTCCAATTATTTAGTATACTTCGCATACAAACCCACTTTCAAGTCAATCGAATGAAAAAAAATTACACATACAAACTTTTCCGGGAATTTTCCGACCTTACGGTCGAGTTTTTCAATATCGGAAAGTCGCATTTCAATTTATATCACTTACTGTCCTCACAAACCGAATTTCAAGTCAATCGGATGAAAACCTTATTTTGCAAATCGAATTTTCCGAGAATTTTCCTTGTGGGCGGATTTCCGATATCGGGAAAACACGTGACCAATTATTTCGCATACTATAATTACAAAACGAATTTCAAGCCAATCGGATGAAAAATATAATTTTCCCCATACAAACTTTTCCGACGCTTTTCCGGTTTTTCCGGGTGGAATTTTCCTAAACCCCGTCTTAGTACGCACTTTCACCACCTAAGAAAACTCCTATCCAAATTTCAGCCCTCTAGCTCCTACCGTTTAGGCTGTGCGACGGTCACCAGTCATTAAGTCAGTCAGTCAGTCAGGTTGAACAGTTTAATACAAAAATCTCGTGTCACAAGTTTTGTAAGCAAACTCCTCCGAATCGAATTGACCGATTTAAATGAAATTTTTTTTTGTATATATCTGGCAGGTGTAGAAAAGGTTTTTAACTATATTTCATACTGCTATGTAATTTGGGTGACCCTCTGCAGAATATTTTTTTTATTATCTAAAGAAGGCGCCTTTCATGGCGGTTAGAGGGAGACGGACATTGTCAACAAACTCCAAGAGAGAGTTTGATTCAAAATTGGTTCAAAAAACCGCGAAATTTGCAATATAATGCCGTTCATCCGATTAAACTGAAATTTTGGGGGTTGGTCGTAAGCTTGCCCTGGAAGGTTTCTAAGAAACGGGCGGAAAATAGCCCAAAAACCACGAAATTTGCAAAATTTCCGATTGCGATGAAACTTTTTGGCATGGTTGGACGCTGGCCCGTGAAGGTTCTGAGTTGAAGAAATGGGCGGAAAATGGTTCAAGACTGCGAAATTTAAAAAATAGTACCGTTCATTCAATTGCGATGGAACTTTTGGGAATGGTTGGACGCTTGCCCGCGAAGGTTTTGAAGATGATAAAAAGGGTGGGAAATGGTCAACTTGGTGTTTTGCGCGAATCCTGCTTTTGGAATTCCCCAAAGCGGAAAATGATCCAAAAATCTCGAAATTTTCAAAATTACAACGATCATCCAATTGCAAAGAGACTTTGAGGAATGGTTGGATGCTTGCCGGCGATGGTTTCCAAGTTCCCAAAACCGCGAAATTTGCAAAATTATCAAATCATCATATATATGAAAACGCTTACTTTTAAGATTACAATGCAGTCTTTGGTAAATGGAAGATGCAGATTGAACGCTCCAAAATTCTAGGAGCTGTAAACCAAAGGGTCAAAGAAGTCGCAAAATTTGCAAAATTTTCTTGAACTTAAATTATTATTTAGACGGAGAAATATGTATAGGTGAAGATCGAACGGTCAAAAATATCGCGATATTTTCTTATTTTTACGTCCCATCTCGAAAGCGAAGAAAAAATCGTTGATTTTAAAAGCTTTTAATTTTGATTATACGATTAAATTAGTAAAATCAAAAATAGATTATTTCAAAATTATTTAGTCGAAGTTCGAAAATGTTGCTTAGGGTGTCCTAAAAGAAAATTTTTATACTTTCACAGTTGCACCGGCATTTTCCGAAAGCTTATAGAGTAAAGTATTTTTGAGATTTTTTTCAGATTTTTCAGAAGACGTTTATCGAGTATTTCGTACTGTTTTTTAAATTTACCTATAACGTAGTCAATAACCACTATTTTCTTAGTTTTCAAATTTCCAGTTCATAGCTTAAACTGCAACATTGGTTTTTTTAGTTTTCATAGAAATTTTAAAAGTTATAGGGCGTTTTTTATGAAATTTTTAAAAATTTAAAAAAAATGTAATATATGGTACCTAAATGAGCCAAAAGCATACCCAAAACGTATGGTTTATGCTCATAAAAGCAACATTTTGACATTTTTTTTAAAGACGTTAAATTGAAAACTAAGAAATCGTAGTTATTGACCAAGTTGTAGGTAAAATTCTAAAACAGAACGGAATACTCGATTTTAGGGGAAAATTCGACTTGCGCGACAACAAAAAAAACATTTTTTTTGGGACACCCTAATGTTGATATTACAAATTATGTTTTCGGTGTAGGTTTCTTAAAAACTGTAAAGGATTAAAAAATATTTGTTTTATTCGATGTTCTGAGGCGGGATTGAACCGATGACACATCGGACAGGCACACACTTTACCCGCTACATCACAATCGACCACAACATTGTTATTTTCAAATTAGAAGTAGTACGTGTCCCTTTCATCATAGGGTATTACACCCAGTGGACTTAAGCGGCTCGTTTTTTCATTCAACTGCTACTGCTGTTTGTGACAACTTCAAGTGTGCAGTTTTTGGAGAGCATGTGAAAGTCAAGTGCACACTTTAACTCTCTTATCCACCCACACGTATCATGGTGGGTGACTATATTTTGTGGTAGCTTTTGCCACTTGACGCGTCCTGCAATCACCGATGGTCTTCCCTGCTGCTGTGCCTTCTGCTGCCCCACTCAATTGAAAAATTAAGCAGCCACTTTGTCAAAATGTTGTTTCAATTGTTTTTTGGGGGCCAACCCCCCGTATCTCCAAACGACTTTAATTGTCACCATCTGTGCCAGACATGCAAATGCAAAGGTTCTTCAAAATGTGACACTACCAATACCCCCGTTCTCTGTTCTTCCCTGGCTTGTAGTCTGTTTGATGGAGCATACTCGGTTGGCACTTATAACGTTGGCGTCTGCGTATGGTTTTGGCGTTTATTGATGCAAATTTCCTCAGGCCTTTGTCATTGAATGTTGTTGTTGTCGATGTTGGTGGATTTTGGACTTTATTATTATTATTTTTTTGAGGTCCACAACATGCCACTTAATTGACGTCTAATGTCGAACACAAGTGCGCCAAGCGCTGATTAGGGTTGGCTTATGTCAGAGGCGAAGTCAAGTCTCGATTTCTTGTGCCCGGTTCCTGTCATTGCCACCGTTGTCAAAAGTTTAGCAGCGAAACCTCCATCTGTACGTATTTGAAGCATATTTCATGGCTTTGTGCATTTTCTATATATACTTGTCAGCGTTTTTATATACTTTTTTTTCCTTCATTTACTTAAGGAGCTTTATTGATTGAGTTGACAATAATGGGCACTTGGAAGTGTCAACGATGGCAGCAATTGGCAAATATTCGAATTATTTAACATACAAAACTATTTCCTGTAAGCATTGTCATGCATTGTCGTTGACTTGATGAAGACAAAATAATTATGGACCCGATTTCTGAACTTCTAAATAGCGTTGTCTATTAAATAAACTAACAAATAAACTTGGTAACTGAGTACATTCTAAGTCTTCTATATATATAAAACAAAGTGGTCTTAGTTACACCACTTTTAACTAAAGAACGGCTGGACGGATTTTCAAGATCTTTGATTTGTTGGATTTGTACCGGCCCCACCTAACAGAATCGCTCATAAGAAGTATTTAAATAAATGGTCCAAAAAAGCGGTCCATAAGACCTGTAAATAGCATGTATATTCAAAGCGGTCGCAAATAATCGCAAAATATGCAAATCAGGCAGACAGATGGATATAGCTAAATCGACTCGGCTGTTGATGTTGATCAAGAATATATATAATTTATAGGGTCGGAGGTGCTTCCTTCTGGGTTTAACATATACTTGCACAAGCTCAATCTATATATATAAAACAAAGTAGCGTTAGTTACACCACTTATAACTCACGAACGGCTAGACGGATTCTTATGATCTTTGATTTGTACCGGCCCCGCCTAACAGAATCGCTCATAGAACGGATTTAAATAAATGGTCCAAAAAATCGGTAAATAGCAGGTGTATTTCAAGCGGTCACAAAAAATCGCAAAATATGCAAAACTGGCAGACAGACGGACACGGCTAAATCGACTCGGCTGTTGATGCTGATCAAGAATATATATACTTTATAGGGTCGGAGGTGCTCCCTTCTGGCTTTTACGTATATATGCACAAACTTAATAAATACATAAATGGGACACGACAATCGCTGGAGAAATTATATCTGAATCTACAAATCAGATACGCACATTATTTGCTATTATCATTTCGACATGCTTCCCATCGAATCCACGTGACCTGTGGAACAAATACAAGAATTACATGTCAAAAGACATGTACGGCAGTTTGTTGGTCAACTTAGGAATGGCAGCGCCAGATCGTGGAGTGAATGATACATTTAATAAAGAATTAAAGCGTGAACTTCAATATGATCGACTTGAATTACAACAATCAGCTCAAACGAATGTACCCCTGTTGAACCCTCAACAGAGGGAGTTCTATGATACATTAATGAAGGCAATTGATGATGGAAATGGTGAGTTATTTTTCTTGGATGCCCCCGATGAAACTGGGAAGACATTCCGCATGTCATTCATTTTGGCCACTGTTCGTGCGGGATCCGACATTGTGGTAGCAGTTGCTTCTTCTGGAATAGCGGCCACATTGTTAAAGGGATGTCGTACAGCTCATTGGGCGTTAAAATTGCCGTTATACCTTTAAACTATTGAACAACCGACATGCAAAATTGCAAAACACTCTTCAATGGCCAAAGTAATAGCATAGGCAAAAATCATCATTTGGGACGAATGCACAATGGCGCACTAACGCGCATTGGAAGCAATTCACCGAACATTAAAAGATCTGCGCAATCACTCGAGATGTTTTGGTGGCGCAATGATTTTACTATCTGGCGATTTCCGCCAAACACTGCCAGTCATTCCAAGATCGACTCCAGCCGATCAAAAAAACGCTTGCCTCAAATCATCAAATCTGTGGAGCTATGTGAAGAACTTTCAGCTGTCAGCTAACATGAAAGTTGCATTGCAAAACGATCTCCAAGAAATTGTTGAATATCGGTAATGGTCCTGTCTCTGTCGGTGAATCGGATTGATTTCTTTTCCTCCGAATTTTTGCCATTTCGTTTTATCGAAAGACGAGCTCATTAAAAAAGTACTCCCGAACATCATTGCTTAAACTTTGTAGATCAGAATCAGATCATGATGCATTTAACTCTGCATTCAACGAGGACGATGTTACCAACTATGCAACAGAATTTTTAAACGCTTTGGATGTGCCGCACAGTTTGCAAATAAAGGTTGTCTCGGAAGTCGTCTTGCTTCAAAATCTAAACCAACCAAAACTATGCAATAGAACGAAATTAACAAAATTGATGACCAATGTGATTCACGCGGCGATGTTCAAAGGAAAATTTAAAGAAGAAGAGTTCTCATTCCGAGGTTTTCGATGATCTCAGCCGAAGTGCCTTTTGGGTTTAAACGAATTCAATTCGCCTTGCATTCGCCATGACGATTAACAAATCACAAGGCCAGTCCTTAAATGTTTGTGGCCTGAATTTGAAAAATGTATGTTTTTCCCATGGTCAAACCCTCTGCTTTATTTATTTTTGCTCCTGATAACAAAACTAAAAATATTGAATATCACAAGGTTCTTCAATGTCGTCGTCAGTCGTCTAGACCAAAAGAGGGCCTTCAGTTAACTCACTACAGTTATTTATTGTTAGGCGGTACGAAGTTCGCCGGGCCATCTAGTTTTTTACAAATAACTGACAATGTTAGTTTATCTGACTCATAACGGAGGAAGAAGAATCCGACCAAAATGTACAAAATATATATTTTTATACCACATGTAGATTGAGATGGTTAAAGCTTAATAATGGTTCATTTTTGTAGAATCGAACCGAAATCTGAGACTCGGAACAGGTTTAGGTTCAATTATTCTCTTACACTTGGTTCGGCTTAATGTTCGGTTCACAGTGCAAAATATTCCGTAATTCCGAGCTCAAACCGGTTCGGTTCAAAACCGTTTTTCACCCTTGAAACTGCATTGTAAAAAATCGCGCAGTTCGTTACGCCAACTAATCACTTTAGCCTGTCATGGTCGCTGTCCGTGCCATCGTCATTGTGGCCGCATGCAATGAACTGATTAGACAAACAATTAATTTTGCCCAATTATGGAGGCCCGGCAGCCACTTCAACTCGATTTGATTGAAAAGCTTAAAAGCAGAATAACGACGACCCGTCTCTTGCCTCCTTCAAACTACGTCTGGTCGACAATTTGGCATAAATCTAAACCAAACAAGTCAAGGCATGAGGTTCTGGACGTAGTCGAAGGACGCCTGTTCGCTTGTTGAACTGTTGTTGTTTTTGGTTCGGTAGACGGCCGCAGGACGACTCCATTAATCAAGGCCACAAACAAGCTGCGCGACCCCAACGAGCAGAAGTGGAGGGAGTAGAATGCAGTGAGGGACATACAAACACACACATCCACTTACAGCTTACGCATAAACATTAATAATTAGAATGATTCTTTAAAGGGCAATTACCTAATTTAGACGCTTTGAATAATTACCCAGGACTCTTGGGCTCCGGCTGAAAATCGCCCTTGGCAACGAAACGACGGCGTAAAATCTGTGTAAATGCAAACATAGAGAGACAGAGAGAGAGAGAAAGGGAGCGAAAAATGGAGTTGGACCATATCTTGCCATCAGGGCCAACGACTGCACTAAGCGGCTTAATGCACCCAAATGAAGATAAACCGCTTTCTCTGGCTGCCGCTGCGGGTTCTGTTGCTACTGTTGCACCGCCTAAGAGACATTTAAGTCTTAACAGCTAGAAAATAATTAGAGCGTTTAGTGGCCCCGAGGTAAACGACTCGGGTGTTGAAATGCCTTTTTTGAATCTAAGCTTGTTCTGAAAAACGCTGAAAAGAATTGCAGCAAATGCAAATTTAACGATCACTATAATACTTAAGATTGAGGTCATAAGTTATGTTTGCACAAAACTTAGAAACAGGACGCACGCAAAACATCACAAAGAGACAGTTTTGTTGATGAAATGATTTGAAAAATTCTGGAGATTACACAGTCCGACAAAATGAACAACTTTGTGAGGTGCAGCCTTTTCGATGAAAAAATATGATAGATTGAAGTTCACTAATTCCAAAACTGGTTTCAGTTTAGCTCCATCAGCTCTTGTTTCTAAGTAATGGCGAAAAAAACGATTTAATCATATTTTTGTCACTCTAGAATTTATGGAGGCCACACTAGGCATAAATAACTAGATTTATGACCTATATGCGACAAAGCACCATATATATATAAGTATAGCGGTGCTTAATTGGCCTCTAAAGTCAGACTATTCTCGGTTTATGGCATTTTTTTCAAAATTAATCATCACTTCTGAGCTAGAGCGGTTATGGAAACAATATTTTACCAATTTGAGCATATGGCCAAATATTTAAACCAACTATGTGATTTTTATGGCACTTTAATCAGCTTATTATTAACCAAGTGTTCGACAAACCCTTAATAATTTTTTTAGAGCGAAGCTCTTTTACGGACGGTCGACTGGGGGTAAATTCAGAAAACGATTGTCTTTGCGAAAGATTTTTGGCTACGGTTTTGACTTTGCAAAGTCAGCAGTCTTGGTCTGTACAAGACAGCCATAGCAGCAGCTGGGTTGTGAGTTAGTGGTGGTGGACTAGCGGTGACCAGAACAGTGACCAGTTGAGCTGCGGAATAGTTTATGTAGTAGGTTTATTTTAAAAAGTTTTTTGTGTCAAAAACACAATTCGTAGTTATGTATGCTGCTGGGTAAGAAGGTTAAGTAAAATGGGGCAGGGGATAGAGTATTTTCTTCATCTTGCTTCGCCTGAGCGCTTGAGGTTGTCGAAATGGACGGCTAGTTTCTCTCTAGTGCTCTTCTACAACTCGAACTGTAAATCATAATGAAATAAGTACAGGCCAGTGTTGCCAACTCTTTTGGGCCCAATCACGCTGGATCAACATTCTAAGATAGCCAAAAACAGCTAGAAATTTTTCAAACGAGCTATATAAACAGCTTTTAAATTTTTTTTAAACCCTGTTCCCATTAAAAATGGAAAATGTATGTAACAAGGAGAAGGAAACAACAACTTTCTACGTTTCTCACTTTGTTCTGTGGGCTTGCATTTCTATAACAGCCTTGCTAGGAAGCTGAAACGTTCCTTAAAGATCGAACTTATTGGCAAGTGTAGCCCTTAAAGTCAGAGCTCTGACGACTGCAATTAATTTTAGAAATATTTTTCTTATTTTTTATAACGGATTTTCACAAAGTTTTTTCGGTAAACTGAAAAATCATACACTGAAATGGCTTTTGGTACTCAGAAAAAAAAAGAAAAAATGTCGTGATTTTTGAGCCTTACAAACCTTTGCAGCCAAGCGTCTAACCAATGACCAAAATTTCATCGCAATCGGATGAACGGGATAGTTTTAGAATTTTCGCGGTTCTTGGACTATTTCCCGCCCATTTCTTCAAATTAGAATCCTTCACGCTCAAGCGTCCAAAAATTCTCCAAAGTTTTATAACAAACGAACATTTTGCAAATTTCGCGGTTTCTTCTACTTGGAAACCTTCCCGAGCAAGCGTCGATCAATTTCCCAAAGTTTCGATTATCGATGGGGTAAAACAAAGCAAGTTTCGCTCGTACCTGGTGTTCCACGACGCCCACTCTTTTTTTATACAGTTACTACCTGAAGAACGGCATTAACTTTGTTAATGATTTTGTCTGCTTTGCATTGAGGGAAATAGGATTGGAAATTCTGTAATCTGTTTAAAGTAATCTAAGTATATAAAACTCGAATTAAGCAAAGATTCTTTCCAGTTTACTATTAATGAAAATTAAAAGTTATTAAAATTTTGGTAATTACTTCATTTTTGGAGATTCATGCCTCTGTAATGACAATCTCTCCTTTAAAGATATTAACAATCAGGCTGGGCCTGTCTGCGTAAGTTGACTCGATGGCATTGCCGCCGCCGCCGGACACTCATTAAAATCAAGAGAAGAGCAACCGGCCACGTCCCAAGTGACCCAAAAGGACACACTGCGAACCCTTGACACTAATAGTGGTCGAGCGGGTAGTCGGCGCACAGCTGGAAGTTAAATAAATTAAAGGCAATTAGGCGCAGCATTACAAGCACAAAGGTCAAAAGCTTTCCCTTTTCATCCTCAACCACGTTGGCCAGGTGAGTTCTGCAGATTTATTCAACGTAAATGTTTTTATTTGTAAAATTTTTCGCAAGACAAATCAAAGTCATGCAACAGCTACTGCGGCAGCGAATTTTAATTACAAGATTTACACTGTAAACTTTACCGTTTACAGGTTGTTGTTGCTTCCCCAAGGCGGAAGTTGTCCATGTCCACGAGAAGATTAGCGGTTACCAGTGCAGAAATGCAGAAAGCGTAACGCAAAAAGCATTTTGGTCAATTAACTGCGGCTAATTGTTGCGTACAAAGAAAATTCATATTCCATATGTGAAAGCTAACAAATTGTACAAAGAAGTTGATACACGCTTAATGTAATGTGTGTAACAGAGTGGCAAGGTGGGGTGAAAAAGGGACAGAAAGAGAAAGCGATGTGGTGAAGAGACTAAAAATAACCATATTGATATTGTGGGAGCTTCGGTTGCAAAAAGATTGGCGAGTGGTCGAGTTCTACTTTTTGCTTAGGCTAGAAAAAGATCATCAGAGTCGGTCAAGCAAAGCCCACCAAGTGATTGTTTAGGAAGAAGCAGCACGTTTCTCGTATATTCCACAATTAGGAACGACAATTGGCTATGTTCTTAAGGGTTTAATAATATCGAAACTAAGTACAACTTGGCAGCTGTGAAAGGCTTGTTCTAATTTTAAACTATTATGAAGAAGCACCAAAACAAAAAATAAGGCAGTTTGTACCTATTTCATGTTCGGTGTATGTTATATTTAGTGTCTTTGGAATTAGTCATGTAAAATTTCATTTAGGAAAAAGTTTATTAACATCAAACTAGACTAACACAAATATGCTTACCATTGCCGAGGGTATATTAAAATTGTCAAAATGTTTGTGACGCATAGAAGGAAGCATTTCCGACCACTTAAAGTTTGTAAATTCTTGATTGGCGTGACGAGATGAGTTCATATAGCCATGTCCGTCTGTCCGTCCGCTTGTCTGTCTGATTCTACTTTAAGGGGGTATTGCTTGGAAGACTGTTTTTGGACCTTTTCTTTAAAAAAATCTAATTTGAAAACAGAAAAAGTTATTTCAATTCTGTTTTTATACATTTGCAGAGTGTACTATAAAATTGTGCGGATGTTTGTAACGCATTGAAGGAAGCATCTCCGACCACATAAAGTATATATATTCTTGATCAGCACGACGAGCTGATCATTTAGCCTTGTCCGTCTGTCCGCCTGTCTGTCTCTATGCTATCACCTCCGTCAGTTTTAAAGCTATCCTCACCAAACTTTGCCCGAAGTCTTTTGGTACAAATATGCTGCACATTTATCGGAACCGGCCGGATCGGATGACTATAGCATATAGCTGTCAAAAGAAACGATCGGTCGAAAAACTAGTTTTATTGAGAAAAACGGATGCCTATAGCATATAGCTGTCAAAGGAACGATCGGTCGAAAAACTTATTACTAAATATGTACGGAAGGAACCAACCTTCTATCCAAACTGTGGGAGACATGACGTTTTTTCAAATTTGCGGGGGCGGGAGGGGGCGTGGCAAAAATTTGTAATTAACTTGATCTGCCTGCAAGTATAAGAACATATCATACATGTCAAACCTCTATCTCTTACCATCTCTGAGACATACCTTTGCAAAAACTTAATATACTCTGTGTACCTCTGATACAGTTTATAAAAATATGCAAAGAAAAAATCGAAACTTTTCACGAAGTCATTTAGTACAATACGCTGCATGTTTTTCGGAGCCAGCCGTATCGGATGACAATAGAATATAGCTGCCATAAGAACAATCGGTAAAAAAAATTAGTTTTTGAAATTTCTCCAAACTTCGTATTTTTTAGTTCGCGATGCACATGACTCCATTAATTTTGGTCGAAATCGGACATCTATTTAGTTTAACTGCCATAGAAAAGTACGGTCTGAAATGTAGTTTTAGTGAGATAAACTTTTTGATTTCAATAAAAACGTCCTAAAAATAGGCACATATTTATTTTATATGCTCTTTTGAGCAGAACTAGATTTTTCTAATTACTATTGCATATATCTACCGTACGAACGATCGGTCGAAAAATTAGTACTAGTGAGAAAATTTTTTAATTTTAATTTAATTTTTAATTAATTAATGATAAGCTAATGCCATCTCAGTCATGTCAAAGTTCCGAAATAAATAGCTGCCAGCGAATGCCCTTTGTTTTGGTCTACGATGTAGTTCAAGTACATTTGCTTGTAAGTAGTACGTAAAATTAATAGCATTAAGATGAACTCTTTTGTAATTACCTCAACTACAAC
Source organism: Lordiphosa collinella (assembly GCA_018904265.1). Lineage (NCBI taxonomy): Eukaryota > Metazoa > Arthropoda > Insecta > Diptera > Drosophilidae > Lordiphosa > Lordiphosa collinella. The sequence continues at coordinate 921,127 of JAEIFV010000035.1, read as the reverse complement.
TCTCTAAAAAACAGAGCAGGTTCGCTTCAGTGGCGTTTGCTAACTTTCTAACTAAAACCACAAACACCTCGCATCCCTTCCCATCATGCACATCGATGCAATGGTCGCGACCTCCCTAGCTGAGCTCCCTTCTAACTGCGCTCTTCAAAACAATTAAATGCTTAGCTCGACAAAAGTCTGCGGTTCGCATTAAATCATCAGTCTGTTGCTGTTGTTGACTCTTGCAGTGCCATTGCCATTTTGCCATCAGAGACGCGCTGAATAATTTACATAAGCAGCTACCGCAAAACTGCATCTCGCACTTCGGCAAGGCACAGGGGATGCCAAATTAAAGCGAAACCCCAAACCTAAAACCCATGCAGGCAAAATCCCTCAACCAGACCAAGTAACAGCAACGCAAAAATCCTTTACGTTTCTTTTTGTCTTTTCTGTTTTTTTTTTTTTTAGTTTGGCGGTTTGTGTTCTTTTTTTCTGTTGCTGGATTTTCGTGCACTCACTTGCGGAATTTTCGTGCTGTTGACTCGGCGACGCATATGAATGTATGTCTCTCCGAATACCAGAATATATCCTTGCCATCTGTATCCGTGTAGAGTGTGCATATGTGTTGGCGCATACATAAACAATGGCAACAACAAGAAGACCAACATACACAGGCATAACAATGACAAAGGAACGCATTTTGGTATAGCCAGTGTCCCATTGCCTGCTCTTGCTGCTGGTCCTGGCTGGTTTATTATGCAAAAGTTATGCAAAGATAAGCAAAACTATGAGCAACGACAGCAGCTCGGTACCAACTCTTCCCGCTGATAGGTCTCCCTTTTTTTTGGCAGCTGTTATGGGGCACCCACCGTCATTCAAGTTAATTGTGCGGCCAAATGCAAAAATCAACTTTGGAACAAGTTCATCGGCTGGAGAGGGCATGGGCAGCTAAGCTCGTCAGCACCTCGTGAACGAAATGGACACTTAAACTCTAATCGAAAAACTTTTGCCCATATACAAGTCACTTTAAAATGCGCTTAATTTGATCAGCGCCCGGCGATTGTCGACGAGTTTCGAGTTGATACTTCTCCGCGCTGCGTAGATTACCATAATGAGCTTTGAGATGGGCACAATTGCACAGATCCCTCCCCTCCCTCAACCATTACGTCAGTCAGTTATAAAGTTGTTATTGCCGATTGACTACAATTTGTGTTTCGTTTGAGCTTTGCTTTTTAAAAACAAAGGTTTCTCTTTGAAATGGTCACTGTATTAGCCCGCAATTTATCAGTGGTGAAGATCGTTAATGTGGGTAGAATAGTGGTTATAACCTTATACTAGGGCTTGGAACGTAAGGTAGCGACAAGCTTAATCAGCGTTAATCGAGCAAAAAGAATTGTGTTTATAAGTTTGTTTTACAACATTCAAAAAAACTGGTTCGGTTCAGAGGTTCACAAAGATTTTGAACCGCAGAAAAATGCTCCCAATGGGTGCGCTAGCGGCATTTAATTAATAAAACGAACAAACAACAAGAAAGAAAGTCGGTCAAGCCCGAGTATAATATATCCTGTACCTGTGAAGTGCTGCTCATCACCGTTGCGACCGGTGCTGCCCATAATTGTTTGATTTCCTTATAACTCGACAACCGTTCATCCAATCTTTACCATTCCTTTGGCGGATCGATAAATAATCTTGATTTCAAAAATTGTCCAAAAGGTTCAACCTTCTATCTTTAAAACTGACGGAGCTTAGAAGTTTTTTCTAAATTGCGGGGGCGGGAGGGGGCGTTACAAAAATTTCAAAAAAACTTGATCTACCTGCAAATATAAGAAGTTCTTGTTTCATACACGTCGAACCTCTATCTCTTACTATCTCTGAGATCTGTGTGTTTATACGGACAGACAGACGGACAGACGGACATGGCTTTTGCACAAACTTATTATACTCTATGTAACGGGCTTGACCGACTTTCTGTTTTGTTATACCCTGTTCCCATTGAAAATGGGTATATGTTTTTGAAAACACAAGAAGTCAAGGGAACAGGGTATTTTGTAGTCGGGGCACTCAACAACGGTTCCCTTACTTGTTGGTTTTACTTTAAATAACTATCGGAGGTGACACGGATATCTCTAGTGATATTCGTATAAATGCTTGTTTATCAAACTAAAACTGCTTGCCTTTGTATGTGAAGTGTTTTTAAAATGCTAGTAGCCTCGTTTGGTAATATACTGTGGACCTCTGGTACAGAGTATAGCAAAAGGGGGAAGCTAACTTCGGCTCAGCCGAATTTTTGTGTACACTTGCAGTTTGATTTTCTAAATAAGACTACTTTTCGGACCTTACTTTTCTATTGGAGCTTTATTATATAGATGTCCGATTCCGACCAAATTTAGTGGAATCTTGGAAAAGCATAACAAACAACTTGACAGGCAGTTTAACCGAATTCGCTTGTCTAATGCTGTGTGTGGCGCAACCGGAGGAACAGACTTAACCGCTGCTCGAGCTCTGGTTATCGTTAACCGCGAGTTCTGTGCCGGTGGAATTATCGATACATTTTATCGTTATACAAACAGCTGGCTCCCACATTTGATTTGTTTATTTAATTATTTGCTTTATTTATTTAATTATTTGCTGGCACTAAATGTTTATAAATAAACGAATTTTTAAACTCCACGCAATGTAAATGGAATTTGAAGAGGCAGAGCAACGAATAAACAATGCAAGAGAGTACTGATGCCATATTTGTTCAATGATTCAGGTTGACAAAATCTACATGTAAAATAATTAATGCTAGGATCAGATTTTAAGTTAAAGCCTTGACTTCAGTTGCGATTCAATTTGTTGTGACTAGGATTGTTAGCAGGACTTGGCGGCGCTGCGTTCTTACGCACGTGGCAACTTCTTTATCACTGCTGCTGACTTCTGTGTATTCAGCGTTCCTTTGATAAGCCGTGCGGGTAAACAAGTGTCCCCAGCTATTGCTTTTGATTCATCGCAATCAATTTTAATAAATGTTTCGCAAAAATATTACCAGCAGCATTCAATAACTTTATAAAATTCCTAACAAAAATACCTAATTTGTTGACCGTGTCGTGTCACCCTAACGCAGCGATAGGAATTTATCGATATCAGATGAAACTGCTGTTGAGAAAACCAAATGACTTGACCGCCAACCGGAACCTTTGAGAAATCGGGCCTAACATGTACATTTTTGAAGGCGATTCCATTTAAAACAAAAATGTTTTTCACACTAGAGCTTATTTTTCGACCTCGATCATTCATACTGCAGCTACTTTGTACAATTGTGTAAAACTATAAAACTAATATATGCCAACGTAAGGGATGTTTCTATTGAAAACAAAAAAGTTTTTCTTACAAGAACAAATTTTTTGACCGATCGTTCCTATGGCAGCTATTCGCTATAGTCATCCGATTTTCACCAAACTTTGTTGAATTGTGTGGGAGCATATAAAACAAATACATGCCAATTTTGAGGACATTTCTATTGAAAACAAAAAGTAATTTTTAACTAAGACTACTTTTCTGACTACTTTTCTTGGTGGGCCTTGTTGGTACTTAAATTTTGTGGTGCACTGTGTAATTGTTAATTTGTTAATATTGTTTACCTTACAATTCAATAAAGCAATAATTCAAATAAAGCAAATTGTAGCCTAGAAAGACTGCGAGATAATCTTTAAAAAATCAATTTTTGATTTAAAGCGCCAAAAAAAGCTAATGTGGATCTACGATTTTTGGGAAGTACGGCACCCTGAACTGTATTACTGATTTCCAAGAATCATTTGATCTTTTTCCGATCACCTAGATACCGCATATCGCCTCAGCAATATTCGCTTTATATGAAATCTTTTTGTACAAACGACAGGGTCACCCTCAAAGTGAAATGACAAACTTGTAAGGGCCATTTGTTTTCAAGTTTGCAACAACGGCAACTCTCAGCTTGGACACCGGCTAACTGTGACAATCCACTGGGGAAATAAACTCCGCTGGGCAGGCAACCAAGCTAGACATCCTCTCTCTCTCTCTCTCTGTCTCTGTTTAAGCTGCCGCGATACTTTTGACTTCCTGCGGCAAACATACACACAATGACATGGGCTAGGCTTAGGCTTCCCATGGGTGTTGGTCATGGGGTGTGGTTGTAAAGGAAATCTCTAGGGTAGAAGCAGACGCCACACAAAATTGCGGCTTTGGCAGTGCAACAATGAGATACTTCAGAAAGAATTAGTTGCACTAAAAATTGCAAAAGTCGCACTGGACTTGGTCTAGGCTAGACTTTCACTGGCCTGTTGTGCACTTGGTGGCACAGCAGGATAGGATTTGCAGGACCAACAACGACTGTTATAGCGGTTTTCTTGTTTTTGTCTCCCACTCTGTCTCTCTCACTTCTTCTCTCTCTGTCTAAGTTGGACCATGAAGTGGCATTAGAATAAAAGCGACGTTTTTTCGCTTGTTGTTCTTGTTGTTGTCGTTTTACAATGTAAAATTTACATAGTCGTTTAACCGGCGCAAAAGTTGCAGTTGCCGCAGTTTCCCTGTACTTTTTGTTTCAGGCGGCTAGGCTAGCGGCGCTTTTAATTCAACTGTTGTTACTGCTGCTGTACAGTGCTGTTTCCCTTGTTGCTATCTTACATGTTTAATTTAAGGTGCGTCTGTTGGAATTAAAGAGAAGTTGTCAAGCATATCGAGTCGTCTACAGAAGTGATGCAGCAGGCAAATTTAGCGTGAAATTTTGTCGTAGAAATAACTGTGTTTACTTTTTACCTTTTGTCTATGCTTTTCTCTTTTGCTTTGCTCTGTTTCACTCAATGAGTTTTGCTTACATAAAACTTTTGGATTTGATAGCCGTAAAATGATACAACATAATTATGAGGAACCATACCCCTTTTGCCAAAAATGACAACACAAACCTCAAATAATGACACAAACACACACACAGACTTGGAGTGGAATGCTTGGTGCTGCAGTGGAGTAGGCTGAGAAAGAGAGTGAGCTAAAAAAGGGAACAGATTTTGAAAAGGACAATAAAAAGGATGACTTCAAAACAAAGTCACATCAAAAAGCCAGTCGCTGTTAGCGCTTCAAGACTAGCAGTTCAACGTCAGTTTGCTTCTGAGCAACACTGCTTAAAAATAACATTGACTATCAGCCATGCTCCCATTTTCACCTTACTTTTGCCACAGCTTCTGTATCGGCTGTACTTCACTCAGTTCATGTGGCTCCACACTTAAAAGTATTATGTTGACACAAACTTTAGTAGGAAGAGGGAATGATTTGAAAGAGAGTATACATATTTTGGGTTCTCAAGACTGAAAATATTAAAGTAGCGACCTTTTTACTTGTTTACCCAGCAGACATAATCAAACACAGAAGCTCAGTCTAATGCAGTTAACAAACTTGCGGAAACACAACTCACATTCACACTCACACACCCTCGCACAGGAGTCTTAAGTGCCAAACACACAATGATGATGATGTATTGTGTGAGTTGTGTATGTGATTAAATTTCCATAGGAGCTCATCTTTCATGCCAATTTTCCATTAGTGCGTGTGCTCTTATGCACACACACACACATAAACAGAATCACTCTTAAAAGCACATCAGCACAAGAACAGGGACAGGAGCAGGAGCATATGTTGCTCTGTGATGTTTACCGTAAGCTTTTCTCGCGTCAAAAAGTGAAGATGAATAGTTTGTTTGATGTAACTTTGACCATTCTCATGATCAGCAAAAAGGGACGAATAGGGAAAAGGGCACTGGTAAGGGGTAGCAACAGCTTGAGCATTAGGATTGTGCGCCCAGCTTTAACATAAAGTGTTAAGCTGCTTTAATGAACATATGTATATGATTTATCAAAGACTGGAAGATAATCGATGAAGGTCAGCTTTTGCTATCGTCGTGGCATTTCCTCAAAATTCCTGTATGAACGCACCGAAATCAGAGATGGTAAGAGATAGAGGTTTGACATATATGGGACATATGTTTCTTATACTTGCAGGCAGATCAAGTTTATTGTCAATTTTTGATACGCCCCCTCCCGCCCCCGCAAATTGGAAAAGAAGGTTTGTTCCTTCTGGACATATTTAGTAATCAGGATTATTTATCGATCCGCCAAAAGAATGAAATGATCGGATGAACGATAGTCGTGTTATAAGAAATCAAACAGTTAAGGACAGCACCGGTCGCAACGGTGATGGGCAGCACTTCACAGGTACAGTTGGGCTTGACCGACTTTCTTTCTTGTTTTCTAAAACTTAATTTGCATGGCATTTTTTTAGGAATTCAAGAAATAAGAACTGTGAAGCTCTTCAATATAGGCATTAACCTCGGACTCCACCTCTTCATTGTTGACAAATCTTTTTCCTCCGAGCCATTTTTTCAAGTTTGGAAATAGGAAATAATCAGAGGGAGCTAAGTCTGGCACATAAGGGGTGTGAGGTAGCAGTTCAAATTTTAATTAATTAATTTTAGCCATTGCAACGGCAGAGGTGTGAACCGGCGTTTTTGTTCTCAAGTCAGCAAACGCGGCACCTATCTTGCGCATAACTTTTTCATTTCCAATTTTTGGGTCAATATGCGATGTACAGCACTTTTTGAAATGCCTACACATTCAGCTAACTCACGAACTTTCAATCGCCGGTCACTCAATACACATTTTTTAATTTTGGCCACCATTTCTGAAGTGGTCACTTCATTTGGACGCTTATTACGATGTTCATCTTCGCAGCTCAAACGACCTCGCTTAAACTCAGCCACCCAATATTTTATTGTTGTAAACGAGGGAACAGAACTACGTAAGGTAGAATCCAGCTCTTTTTTAATATTGGTTGGACTAAGACCTTTTATATGAAATTATTGTGTCACATAACGATGACCAATTTTGTCCATGTTTGCAAGTCAATAACAAGCGTTCTCTATTAAAATCGACCAAAAGAAAACTGTGCAAGATAAAGGCACCGAACTTCAAACTTAAGCTTTTAATAGTCGGTACTTCCCCTTTTTAATATTTTTTGTGAACATTTTCCAACACTACTGTGCTAGGTCGGCCATTTCTGGGACGGCCCTCGTACTCTACATCCAATCGCTGACCGTAATCACGAATCGAATCTGCAACACAACATTTCTGGTAACCATTAATCAAACGGACGAAAGTAACATTCCACTTCTACCTTTAATCATTGTTTAAAGGCTTTTAATTTTCTATGACTTATGCGTAATTTCTATCCGTACTGGCTATTATTTCAGTAACTTCCACTGTACGACATGTGCACCTGCGACCAACATATCCTGTGCTTTAAAAAATTTCAAGATACAAATACAAGAATTCAAGTAAAACCAGACTTGACCTGACCGTCTCTGTCTGCGTTGAGCCGCCGAAGGCAAAAGAGATCAGCGGGAGAGGTGGCCAGGGTTTCGAATGCAGTTCCAGGTCCAGGTCACAAGGGAGGCAAAGAGACATCTGAACTGCTTTTGGTAAGCTGGCCCAGAGAGTATTTAGGCGCTGCCGTTGCCCAGTTGACTATTAAATGTCAATGGACTTCTACATGAATGAGTTGTGTGAGTTGTGTGACTTCTTTTGCTTTCGCTTGGGCTTTTGTGCTCATTTGCGAACATTTGATGTTACCTAGTGCACGTAGTTCCATTTAAATTTCAATTGGCCAAAAATAAATTTTCCGGAGGTATGTGTGTTGGGTATTGGACTAAATGCTAAGAGCTGTTAGGACTGAAAAGATTACTCATATAAAGAATAGAAAATTGTGGAGACGAGTGCATATTAATATTTGGACTAAACCGTATAGTGGGGAATTTTTAAATTTTCGTGACATAAATTAAAATTTTTCACAATTTTTGTTTTTTGTAGTGTCAATATGTAGAATCTACATACTTAAGATTGATTAAATATAAAAAAAAAATTTTATTTGTGGCAACCCAGCGATCTCACCACACGATAGAAGTTTCGGATTGAGTGATCGAAACTGGCTTATCGAAAGTTTCAAATTTGTGTGTTAAATTTGTTAGCCCGCCTTGACCGTAAGTTTTCATCAAAATCAAATCGGGAAAATGGAAAACATTTGTACAGGTATGGAGAATAAGTGTTCTGTATTAGTTTGTCAAAACAATAACTGTGGATTTTCTTTTGCCTAATGTTTTGTTCACATGTTGTTGCAGTAAATTTTTACATATGTGTTTGCGTTTCGGGGAAAATTACTTTCGCTGCGTGTGACCTCGTGCGGACTTTTTGTTGGCATGGTATTTAGAGAAGTGTATTAAATCAAATGCTGACAGTCCTGTTTGCCCATTTTTGCCCGTTTTCTCGAAAACTTCATTTTAAAGAACAGTTCTAGTTTAGTCGGCAAAAGGTTTTAGATGATTGGAGTAGCAATGGACGTCAGTCAGATGCAGTGTTTTCATACATTTTGAAAGAAATTGACGAAACTGATTGTAGAGTCAGAAATAAATGAAACAAAAAAAATCAGAAAATTTCTTGGATATCAAAATATGCAATATAAGGCTGCAAAAATGATAAAAAATGTTGTGTCTCAAAATGGCTTGATTTCAATGTAATCACCAAAATCGAGAAAATAAATGAAAATATGAAAAAAATAGGGGAAAGTTAACTTCGGCTCGGCCGAAGTTTTGTATACCCTTGCAGCTTCCATTGAAAACAAAAAAGTTTTTCTAACTAAGACTACTTTTTGGACTTTAATTTTCTATGGGATCTATACTATATACATAGATGTCTGATTTCGACCAAACTTGGTGAAATCTTGGAAAAGCATAATACACTGTTCATTACGAAATTTGGAGGCGATCCCATTTAAAACTAAAAAGTTTTTCTCACTAGAACTTATTTTTCGACAGATCATTCATACTGCAGCTATATGCTATAGTTATCCGATTTTGATAAAACGTTGTAGAAATATGTTAAAGTATATAAAATAAGAACATGCCAATAAAAAGGACGTTTTCATTAAAAACAAAAAAGCTTTTCTCACTAGAACTAATTTTTCGACCTATCGTTCCTATGGGAGCTATATGTTATAGTCATCCGATTTCGACCCAACTTTGTAGAATTGTGTAAAAGTATGTAAAATGAGTGTATGCCAATGATAAGGACGTTTTCATTAAAAACAAAAATGTTTTTCTCACTAGAACTAGTTTTTCGACCGATCGTTCATATGGCAGCTATATGCTATAGTCATCCGATTTCGACCAAACTTAGTGAAATCATGGAAAAGGATAGTAAACTAAGAAATACGTACTTTGGAGGCGTTTCCATTAAAAACAAAAAAGTTTTTCTTACTAAAACTAGTTTTTTGACCGATCGTTCCTATGGCAGCTATAAGCTATAGTCATCCGATCCGGCCGGTTCCGACAAATGTGCAGCGTATATATACCAGAAGACTTCGTTCAAAGTTTGGTAAGGATAGCTTTAAAACTGACGGAGGAGATAGCATAGAAACAGACAGACGGACAGGGCTAAATCAACTCAGCTCGTCATGCTGATCAAGAATATACATACTTTATGTGGTCGGAGATGCTTCCTTCAATGCGTTACAAACAACCGCACAATTTTATAATACCCTCTGCAAGGTTATAAAAAATATTTTTTTTACATACAGGGTGTCCAGAAACTTTTCGTCAGAACTTTAATACATGATAGCTGTTATCAATAGACCCATGGTGTAAAAGAAAAAAAAATTTAAATTGATAACAGCTATCATGTTTTAAAGTTCTGACGAAAAGTTTCTGGACACCCTGTATATCTTCACTCATACTGTTTGCAAAAACGCATAAAAAGGCCGGTTAGGGGTGAAGACGTGGCCCAATCGTCAATAAATTGTTTGCGAAATTATATTTTGATCTAAGCACTATTCGTGCCAAATTTGACTAAAATATATTTATTAACACTTAGAGTTTATGCCAAAAAAATCGATAAATTCCCTACTGTCCAATGGAAGCATGGACGAATTTACTTCCTTGTGTTACAAATATCTCCACAAAATTATGAGGTTATAAAAATTACGTAAATCAGTTAGCGTATACTAAAAATAGATTTCGTGAATAATATTAATAAGGTAAGTAACCGTTTCACATTTTTACAAAGTTTATTTTTAAAGAAACATGTTTATGATTATTAGAAAGCATAGGGCACATTCAGCAAATAAATCCGAGTAAAGATTACTGACTAATGAATGACGATTTTACCTGCTGAATACAGTAATGGCCGATTGCGATTGATAAATTTGACAATCATGGTTACTGAGATAAAATCATACAAAATGTATGATTGGTGAGACCGTAAATTGATTGAACGGTCAACTGTTAACCCCAAACCTGAAAATGAGCAGACAAACTTACAGAGTTAAAAGCCCTCAAAGATTGTGCTTAAATTTGTATAGTCAGAATGTATATTTTCCCAAATATCTTAAGGCCAGAAAATAACCTAAGCGTAGCAATCAGCAATCGCCAATCGTTAATTAGTAATCGTAAGCCGATTTTATCTACTGAATGCGCCCATATTTTAGAGTACGGAATAAACAATTATGTCTGCGAGTTTTTCCATTTTTCTTAACCTTGTTCTCTTCGAACTTCTGTTAATTAAAATATAGTGGCGTTAGTCCAACTTTCTGAACGTGCCAATATATTTTCTCAATAGTCGTCGCTCCAAAAATGTATATTAAAATATAAATACCCTGCGGGGGAAACTGAAACTCAGCCCTGACTCATTATGGAATTCAGGCAGCTTGTCAGGCTTATCTTAGTAGTGACTCTTCTTCCTGCTGCTGTTGTTGTGGGCCATTTAGAAGCTGCATTAAACCATCAAATAAATATAAAACGCCCTCTCTCCCCTCTTCTAAGTGTTTTGGTCTTTGAGATTTTGAAGGTTTGCCACTGGTAATAAACGGGTAGCCTCCTTAATCCTTCGGCACAGTTGGAAATATTTTTCATTAGCATTAAGAGGCCATAGACACAGGATGCAGAAAGAAATGAAATGAAAGAAACTTATCCATAAGCTCGCCACATTTCCACGTGTCTGGCTGCTAAATCTTCAAGCCAACTTGATAAGGTTCTGTGCCCCGTCTCGCTTCATCCCAGTTAGGTTTTATCTCAGACTAACTGCCTAACACATAAGTTTACCCCCTCCACTCCGACATGTGTGTGTGTGTTTTTATGGCTACGTGGTTGGCAAACGGAAGTGGCCAGATAGATATTTCAATATATGTATATATAAAAGTGGATACTTATGTGTGAGAGGGGAGGCGGAGATCTCTCGGCTGTGATTTATACACCGCCGTTTAATGCCTTAACGACACTCATTAGAAACAATTGCGAGAAGTTTTAATTAAACAGCTTCCCTCATTAGCTGCGCTTACAATGTTTAGAGAATGCTCAGAGAAGAGGACAGCATCTTGTGATTTCCATAAGTGTTGCTCAGTCGGCCGTCACCGTTTCAAAAATTAGAAGCAATTATGTTTTTTTACGCTCCAGTTGCTCATTTCCGTTTGCTATGGTTTGTTTGTATATATTTTGTTGTTTTTCAAATAACTTCGAATTATAAATAAAGGTCTAGAGAAGAACTGAGGCATGGCTGCAGAACAAGAATTGTAAATTTGCTCAATCGAAATGGCCAAAAAGTTAAGGGTCTTTAACATCAGGAACTAATGGTTGACTCTACACCAGACCCATTCAGAAGATGCAAAATGGCTTTACACAGCCCCAAAGGGCCATAGCCAAGCTTCTCTCAATGTCTTGGCTTGTGCGCTTCAAACGTTTGCACAAGAGAAAGGGACCTACAGTTTAACGCCGAATCCGGACAGCACTTTGAAAAGCTTTTGCATGGCTAATTACTGCAAAGCTGGCGCCAACAGCAGTCACTGGTAACCGGGTGTGCAAGATTATTCTAAGAAAAAAACTTTTCATTAGATGTTCCGAGGCGGGATCGAACCCACGGTCAAGTTGGGGCCTTTCCCGGTAATTGCTTAGTAGAGCTACCCCTCACCAAAAATTCTGTAAAAAAATCCTCGATGGACCGCGAATTTACAAGAATTAGGACGTCCTTAGATCGCGGGGGACTTCCGCGGTTGAATGGTAAAAACTAGTTGAGCACCATATCACCAGTGGCGACGCGTTAGGTTCTGCGGCCCGGGGCGGAGGTCAAATTTTCGAAAAAAAAGTACCTTGTAACAGAATTTAAGGGTCTCCTCTCGGGGTTTTTTTTAATATCGTCAATTATTTTAGGCAATATTTTATTTTGATCTTGTAGAAGTGCGCTTCAATTATGAGGGAGAAGAAGAAGACACTGACGGTAGGCGGTGGACGGTGGCAGTTTGAACACGACTTTCATTTTTTCACCATCTTCTCATCGTTCCGCTGAGATGGACTGTGGTGTGAATAGGCTATAACAGGGAGAAGGAAACGTATCCGACCCCATATTATTTGGACTTACAGACTGTTACTTATTTGGGCTTTTCAAAAAAGCTTAATTACTCTAATAGAATATAGATCCACGAACCTTAATTAAAGGCGTAAAAGTTTCTTTGAGCATCCCTGGAATTTTGCCACGGCCCTGAAAGCAAACTTTTTTCAAAAAAAAATGTCATTGCTCTGTTGCCGCCGCATCACGTGCTGTTTGTAACAATAATAACAGCTAATTATTAATTGAACAAGTAGTGTTTGTGAAATGGAAAATTTAGCACAGGGTATGTAAATTCCATTAGTCAAAGAAAAGTTTATGCTTTTTTGTGTTTTGTCTTTGTTTTCATGTGTTGTTGCTGGTTAATTTTTTTAGGCAAACCTAACCTAAATGTGATGTGGTGTCGTGGATTAAAAGTTGGCAACTGCATGTTTATTAGCTCGACTAAAAATGCAGTTGAATTCATTTAAATGTATATAATTCGGTGTAACTAATAGATTTTGCTCATTTTTACTCAAACTCGAGATATTGATTATTGTTGCTGACTGCATTTGAAAAAAAACTTTAAATTTGGTAATTTTTGGGTAATTTCAGAAAAAAAAATAAGTGAGAAAATCGGTCAAAACTTACTATAATATACTCTTTACCTGGAAACCTCATTTTTACTCAAACTCGAGATATTGGTCGCTCTCAGCACAGTGGACAGCAAGCAAGGCTATACAACATTAATTTCCCTGAGTAACGGGTATATAGATGTCGGGCAGGACCGTCTATAACTTACGATCTCGTTTTTTTCCTTAAGGGTGTTTTCCACCCGCAAAATGGCGGAGTTTTTCGTAGAAAATAGCAATTTTTACTTAAGATGGCCTCCAAAAATTAAAAAAAAAAAAAAAATTATAACAATCAAAGATCGTTTGGGGGGAGGATTTGATGATACTTTTACTAAATTTTAATGGTTTTTGATTTTCTTATAATTTTCGACCGAGATATAGTGAACACAGCAAATAGCTTTTTTTCAAAAACGCTCTGAGGCAAGCTCTGTCACCGGCTGGATTTTAAATATTTCCACATGAAAAAAATACAGAATATTGTTAAAAGTATACTCAATAATGACAAAAGGTTTGAATAAATTTGCCAATTCATACTTTTGAAAATATTCACAAAAAAAGTATTTTTTTAAGGATGAAACCCTTTCGAAAAGTAGTCTAAGTTAGAAAAACTTATTTGTTTTCAATGGAGGCTGCAAGGGTATACAAAACTTCGGCCGAACCTCAACCATGTAACCGTCTAGTAACCGTCGAAATGCATGTCACTTCCATATAACTCTGTTAAGCTTAAACTCTACATGGAAACGTTTACACGAAAACCGACACGGAATCCGGAACAGGGCAGGCTGTTCCTTAAGACCAGAGAAATTTTGCTCTCAAACAATTCTCTCAGTCTAATAAAATAAATGTATTGGGGCGTTTTTTGTTCACCTGGATCTATCCCACATGTTTTGCACAACTTCTAGCCTAATCATCTGTGGGCGTCAGTTGGCATTCTTTTCATGTGATCTACTTGGTCTCTCCAACTGATATCATCTAACTTACTTTAAGTGGGTGTACTCAGATGTGCGCCTAGCTCTTGCTTTCCTTTTGTCACTACTCCTTGCCAAGCCCGAGTTTTGGGTTGTCTTGTCTTGTCTCTGGCCCGGCTGCTTCATTGCAATTCCGTTTGCTGTCGGTTTATTTTTATTTAATTAACTTCATTGCAGTCAGAGAGAAAGAACGAGACAAGCAGACCCAGGACTGGTCTGCCCACATGCAAAGGCTCTTGCTGCTCTTGGGATTGTGTTTGTTGTTCCCTGTCGCACCTTGACAATGACTTATTGTCGTTGGTACCCAGAGACAGAGCCACAGCCAGAACAAGGAACAGGGCCACATTCAGGCAATCTCGATTCATTGGCAATTCCTGGGCTAAAGTGGCCTTTCTTGTTTGGCGTGGGCTCTACTCCTTTCCTCATGTGTATGTTAATCAATTTACTTTCAAGTTGAAGAAGGTGCACCCTGAAAGTCAAGTGAAGGTCACAAAAAGATTTTTAGGGACTACTTCCCCTGCCATAATGCACATCCTGCGGCGGTTTTATTCATGACGCTGCAACCATTTAAGTGTATGCCTGGGAGCAGTAATTATAATAACCAAACCCAACGAAGACCACTTTTGGCCTGAAGCCCAAAGCTCCATTTCAGTTGCTTCTATTTGGCACAATGCAAACCGCAAAGTCATCTCCGGTTTATTTACTGGCTAGCGGAAAATAAACCAGCAAGCGAAGATGAGACCAAGAAATACAAGAATAAAAACAAAAAAATAGCTGAAGCCGCATGAATTTTGTGTTGCCAGTTGCCTCTGCAAAGGTAAAACAAAAGCCCAGCCAAGCGAGTCTCAGTCTGAGTCTGGACGATACATCGAATTTAATTTCCTGTCAAAATTGAGCCAGTTTGCCTGCTGCCTGCCTGCTGCTTGTGGTGTGGGGCATTCGAGCGTTAAGAATTTCTGCCTTGGCCCCACCACTTAATTTTGCGGCTTGCATTTCAGGCAATTTCAATTTTCCTTCAATATTATGAATAAGATTCTTGGCAATTAGCTGTAAAAACAGAAGAAAAAAGCCGATCCATGTGTTTCCCCTCGTTGTATATTGTAAACCAACCGACGGTGTCTTCTTACTTCCAAGTTTGAATTCTAGCTAAGGTCAAGTCTTTTTATTTGGTTGCGTATTGAAATATGTGTGTTTGTAATGGGAAAACTGTCAAAATCTAACAAATGTGAATGATATTTTAGAAAATAAAACATATAAGAAACGAGTAAAAATAAATTGCGCACTATTTCAAGTTTTCATGCAACATGTGTAATTAATAGACTTATGTTCCGCCAAGGAATAAAAAAACCAAAAAGTTTGATGTTGCCAAACCAAACCCTGAACCCACATTTCAGATGTTGCCTCGTAAAGCGCCTAAGCTCTGGATACTAAGGTGTCTATTGTATTATTTACGCCCCTTGCAATGTTCGAGACCATAAAATGAGCTTCCCATTCCTTCACACACGAGTTTCACACATGTCCTTGTTTAGCTTTGACTTTGGCCAGCTCAAAAACAGCCAGGCAAACCTCTGCGCGCTGCTGCTGCTTTCCAAGCGTGTCACTGTCACACACTCGACGATTTTGGAACAGCAATAGGCATAACAAGGGCTATGGCCACTTGGAAAAGAGGAGACTTAGTTGCGGGAGTCGAAGATTAGTATACTCTTTGTAAGAGACTACAAGAATTAGAGTAACCAAACCCTTAGTTTGCTTCAATATTTTAAACCATCACCTCTCGAAGGATTTTTTAATAAAAAAATAGGGGAAAGTTAACTTCGGCTCGGCCGAAGTTTTGTATACCCTTGCAGTTTCCATTGAACACAAAAAAGTTTTTCTAAGACTACTTTTTGGACCTTAATTTTCAATGGGATCTATACTATATAGATGTCTGATTTCGACCAAACTTGGTCAAATCATGGAAAAGCATAATACACTGTTAATTACGAAATTTGGAGGCGATCCCATTTAAAACTAAAAAGTTTTCTCACTAGAACTTCTTTTTCGACCGATCATTCATACTGCAGCTAAATGCTATAGTCATCCGATTTTGTTAAAACTTTGTAGAATTGTGTAAAAGTATATAAAATGAGTGTATGCCAATGAGGACGTTTTCGTTAAAAACAAAAAGGTTTTTCTCACTAGAACTTGTTTTTCGACCGATCGTTCCTATTTGAGCTATATGTTATAGTCATCCGATTTCTACCAATTTTTTTAGAATTGTGTAAAAAAATATAAAATGAGTGTTTGCCAATGATAAGGACGTTTTCGTTAAAAACAAAAAAGTTTTTTTTCACTAGAACTAGTTTTTCGACCGTTCGTTCCTATGACAGCTATATGCTATAGTCATCCGATTTCGACCAAACTTAGTCAAGTCATGGGAAAGGATAGTAAACTAAGAAATACGGACTTTGGAGGCGTTTCCATTAAAAACAAAAAGTTTTTCTCACTAAGACTAGTTTTTCAACCGATCGTTCCTATGGCAGCTATATGCTATAGTCATCCGATCCGGTCGGTTCCGACAAATGTGCAGCGTATATGTACCAAAAGTGCAAAGTTTGGTGAGGATAGCTTTAAAACTGACGGAGGAGATAGCATAGAAACAGACAGAATTATGTAACCTCGAACGGCCTTTGACCATAGAGGGCTGGAATTCAGGAAACCTTTTTTATGTTTTAAGCAAAAGAGTTTAAAAATATAACAGTGAGAACAACTTCTTATTTCATCGATCTGTAGATCAATTACTAGAAATTGTATAAACTTAGCTTATCTGTTGTTCGCTCACCAAATTCTTCCCAAGGAACAATCTCTATCCAAATGCTTGGATAACTCTATCCGTTGATGTAGTGTAGCGCCCTCAACAGCAAGACACACACACTGTTATTGAGAGTGAGAAGAGTTGATAGTGTGTGGGGCCTCTGTTTCTGTTTTCTGGCATTGCTCAAGTGTTTGTTATCTGTCCGCTGCCTTGGCAAGGACATGTTCTGCTGGCGACTGTTTGACTCTGGTTTGGACGCTGGCAGCTGCGTGCACGCAAATAGAAAAGATACTCAAGGCACTCATTTGCACGAGATGAGGGCAGAGTGGGGAGGCTGTTACGTGATGAGTGCGCGTCATGCGGGTGCGGTCCCAGGAACCGCAGAGATTCGCAACCACAGGACGAAATACGAAATTCCAGCTGCTGCTTTTGTGAAACAAAACAGTCATCAGTGGGCGTTTAAGCCAACTGGTTTGATATCCGCAATGAGATTTAAATAGAATCAAATTAGTGTGCCATTTGCATTTACTGCCGCCGCACGCCCTACACATTCCCTGACCAGGTTCAATGGACGCTTTTGTAGTTGCATGAGGAATTGTTTGCTTTGCAGCTTAAATCGTTTACCGAAAACATAAATCCAAGAAACGGTCGTCGACGTTTCGTTTGCCTTTGTCAACGCTCAGATTCGGTTTTTTTTGTTGCCTCTTTGTCAGGTGCACAAACACAAGCTCAGAGCCAGACAGAGTGAGCCCAAGCATTGACAGTTTGAGCTTAAAAGTCCAATTAGTCTTTGATTTGCATACAAACATACAAACAGACAGACAGTCGCAGTATTTCTTGCTTAATATTTTGAGACCTATATTCGGTATACGACTTTGACCAGGTTACAAGCATCTGGGCATCTTCTTCCTCCACCGCAATAGACAATTGGATTTTTGCGGTTTCTAATCCAATTTATTTCGTCTTAAATACAAAAACTTGCTTGGGTCCTGGGCTACAAAGTATCATGTTTTCCTGCTTGTTGGGTGCGGTTCAATGTAATTTAATGGATGGCCGGCACTAACACACAAGTCGGCAAGTAAAGCCCTCCAACACATACACACACACCTGCTCACTTAAGTCGCCGACGACAGCTCTCAGCAAACTAATTTAAATATTTCAACAATTAAAGAGTCCAGGCAATTAAAATAAACCAAAACACCCAAAGATACATCAGGTTGGATTATCTTACCACAACGTCGAAATTCGTATACACTACTAATTATGAAGGCAGGAGTTATTGACTGATGATGGCGATATTCTTGAGCGTTGGAAGGACTTCTTACATTTTAGTTAAGTCCTGATAAGGGTTTAACATTGTCGGTCGAATACCGTACACTCCTATAACAAAGCCCATTAATTTTCTTCACAATACGTATTTTGATGCTGCAGTAGCCGTAGAATGCTGCTCTACCGTAGCGAACTTTCTTTGCATTATAACATGACTATTGGTCATGTGATAGTTAATAAACGTTTAGAAGATCGATAAATAATCCTGATTATCAAATACGTCTAGAAGGTATAAACCATCTATCAACTAATCTGCCGCAAGTAAAAGAGGTATATGTCTTACACAAAAATACATCGAGCCTCTAGCTCTGAGATCTGCGAGTTCAGAGCCTGTAATGCTGATCAATAATGTTTTTTTTTATAGAATCGGAAGCTTTCTTCTGAATGTAACTTTTGGGCCATTCTTTTCCAACCCGAATAATCTTTACATATGGCCAACCATTGCCCAAAGTTACATCGCATTCGTATGAGCGGTACAGTTTTTGAAATTTCGCGGTTTTTGGACCATTTTCCTCCCATTTCTTCTACTTGGAAACTTTCCCGGGCAAGCATCGAACCATTCCCCTAAGTTTAACCATTACCGGAAATTTTGCAATTTACGCTGTGTTGGACCATTTTCCGCAAATTTTGTAAACTTAGAAACCTACCCGGGCAAGCGTTCAAACATTCCCCAAAGTTTCATTGCTATCGGATAAACTATCGGATAGTTTTGCAAAGTTTGCGGTTTTTGGAATATTTGTCGGGCGTTTTTATACTCTGTACCAGAGGTACACATAGTATATTAAATTTGTGCAAAAGTATGTAACAGCCAGAAGGAAGCATCTCTGACCCCATA
Organism: Lordiphosa collinella; assembly: GCA_018904265.1. NCBI lineage: Eukaryota > Metazoa > Arthropoda > Insecta > Diptera > Drosophilidae > Lordiphosa > Lordiphosa collinella. The sequence continues at coordinate 902,180 of JAEIFV010000035.1, read as the reverse complement.
AAGTATTCATATTCCTGATCAGCATCAACAGTAGCCAAGTACAGATTTTAAAAATTCTGGAAATGGAAATCAGTAATTAATACCGGTACCGGAGCCGGAACCGTAAACCGAAATAAACCGTTTTAAATCACGTACCGGAACCGAAACCGGAACCGATACAAATTTTTTTTGAGAACCGAATACCGTTTACCGTTATTATTGGAACCGATAGAACCGGTACTGTTTCAGTTTTTTTTTTACCTTCATAATTAAGGTCAGATGTTTGTAACGCAAAGAAGGAGGCATAAGACGTCCTTTACACTATGTCAAATTTTCTTGTCACTTTTCTAAGAAGGCTTGAAATGTCTGGCAGTAGACATTTTCTTAATTTTGCAAACGCCGAACATTCTGCTATATCGGAAAGAGTGGGACTTTGTTGGCGAAATAGTACGCATATTAGAAACAGCTAAGGTGACCACAACTAAGCTTCAAGCCGAAAATCTAGTTTCGAGTGATTTTTATTCCATTTGGATACACAGCAAAGTGGAAAATTTAAAAATACGTCCTCTCTAGCGAAATCGCTCATTCAGGAAATAGAAAATCTTGAGAAATCCCTTTTTGAGAACATTGCTTTTCTATGTGGCATACTTGTATAACTTGTTTTAATACTAGCTTATCTGAAAGCGCAGACGAAGTTGATGCATAACCTGCTGGATTCCTTTAACATTTTGCTTGTACAGAAACGTATTCGAAACCATCAAAACATTCTAAAGAGGTGGCCAGAGTCCTCCACAAAGTTCCCAGAATTGTATAAGATTTCAAAATCTCATTTTCTGTTCCAGCTACGCAGGCTAGCGTGGAACGCCTCTGGTGTGAAATTTATAATGAATCTGCTTAGAAGTATTATGTTACTGCGACCTCAAGAATGCTATGTTATATAAAAAAGACATGGACATATAAAAATTTAATTCGAAAAAAACAGAATTTCATATAATGTATAGTCATAAGTTTTCACATGTTAACTGCGTACCGTATCGAAATCGAAAACCGAAATAAATTACAGACAAACATTCACCTTATACTCTGTACCAGAGTTACACAGAGTATATTAATCGACTGAGCGTCCCCTATAAGCTACATTAAAAGCAAATTTATCCGATGTACTTCAATGGATTTTTGACCACGCAGCATTTAAAAAAAATATAGACAATGCTAAAAGCATTTAAAATAGAATTAATAATAATAAAAAAAACATACAACCACGGGGACTTGAACCCACAACCTCGGCGTATACAAAAAATAATCTTCCCACTAGGCTACAATGCTTCTCCATTTATCTTTGAAATAAATAATACTAAATTCCAAAAAAAAAATTGGTGGCATTTCATAAGCTTCTTTGTTGAATAAGTAAATTGAAAATGTACATATCATATGGTAACGCTCAGAAAAAAAATATGTACATTTCGAAATACATATGTGATTATAGAGGAAATAGGCTATTACAGCCAGACCTGACCCTATAAAGTATATATATTTCTGATCAGCATCAACAGGCGAGTCGATCTAGCCATGTCCGTCTGTCCGTCAGTCTGTCTGTCCGTATGAAAAAAAAGATTTCAAAGATGGTAAGAATGGGACAAAAACTTCTTATTTCTTTGAAAAAACGTCCGTCTCCGTCAGTTTTATAGATAGAAGGTTGGAACCTTCTGGACATATTTTGACATCAAGATTATTTATCGATCCGCCAAAGGAATGGTAAAGATCGGAAGAACGGTTGTCGAGCTATAAGGAAAAAAATAGGGGAAAGTAAATTTCGGCTCGGCCGAAGTTTTGTATACCCTCCATTGAAAACGAAAAAGTTTTTCTAACTAAGACTACTTTTTGGACCTTAATTTTCTATGGGATCTATATAGATGTCTGATTTCGACCAAACTTAGTGAAATCATAGAAAAGCATAATACACTGTTAATTACGAAATTTGGAGGCGATCCCATTTAAAATTAAAAAGTTTTTCTCACTAGAACTTATTTTTCGACCGATCATTCATACTGCAGCTATATGCTATAGTCATCCGATTTTGATAAAACTTTGTAGAAATGTGTTATAGTATATAAAATAAGTGTATGCCAATAAAAAGGACGTTTTCGCTAAAAACAAATAAGTTTTTCTCACAAGAACTAGTTTTTTCGACCTATCGTTCCTATGGGAGCTATATGTTATAGTCATCTGATTTCGACCAAACTTAGTGAAATCATGGGAAAGGATAGTAAACTAAGAAATACGGACTTTGGAGGCGCTAAGAATAAAAAAGTTTTTCTCACTAAAACTAGTTTTTCGACCGATCGTTTCTATGGCAGTTATATGCTATAGTCATCCGATCCGGCCGGTTCCGACAAATGTGCAGCGTATTTGTACCAAATGACTTCGTGGTAAGTTTGGTGGGGATAGCTTTAAAACTGACGGAGAAGATAGCATAGAAACAGACGGACAGACAGACAGGGCTAAATCAACTCAGCTCGTCATGCTGATCAAGAATATATATACTTTATGTGGTCGGAGATGCTTCCTTCAATGCGTTACAAACATCCGGACAATTTTATAATATCCTCTGCAAGGGTATAAAAACGGTTCTAAATAACAAAATTTTTGTGGTAATAGAACTGAGAACAAGGCTGATAAACTCTTTTATTTGACAAAGACAGCAGACTACAGCAAGAACAGCTGACTCTTTAACGTTGTTCTGTCACACAACATTCTTAAAGGCCGCTTAGAATTTTTAAACAATTTTCGCTCCGAGAATGTTTTCTGTGTCCGAGTACCACCCTTACGAGAATATCAACAGTCAGCAGTATGCAGCTAGCAGCATGCAATTCCTTCGCTTTAAGACTCTCCCCTCTGAAGTGTGGGTGTGTGTGGACTACGTTCAATGACAATGTCTGTGCTGTCGTACTCTCCCGCTGCACAGCCAGGAATAGCTTCACATTTGCTTTCCATAATTTTTTAGACCTGGCAAATTTGGCTATTGGCCGTCCTGGCTAGAGTTTTGGTTTCGGTCGTCCAGGAACTGTCAATATCACACGCAGAGCTGGACACATGACCGACACATTGACATATGGCGCACAAAAGGCAAGGACAGACTCACGCATAAGCAAAACTTCCCTCAGTCTCTGGCTCTCTGTGTCGATGTATTAAGTGGAAACACCTTGTAAAATGGCTGACAGGTGTTAGAAGACTTTGCAAGATTTATGCGCTGACATTAACATGAATATGTATTAGTGTGTGACAGCAAGTGATCTGCAGCTGTGTGTGTGCGAGTTGCCCAAGCAGTTAAAGGATAACAGCGCATTAACTTAAGCATTACATTTACAGCAAAGGCAACAATTTACAGACAAACATACCTCCACATGTACATATGAACATGCGTACATACACACATGAACAGGTGCTGGGCCACGCTGTGGTTGCAACAATTAAACTTTATTTGCTCCCATAAGGAAGAGAGTGACTAGGGACAAAGGGAGACGGAGGGTAAGAGAAAGGGGTATCACATAAACATGGCGTGCATGTGTATTTATAGGCGCCTGGCCACAAAATTAAATAAAAGCAAAAGTCAACTAGGAACATAGATTTGCTTGCCAGCTTTACTTGCTGGCGCTTGCTTTTGGTCAAGTAAACAACAATACCACCAGCAACAGCAACAACAACAATGCTAACAATATGAGGTAACACGTTAGCCATCATCGTTATAACAGTCGGCAGACCCAGAGACCCACAACTGACACAACAATTTTTGTATTGTATTTGGATGAAAGAGATGTGAGCGTGACTCAAATCATCTAAGGTTTAGGCCGCTGCTATCTTCAGGAAGCCCGCTTATTGATTTGCTTGGCTCAAATCAACTAAAAGCGCTGTATCGGAGTGCCCTGACGGCAGGTTCCAAAAAAAAATGTTTTAGTTATACGATAATATGCAGCAAATATATATAAAAATTCAACTGTTGTTTTATGTTTGGTTGTTAGGACTTCTGTTAATAATTGCAAGTGAAGAACATTTCAAATTTATTTACTTAAGTTACGGGTACATCGATACCGAGCATGGCCGACTTTAACTTACGATCTCGCTGGCGGTATAAAAATAAACCAACCTACTTATAGAAAACCATCTCTAGGCCATTTCTTAATGGTGTCAGTGTTCTGTTGTCAGCTCTTGGTGCTGCTGTTGCTCCTGTCAGCCATTTTCGTATTTGTTGTTGCTGGTTGTGTTGTTGCCTCATTATGATTGTCAAAGTGACGGACTGGTCATGCAAAGGTAAACACAAAATGTGTAAATACAGTGAGAGACATGGACAGGGATATACCACATACAATATGTCTGTGTCACCATCTACCTAGCCCCTTCTGATCCTGTTCCGCCTTCGCAGTGTGTTGGCAATGTAATTATCAAAGCGACACTATTTGCTGTTAGCTTAAGTGCTTTGTATGCTTAGCCAAGCAAATCAATAAGCGGGCTTCCTGAAGTTAGCAGCGGCCTAAACCTTAGATAGGCCATATCATGGCATACTTTATGGGTCTTTATTGGATTTAATGTGTCTTTAAGTAGGAAAATCACTTAATTTTTATGTCGTTGGCGTCTGTTCGTCATTCATTTTTTGTTTTCTGCAATTTTTTTGGGCTCATGAATTTTTTATAATATTTTTCCGGCTTTTCCATCTACGTATCCCACTTCTTCTTTTTTCTCGCACCTTTCTGCTGTTGTTTCATTTTTTAAATTATAAAATTTTATTGGCATATCTTTTTTATGCGCGAGCCGCCGCACAGTGGACGGATTCGCGAATTTGGCGTTGCAAAAATCAATTTTTGATGGTCGATTTTTTTGACCAAAGTAATTTAATTCAATAAAGGAAACCCTACATAGAACGAATAACAAATGTGCAGCGTAATTCTACCAAAAAACTTCGTGCAAAGTTTGGTGAAGATAGCTTTAAAACTGACGGAGGAGATGGCATAGAAACAGAAGGACAGAAGGACAGACGGACAGACGGACAAGGCTAAATCAACTCAGCTCGTCATGCTGATTAAGAATATATATACTTTATGTGGTCGGAAATGCTTCCTTCTATGCGTTACAAACATCCGGACAATTTAATAATACCCTCTGCAAGGGTATAATTAACCATTCCCAAGTTAGAACTAATTTTGAATGGAAATACATTTTTTTTAGAAAGTAAAAATGATCTTTTTATAACATTTTGCCAATTTTAAATAGTTTAACAACTTCATTTTTAATAAATCGATTTTAAAAAACTGAAATATTTTGCCTATTTCATGCAATTTAGTGCATTAAACTATCAACTTTGACAGCCGATTGAACGTACGCTCATTAAAACTACAGAAATTTTATATTATCGTCCCTTTGAAATTTTTCAAATATCTCTTTCCTTTCAAAAGTTACGATTTTTGCCACGCCAAATTCGCGCATCCGGCTACTGTGCGCCGCAGAATCATTATATTTCGATTAGCACCTGTTTGCTTGGCTTGCTGGAGGAAAGGAAGTGTTTTGGTTTGTTTGTGGCATTGTTTGGGGGCTCATCTGCTTATTTCGAGCACAACCAACTCTACATAACCTGGCTACCAGGGAAAAATCTATGTTAAATTGATGTAAAATCAATGCAAGAAAAGTCTGGAAATGTCTGGTAAATTAAATGCGATTTATGCGGTTCTTTGGTTGAATCAGTGAAGCGAACGAAGTATTGAATGTATTGATGGTCTGAGATCTATGTGTGTTTGTTTGTTTTCAATAGACGTCTAAATTGCTGAGCAGAGCTTCATGAATTTTTTCCGTAGTGAGTGTCGGTCAGGAAAAATTCATAATCAATTTCCGAATTCTGAACCGGCTCAAAATGCACGATGATCAAGCATGTCTCATATTATTGCCTCAATGATGCTGGAATGATTTAGAATAATCGATTTGTGCTTAAGTTCCGTACAATTTTCCGATCGTATTCAGATCTTTGGATTAGACTATCAGCTTCGTTTCTGGGTTAGAAGACTGGCGCTGTTCAAATACATTTGTACTCTTTAGGGGTCCAAAATTATTCCTTTAGACTGTTACATTCATCAGCGTGCTCATACTTAGAACTACATTTATCAAAGTCTAACATCTAAATAGTATTTTTAAAATGTTTAAATCTCAAGTGCCTGCCGTTTAAGAGAACCTTAATAAGCAAGCAGTCCAAAATAAAGTAAAAAAAAACCTGCATTTCGGTGTGCTAAAATTAACTTTCCATTTTTTTTCCAGCAAGTTTTTTTTCCAAAAAATTGTATTTAGCCTTATTAATTAACTTTTATCTTAAGAGGCACTTTTTGTGCAGCATTCTGTACTCATTCCCTTTGGGTGGTCCTTCAGCTGAAGCTTCTTTTGCTCGCTGCATGCAATTGTCATCGGCTGCCACCCACTGGGGAATTCTGTTGTCATCGTTGCAACTGAATGCCAACTAATTAATGTGGCCATATAATGGGCCATCTCACTACCCTGTTTCGTGTCTTGCTTCGCCCACCCACTCGGAGAATGTGTGTGGGACATCGAGAATATTTCGTGCTCGGTCAGTTAATAAACTGTCAACGCGTTCGATGTCGTTGCCATACTCATTTGTATGTGGTCGAAGGCGTTGAGTGCATGCGTTTAAATTGATTTTTGTATGTCCCATCCTCATCATCATCATCAATGAGCATGACAGGTACCAGAATTTCTTTCCTGTCCCGACTGTCAGCAATCGCAGGCATGGCTTCATGCTTATTTTAATTGAATAAACAGCAGAAAAAATTAAATGTTGTCGACTCGATGCCATCGAGCTGAAGACAAATAACAGTCAATGCCAATTAAATGGGAATTTTAATTAGCGTAAGTTACCACCGCATGACGTCAGGGAGCAATTGCATGGACAGACAAAACGATTGAATGAAAATGAAAAATATACTACCTATAATAGGTATGAGAAAAATGATGAAATACAGATCTGAGTTCAAAAGGTCGCTGAATCAGGCTCGAACCGGGGCTACAATAAGAGTTTTTCCAAAGCTTTAATACATTTGAACTTTTAGGCAATCTTTAAATTTCGTCTAAAAAAAAAGCCATGAAGTTGTTCACCGATCATCACTTTTCCGTTATTTTCTAGCTCCTTAGCTAAAGATTTCACTCTAGATGACTTTATTCATTGGTTTCTTTTGACGATTTTACATTTAAACAATATTTTTATTAGCAATATTTTTTTTAGGTCAAAAATATTTGGATTTTTGGGTCTCAAGACTTAGATGTAGGAATTGGGTTTGAATTTAAACATTAAGAGCTATTTTCTAAGCAAATTCTAAATATGTATAAACATTTAAAGGTAAAAAAATATTTTCATTGCATTTACGTATATTGGAAAATGGCAAAGTTAACATTTATAGCAGCTAAAAAATTTCAAAAAAACCTTTTTTTAACCGAACCGTTAACTTTTTTTGCTCAGGCTCAGTTTCAGATTTAAAATTTCTTTTTGCTCCCGAATGAGTTTCGGTTGGGGTATCCCAAAAATAACGGAGTCTCCGACTTTGGGGCGGTTTTTTTCCGAACCGGCTTGCAACCCCGATTAATAGGCTCGAAGTTGCATTTTTTAACTCGTTCTCATAAATGTTCCACAATTTTCGATTAATTTAAATTCAGTTCATAAATCTGTATATAAAAAAATCTAAATATATGTGAGTTCGAAAGTATATTCACTTTGAACGGTTATTTTAATTTTGTTATAAGTAGTTCTTGTACACTGATCGTTTCAGACAATTTTAGTGTGCTTATTGTTATTTGATTATTACTTATACAATGGTTGTTTGATGACAACTTTGGCTCCAATTACATTAATTAAAAGATCTAGGACAAAACGATGTGAGCGAAACGAGACCTTGCAGCAGAATAATTATTTCATCATACTTGCAGCATACACATAATGTCGCGGAGTGAAATAATAGAGAAATAATAGAGAGCCAAAACGGACTGCCACTGCGAGTTGTCCTAAATGGCTCTGCTAATTCTCGGGATCCCACATATAAAACATATTTTTAAATCGCATGAAACAATCCAATTTTTAGCTATTTACCTCTTGGATATTGTTGTTTATGCATGTGGGAATGATGTAGTGCCATGCAGGAATGCTGGCATTTTATGCTTTGTGTGAGGAAAGGAAGATCGCGTGGGAGACATTAAGAAGTAGCAAGTCATAGAATGCAGTTGCGAAGAAGTCAACTGAAGAGAAATCCAAGTGGAAGCCAAATAAAAATATAAACATTTTCTGAAACCCACATGCATTTAAGCTATATAAAGGGCATGAGTTACTAAAAAATTATTAAAAAAACGAAGTTAAAGTAAGTTAAAGTCGGCCCTACCCGACTTCGATATTCTTCGATATTAGAGATAGGGCAATACAATTTTGAAAGTAAGTAGGTGTATACCATTCCCAGATCAAGTTTGTTTCAGACTTGGAAAATTTGTCTTAGATGTTGCAAGGCGATATCGAACCAAAACCTGATATCTGTACACCCCCCTTGCACAACAGACACACACTTCAGGCTGCACCACGCCCTATTAATTTTTGTCACCGATTATTGTAAGTATGAAAAACTTGTTAGTGTGTGTTCAAGCATATTCTGATTAACTAACTTGCATGAATCAGCAAATTCACGCTCAGGATTTTAAACTTGATAAAGGATTGAGCTCAGAATGAAAATTCCTGCTCTGGTACAGTGATGATCAAAGGGGCTAAAGCAGCTGGTAAACCAGTTAGGCCAGACCTGACAATTGCGTGGCAAACTGGCAGCATTCCTGCATATAAATAAAATAAAACGCAGTCAGCTAAATCGCCGATCCTCCACTATCGCAAGATCAAAGATGCTGCATTGACAGCTGCAAGGGACAAAAGAATATATAAGCAGTTCCAGTTTATATCGGAGATTGAGACAATGTGTCTTGATGTGGCTTTTTTGACTTAATAGTAGACTTTGACAATTTTCTTGGAGCTCACGACTCCGGACGGCCCGAGTCAAAGACGTCAACTTAAAGTGACGTGAATGTCATTTGCAACTTTTCCATAGTTTTGCACTTAGTTAAACATCAAGGCAAGGCAAAGGCAAATTCAAAGGCAAGGCAAGGTTCTTTTTTGCAATTTCCGTTTTCTGCATTTGAAAACAGAATTGAATTTTAATTCCTCAACATTGCAATTGACACATGACTAGGGAGAGTAGAGGAGAGGCATAACGGGAAAGCAGTCAAATTGAAATGCATGAAAGCAAAATAAACTATGTAGCAGAAGAATACAAATTGATCAAATACAAAAACGAGCAACATCATCATAAAAGTGGATTGGGGAGTGGAAGCCCAAAAGCACTCAACTAACACAAAAACCAAGTCCCTGGAGCAGACAAGAGTTGTGTGTGTGTGTGCGACGAGCTCATCATCATGGGGAATTCTGTATGAAAAAGAGTCGGCGAGCAATTTATTTGATGTGTCGATACGTGTCGCCATATCCTGGACTAGAACGACAACCAGCGCCAGAACAAAATCTGCAAATCAAATTACAAAAATCATAGCGCAGAATTTTCACACGGCAATTCAATGGGGACCAACGCCCCAAACCAAACGGCCGGCAAATTGTCAGACGTCAAATGATGAAATGAAATCAAACCGAAACAGAAGCAGTTGAATAGTTACAGGCACAACTCTTGTATATAGATATGATTTATAAGTATGTATGTTTGCATGTATGTCTACATTCCGTGTCCATGTTTGATGAGCGACTAACTAGTGTGACTGTCCCGTCGCCTGTCACCAGGGAACTTGCTCTGGCAATCTGCGAAAATTTGAATTTGAAATTTTTATTTATTTACCCATACGAATGAGGGGGAGTTCGCGAAGGAGGGAAATCCAAAAGTTGCTGTTTAAACAAATGAAGAGCGGAATTCGGTTTGTCGGGCAGTTTCCAAAATCAAATGGCCAAAAATATTTTTCATGAAAGATGTAAATGTTTTTGGGATAAAACTATAATTGAATTGGGAACAATTAAAAAGGGCGTAGCTAGATTTTCAGGGGGAAGTGCCCTTGAGCGAAATAAAATTTCTGGTATCTAAATGCTAAGTTGGGTATCTGGCGATGAATTCCCCAACTTTCGAATTGTTTTAGCACTCATAGAGCATTTGTATTAAATATGTATATTTAATTTGTTACAAGCTGTGATACAACAGTAGGCCTTGGTATAAAATTCAATGTGAATACTTCGAAACTTCAAAATCCCCATGCCATAATATCTCCGAATATATAAAGGCCAACAGCCACCTGTACAGATCCGCGAATTTTTCAACTTACAACTTTGCACGTCAGAGAAATATTCCCTTGTAGAGAGTATAGTTATTTGTCCTAGAAGATTGTTCGGCAGAGAATTATAATTTCAGACCCCACAAACTATATATAATTTCGATCGGGCCAACGAGCTGAGTCGATTAAGCTTTGTCCGTCCGTATGTCTGTCAGACGCTGTGTGTATTCTTGTAAATGTGCGAATAGCAACAGGACCAACGCACAGTGGTCCCAAATCCCTAAAAGCTGGCCAAAAGTCGATAAACCTATTTGATTTATCTGAAAGTCTGTTCGAAGTCAAAATTCAGAAAAACAAAATGGCGGATCCAATATGGCAGACAATTTTAGCAAAAACATTTTTGATTTGGCTAAAAGTCTGTACTCGGGGGTTTTTGGAGTCGCTGAATACGAACTGGAAGTAAAATGTTAGTAAAGATACTTGAATTAAATACTTGAAACTCGAAATTATAAAAACAAATTTTGTTTACTCATTTGCATTTAGTAAGTAAGTAAAATTAGCTTGTCAAGATGACACAGCCCCAAAGGGCCAAAGCCGAGCTTCTCTCAATCTCTTGGCTTCTGTGCTTCTAATTTTGGCACAAGAGAAAGGGACCTACAGTTTAAAGCTGAATCCGAACGGCAGTTTGAGAAGCTTTTCATGGCTAATTACTGCAATGTTGGCGCCAACAGCAAAGAGGTGTGGCCGGGTGTAAAGTCTTATTCAAAGAAAAAAACTTTTCATTAGATGTTCCGAGGCGGGATCGAACCCACGACCTCATGCACAGTGGTCGCGCACTCTAACCGCTGAGCCACCCGGCCACTCATTTGCATTTACAAGCACTTTATTTTCAATAAATTTTCTAAGTTTTGCAAGAGATTATATATTATATCGCAGCAATTACAAAAACTACATGAAATTCAGACATTACCGTACAAAAATCATCACCGACTGAATTAGCAGTTATTAGCAGCTAATTTTTGGATATGTTTTGAAGAAGTGTTGTATAATCAACTTATTATTTGTTTGAGTGTGGGATCTGATGGGACTTTTGACTTATTGCTTTTTCTAACACGACTTTTAAGAATGTAATTAAGAAAAAACCACTACTTTTATTAATTACTCACTATTTCATGCATAGTTAATAATAGTTTTGAGCTATACATTGAAATTCTACTTTCTGGAATAGAATCCATTTTGTAGAATCTAAATCGGTAAGCTTTTCGAGATTCTATATGCTTCTGAACGATGTTATTTTCGATGCGTGACGAGTAATCGATAAGGCAAGCTCGACGCTCACGAACGGAGTTAATTCCTGAGACAGGTAGGGAGACTTCCCCCTTATAAACGGTCACAACACAAACTAGATGTACCACAATAACTATTGAAACCATTAAAAGTGCAAAAAAAAATTATTTTTTTTCGACTTTTGGTCAACTTTTTGCGATTTGGGTCCATAGTGCAACGGGATCAAGCTGCTGATTTAAATTATTTAATTTATTTTAAATTTCAAACAAGTTAGAAAAACGCTCAAACCCTTAGTTCAATCTATAGCCAACAACATATTTTCAATCCAATCATCACATTTGAACAGGTTTCAACTGGTTCGGAATCGGTTTTCGTCCGGGAAAATATCGATCTGCATATGACTAAGAAAACCGTTAAATCTTAAGTTCAAAACTTTAGTATTTTCTGAGATTTGGATCTGAGCCTCTTTTAAGCATTTTTACCTCTTTCCTGATCGACATGCAAATATTGTAAAAATAACGTTAAGTCGAATATAACCACAAGAAATCAAACCCCATTTGAAAGTTAAAAAAAATCCGTCTAAGCCCTTTATCTATATCAAAGTCCTTAGAATCAATTATAATCGATTAGAAACTACAGATCTATTTTGCCAACTGGTTCTTTACATAATATTGAATCAGACGAGCACTGACTATATTTATCATCCGTCGTCAATTATTTTATTTTTTATTTTATTTAATATTTTATTTTATATTCAACAACGTCTACTAGACACAGTTACAATATAATACAAAATAAAAATGCATGAAAAGGAAAACAAAGATTTAATTGAACGACTTCTGATCCGTTGGGGGTACTTTATTAGTCACAATGACTAGCTATAAGCAGATAGAGTAAGCTGGCAGTGATTGCGCTCTGAACTTTCTGGTATATGGATGAATGGTTGGCTTCTAAAGTGTTTCTAGGCCTCGTTCCTTTTTTTTTTTGAACAACCAAAATGAGCCATAAGTGGAACAAAGCTTGGAAACGTGACCAAATCAAATTTAATGTCTGCTGCCATCAGAGCGAAAGAGACGGAGTGAAAAGATTGATGAAAAGCAAAAGAGAGGGTAAACAACCAATGCACAGTGGTCCAAATTCCGATTTGCACCAACTTTGTTGATTTTTAAGCAATTGAACTAAAATTTGATTTACTTCAATGATTTACTTCAATTTTCTACTTAGTTTTATTTTATACTGATTTGAAATGTGCTCTTATTTGCAAGGCAAACAAAGTCAAAGCTTGTGGTAAGCAATCAGCTGACTTTCAGGGCTGCCTAAATTCGCAGAGTTTCAATATCAATTATACCACTATGATTTTAAACTGCACTAGGTAATACTCTATTGGGAAAAAAATAATTTGCATTACACTTAAAAAAAATTTGGAGTTTCTGCCAAATTTTTTAGCATTTTTACCACTGTGCAACGAAACGAAAAAGAAAGTGGCGCCCTCTGCTGTCGAAAAAAATCATCAAACAAATAAGGAAAACTGTATCAAGTAGCTGTTTATTGTTGTTGCTGTTAGCTGGATCTTGGAATTGTTTGAGTTTGATTTATGCCTGTGTTTCAGTTTGGGGAATCAGATTCGCCTTTGTATTTGAAATATACATATAAATATTTAAAGAGCGCGTGGCCATTGTAAATGGTATGTCATGTTAGATGGCAAACAATTAATCAAAGAATTGTTTTTCCACAGGCCCAGTGCAAAAATAATAAAGCCTGCCGAAAGCCTGCCGCTGGCCAGAGCAGCGGATGTCAGTTGAAGTTTGGCAACATAAGATGTTGCTAGCAACATGTGTCGCTTAAACCGATTAATATTCAGCGCGTTATGCTGAATGCGTGCGTTCTTATTCTCTCTTTCCTCTCTTGCTCTCTTTCGGCCAAAAACGAGCAAAACCGCTGCTATATTCGTGATTTGAACCGACGACCATAAACGCCTGCGCCGGTTCTGGCCCTGGTTCCTTGGCTATCGGGGACCTCAGCAATCACAGGGTGTTTTTTTACGCTATTAAACAGCCACAGACACCATGTCAAGTACGTTTCATCATAATTTGGCCGTTAATACTCACCCACACACAACCAGGTAGGAAGCACTTTTGGACCGTCGACCTTAGTCGCTCACATATTCGTGGCAGGATTTGTACGTTAATGTTGAAGGTGTTTCCTTTTCGCAGGCATTGTTAAATATTTAATCAAAGATATAATGTGGTTTTTAGTGCAGCTCTCTTTGCTGTTGCTGCTGCTGTTTTGGCTGTTATTGTTGCCCGCGCCTGGTCTTCAGCTTCTAGTTTTCAAAAGAGCCTTTTTCTGTCTTCTTTAAAAATTTTTAAATTTTAAAGTTGTTAGTTGTTAGGAAGGTCTCTTGGAACCTTCCTAAATATTCGAAGAGTATATATTCTTGCAGTTCGTTGATTTAATTAAAATAGAGATTTTAAATGATTTTCATAAACTGACGCCTGGCACCTCTTCTGTGAGGAATAAAGCAGATAATATTAATATCTGGCAAAATTAAAGACGCTGCCATTGCAAACCAAAAAGTTGTTCTTATAACTAGTATTTCGCCGATCGTTCTTATATACTACAATATATTCATTCAATTTTGATGAAACTTTGAAGAATTGTGTGAAACCACAAAACCATACCAAATTTAAGGACATTGAAAACAATAAAGTTTTTCTTACCAGGACTATTTAGTAGACCTAACTTTTCTATGGCAGCTTTACTAAATAGTTTTTCGATTTTGACCAAACTAAGTAAAATCATGAAAATGTCCGTCCGTCCGTCTGTCCGTCTGTCTGTTTCTATGCTATCTCCTCCGTCAGTTTTAAAGCTATCTTCACCGAACTTTGCACGAAGTCTTTTAGAACAAATACGCTGCACATTTGTCGGAACCAGACGGATCGGAGAGCATATAGCTGCCATAGGAATGATCGGTTGAAAAATGATTTTTTGTAAGAAAAACTTTTTCTTTTCAATGGAAACGCCTCAAAACTTCGTATTTCTAAATTTGGCATGCTTTCCCATGATTCCACAAAGCACCCAGTGACAAAGAAAAGTCGCATCTTTAAATTTAATGCATTTGTGCCTTTTCCAGCCGGTGGTTTCCCCAAATGTTACGCTGCACATTTGTCGAAACTGTCCGCATCGTATGACTAAAGTATATAGCTGTCATAGGCACGATCGGTTAAAAAACTAGTTTTAGTGAGATAAACTTTTTGTTTTAAATTGAAACGCGTCCAAACTTTGTATTTCGTAGTTTCATATCCTTTCCCATGTTTTCACAAAGTTTGGTAGAAATCGGACATCTATATAGTAAAGCTGTCATAGAAATATATAGTCTAAAAAGTAGTTTTAGTTAGAAAAACTTTTTTGTTTTCAATGGAAAAGTCCTTAGAATTGGCATTTATTTATTTGGTATGCTTTCACACAATTCTACAAAGTTTTGTCAAAATCGAATGTCTATAGCTTATAGCTACCATTGGAATGATCGGATGAAAAACTAGTTCTAGTGAGAAAAACTTTTTGGTTTTCAATGGAATCGTCCTTCGCATATTCCTATTTTATATAATTTTGCACAATTCTACAAAGTTTTTTTTTTTAAAACGGTTGACTATAGCATATTGCTGCAAAACAAATGATCGGTTGAAAAAAGAAATCATGGAAAAGCATAATACACTGTTGATTGCGAAATTTGGAGGCGATCCCATTTAAAACAAATAGTTTTTCTCACTAGAACTTCTTTTTCGACCGATCATTCATACTGCAGCTATATGCTATAGTAATCCGATTTTGATAAAACTTTGTAGAAATGTGTCCAAAGTATATAAAATAAGTGTATGCCAAAAAAAAAAGACGTTTTCATTAAAAACAAAAAAGCTTTTCTCGCTAGAACTAGTTTTTCGACCGATCGCTCCTATTGGAGCTATATGCTATAGTCATCCGATTTCGACCAAACTTTGAAGAATTGTGTAAAAGTAAATAAAATAGGTGTATGCCAATTATAAGGATGTTTTCATTAAAAACAAAAAAGTTTTTCTCACAAGAGCTAGTTTTTCGACCGATCGTTCCTATGGCAGCTATATGCTATAGTCAACCGATTTCGACCAAACTTAGTGAAATCATGGGAAGGGATAGTAAAATTGAATGTGTGGGATCAGAAGTAAATTTTTCGATTTTTTTTAAATTTTTATTAGCAACGGCTTTGGCTAGCAAGCAATTCAAAAGAATTTTAATTTTTAATAAGCTAAATTTTAAAAAAAATTATTTTCCGCGAATTATGCATATTTCGAAAAAATGCGTATACACTATTTTGCAACAGAGAATACGAAAGAAATAGTTTTGTTCAAAATAAACTTTTGGGTGGTAAATTTTTCATGGAATCGCCCATATATACTTTATGGGTCGGAGATGCTTCCTTCTGCCCGTTACATACATTTGCACGACTTTAGTATACCCTTTTTAGTCTACGAGTAACGGGTATAAAAATTATATTAAATACATATGAAGTCCAAATGGATCTTTGGGATCTTTTTTTGCTGTGTAGGTAAGCCTCTAGCTCTTACCATCTCTGAGATGTTTGCGATTATCCCAACAGACAGACAATCGGGAGGACAGACAGTCATGGCTATATCGACTCGGCTTTATATTCCGACGAAGAATATATAAATATACTTTATATGGTCAGAGATGATGATATCAATAACCTTTTTGTACGTTTGGTGAAGAGTATAAAAAAACAGGGCATAATTTTAGGCTCACACAAAAGTTGCGTGCAAATAATAAAGTCGTAAACTGAGCGTCAGAGAAAGAAAGAGAGAGAGAAGGAGTTTTGGGCCCTGCGGTCAGTTTGCTTAGATTTTTTATTTCACTTATACTCTGTGCCGTCACGTTTTGCGCAGAATTTTGGAAAAATTTTATTAAATGTTTCTCTGCTTGGCCTCGCCAATTTAGAGAAATATTTTGATTGCCAAATATGGCGTTTGCATATGAATAACCAACTGCACTTACTACTCACACATACATACACGCGCATACACACAAATTCTAAGCGGAAGTGGCAACATTGGCGCCACAAGCAAAAGTTTTTGTCGCTGACAGGAAGTTGCAATTTTGTTTGCAATTTCCTTCAGCGCCACATTTTGGTGTGAGAGAAAAAGGAACAACAGCAGAACTGGCTGTTCGGCTGTCAGCATGTTTAGTTAACTAAGTTGCGGTTATTACGACTGAGAGGTGTGTATGCGTTTTGAGTTCCAGCCATTCAAGAGTGCAGTCGGAGACGGAGACTATGTCCTGCCTCTGCCATATTTTGCTAGTCAACTTTCGTGGCAAATTAATTTTCAACAAAAGTTGCACAGCGCATTACACAAATTAAAATACGCAGAAGCCATGCAAAAACATGAAATTTTATTTTAGAGTTGTTCATGCTTTAATTTTTATTTACTTTTTGCATTTTGTAATTTCAGGATTAATACAGAATTATGGGAATGATGCTGTAAGCTTCCGAGCTGATTGCACATTTTTCAATTAGCGTTAAGGATAATGAATTTTATTATGGGATAAATGGAATTGGATTTATTGTTATGATATTTTTATAATATCAACAAAAGTTGACGCATAAAAAAAAGACGAATAGCATTGCTTAACATGAAATAAACAATCCAATATGTTTATTTCTCGCAACTACAACGATTTTCAAGCGTTCGTCAAAAATATGAAAGACCTTTAACCATATCCTCTCACAAAACAGTAGTAACAGTAGTAACATTTACTTTAACCCAAGCCCTTAGTTGGCAATCCAATTGAAACCAATTGGCAATTTTGTGTCAATTTTTATACCCTTGCAGAGGGTATTATAAAATTGTCCGGATGATTGTAACGCATTGAAGGAAGCATCTACGACCACATAAAGTATATATATTCTTGATCAGCACGACGAGCTGAGTTGATTTAGGCATGTCCGTCCGTCATCTGTCCTTCTGTGGGTCCATCTATTTCTCATATATCTCCTCAGTCAGTTTTAAAGCTATCTTGACCAAACTTTGCACGAAGTCTTTTAGTACAAGTACGCCGCACATTTGTCGGAGCCGGCCGGATCGGATGACTATAGCATAAAGCTTTCATAGGAACCAAACTAGTCTTAGTGAGAAAAACTGTTTTGTTTTTAATGAAAACGCCACCAAAGTTCGTAATTCTTAGCTTACTATCCTTTCCCACGATCTTACTAAGTTTGGTCGAAATCGGACATCTAAATAGTATAGCTCCCATAGAAAAGTAAGGTCCGAAAAGTAGTCTATGTTAGAAAAACTTTTTTGTTTTCAGTGGAAGCTGCAAGGGTATACAAAACTTCGGCCGAGCCGAAAATAACTTTCCCCTATTTTTTTTTTTTTATATTTTTATGAGTTAAAAGTTTTGGGTGGATTTGGGCAGGATATGGCAAATATCTGATTCGGGACTGCTTAAATTTTTTACTTCCCCTCCACCAAGTAAAATTAAAGAAACCTTTTGAACGGAAAACTGTCCATAAACTTGTGTTAAGCGGACATTTCTCAAGACAAGTACAATTAGACATAAAACAGAAGGACCGCTCCTCTTTATTGAAAATAAAATTATTTACTTTTTTCAAAATCTCCAGAATGTTTTCTTGTTTGTTTCCAAACTTTTCAATTGACTGGATTTGCTGCTAGGGACGACAGCAGTCAAAGGTCAGTTGATAAATGCTTTCTTTTCTCTTATTTCTATTTTGACATAATTTGCTGAATCATTTGCATAATTTTTAACAGCCAGCAGTTGCCTTTTTACCACGACGCCCCTGACCACCGTTGATGTATATCGTTAGGCAAAAATAACGAAAAGAACTAAGGAACAAAAAAGCAATATTCAGTACCGAAACAAAAAAAAAAAATGGAAAATTTTGCTTATGTGCTGTTATTGTTGTTGTTAGGTGGTGATAAGAGGACACATTTACGGTTGGGGCTTGACACGTGTTGCCGCAGCAGTTAAAAATTTTGCCTTTCCATTTTTCACATAAAAATAATTGTGTTTACTTGGCCTAATGCGATCAATGCGCCACGACTGCAAATACTTAACTTTGCGTGAGTCAGTGTGTGCACACAGAGAATAAAATGACGTTAACATATCGTCACCAAATGGTCATGATTTTGGTCTGTTTTTTCCGTTCATAAAAAATGAACGGTGGTCATGAAAACAGAAAAGATGTTTATGAAAAAGTAAATATTTTAAAATTTTAATGATTAAAGTCCTCATACAAAGAAAACTCTCGAAAGAAGAAAAAGAAGAGCTAAAAAATTGACGTCCATTCTATTTTAATGTTTTCGACAAAAAAATAGAGTTTGGGACCAAAATGCTTTGTAAAAAAATGAACAAATATAGTCAATGTTAAAAACACCAAAAATAAAAAAAAAATTTTAATTAATGCCTTGAATAGGATTCGAACCCATGACCTCGCCGTTGCAAAGCAAATGTCTTGCCATTCGACCACCCGGGCGTGTTGATTTCAAAATGTTCATGAACCAAGCACAAAATGTGCTTGAAACAAGCCCAAAATGTTCATTAACCAAGCACAAAATGTTCTTGAAACAACCCCAAATCGACTATGAGTGAGAAAAAATGTTCAAGAACATATGTTCATGAATTGAGAAAATGTGGGCTTAGCAGACTACCGTCACCAAATGGTCACGATTTTGGTACGTTTAGAACGGATTTTTTTCTCTGTGTATAACATTGGAATAAATAAAGTTTTTTGCTGTTGCTGCTATCAGACTATATTAGAGGGCTTTAAGACTGAGAGACTTTGCCTAGAAACTGACTAAGAAACATGGTAAGAACAGCTTGCCATAGATTCAAACTTACTATAAAAGGTTATATTATTTTCCGGCCTCAAAAGTACGCAGTGTCTTCGCACTCTTTCAAATTTTTTTTGTTTCCTCGTATCCTTTGTGAAAGCTTTTCGGCTTATGGCAAACATTTTCTTGTACAACAAAGTCTAAATGCATTGAACTTTTAAGCCAATGTCAAAGTTTCTTTTGGCTGGACAAAGTAAATCTAAATCTGTTTTGTTCTTTTCGGTTTCGATTTCAATCAGAGCAAATCCAGTCTGGCCAGGGCTTGCATGGGCTTTGAACTTGGCCATTGCATTATTTATAGCCCCCTTCAGTGCGTAATGTGAGTAGCATAGACCAATTAAGGAAACTTATTTGGCTTCATCGAGCAGGATTTGGGATGGGAGGATGGTTGGTTGGCTTCATTAAAAAATCTCATCAAAATCCAAAGCTACTTCTTCTCATCCTCTGTGTTACTCTTTGCATATTTATGATGAGTGCCAAATCAAAAATGCAAATAAATTTCAATTTTCAGGCACCGAGACGAGCCAGCCAACAACATGACAGTTACAATTACAGTTACAAAATGGGAGCACCCAAGGCACCAGCAATGCCACAAATCATGTCGAGCGATGCTGACATAGTCATGTGCTCGCTCTATCTCGCTTTCGTTTCTCATATGCATATTTATGAAAAGTGCAGTGGCATCTTGTCAAGTTCTCTCTGAAATTTCTCTCCTATTATTAATTTATCATTTTGTTGTAATAAATTTCAATTTGGTGTTATGCCAAAGTGAGTGACATCTTAATTTGCTTAAAGAGCTAAGCTCCGTCCCCCACAATAAAAGCCACTTACATATACTACGTATGTCTGAAGCTTAAAATATTTACTTGCCCAAAGTGAATTAGTTTTTATTTCATACAAAACTTGTGCCGAGCGGAAAATACATACTACTCCGTATGGCAAGTCCAATGAAATCGTAATTAAGTTTGCATGGCAAATGACTCGAGTGGTTTGCAAGGCAACCACAAAAAAAAAACAAGAGAAAAGCTGACTGAAGTAAACATACCCTTGCAGTTTTTAAACTTTAAATATAAAAATTCATCCCTCTGAAAACAAAATCGATTTTTTTATTAAAAACATATTTCAGAACTATCGGTTCTCTGACAGCTGTCCTTTAGCTTCTCCACCACAGTAGTTTAGTATTCTGAAAGCAGGCCTGAGTATTAGAAAGCGTTAAATTCCTTGACTAATTTACAAACCGTTAATTTCCTTTAATTCTGTGTTAAGCTCTGTGCGTTGCAGACATCTGGACTATATTGCTATACCCCCTGCAGAGGTATACAATAATTGCAGAGAATAAGGAAGTACTTTCTAAAGCAAAATTTACTTTCTATAGCAAGACTTATCTTACTCCCGGCATAGAGAGAGAGAGAGAGAAAGACAAAAAGAGAGAGTGAGAAATTCGGGACAACGTAGGTTTTGGTTTTGACTGCAAGAAAGTTTTACTATCTTCTAAAATCGAGCTAAAAGTTAAGGCAACTCTGAGCTCATTTATGGTACTGGACTCCGATTGAAATGTACCAAATCCTTGTATGGAGGCGAAGGGCGGCTGGGAAGAGTTCGAGCAATACAATGAAAAGCTGTACACTGGCAACATCTGACATCCTATGCACTGTGGGCTAGAGCTCTCATATTTTCCTCCAAATCTCTGTTGTTGAAACGAAAAGTTGTGGTAAAATATATAAATTGTTTATGAGTTAATGAGAAACGACTTCCCACCAAATATCTCTAGATTTATTACTCAAGTATATAAACAAGAAAATATACTAAAAAAAAAAAAAAATTATCTGCAGTGCTTTTGTAAGTATACAGAGAACAAAAGCATATTTAAAGATTGGATGATTTCCGTATCCAGTCGGACTGGATATGTCTTTAAAATCCTTTTTATCATCCAGCGGATCTGAAAATCATTCAAATGATATAAAAATTGGTCATCTTTTGGATGACTCTCAGGTCCGATGGATGATTAAGGGGGGGTAAGGGTTTCAGCGTAAAAAAAACACTTTTTTTATGAATTTTTTTGAAAGTATGGATTGATCAAATTTATTTAAACCTTTTGTACATTATTAAGCATACTTTTAACTATACTCTGTAATTTTTTCATGTCGAAATATTGCAAAACAAGCCGGTGACAGAGCTTGCCCCAGAACGTCTTTGAAAAAATACAGTTTGCGGTGATCACTGTATCTCGGTCGAAAATTATCTGAAACCAAAAACCATTAAAATTTAGTCAAAGTATTATCAAATCCTCCCCCCAACGTTCTCCGATTATTTTTTTTTTCATTTAAAAATTTTTGGTAGCCATCTAAAGTGAAAACTGCGATTTTCCACGAAAAATTCCGCCATTTTGTGGGTTTCCCACCCTTTCCCACCCCCTTAATGTAAAAAAAAAAATTTTTACTAAACGTTGGGGGGAGGTATTTTATGTGTAGAAAATGTGTACCAAGTTTCAAATGAATCGGTTTAGTAGTTTTTAAATGACAGTGATCACGGACTTTGAAAAAGTAGTTTTGAGAAAAACGCGTATAAAGAACATATGCGCCTTATGCGTATAGAGCGCAACCGCCCCTGAATTGGACAATAACTTCAAGAGTTTTGCTCCGATCGACTTAAAATTTTGAGAGTATATTCTTGAAATGTTTAACAATAAGATAAGACAAAAAAAAAAATTCGATTTTTCGAAAGTGTAAACCCTTACCCCCCCTTAAAAGGATATCCAGTCCAAATGGATCTTTTTGGATCTGTATGCTTGTTATTTTAATTTTGTTTTTGTATGGGTGTTGAAACTGTACCGTTCATCCAATTGCCCTAAAAATTTGGGCAACGCTTGCCCGCGAAGGTTTGTAAGGTCCAACAATCGCGAAATTCGCAAAATTTGCAGGGGGAAAATTTTATTTTTCATCCGATTGACTTGAAACTCGGTTTGTTAGCAAAGTATGAGAAATAATTGGACAAGTATTTTATATATATCAAAATCATATCTAAAGCTCCATATGGGTTTCCATAAACATTGAATTTACTTTATTTTGGGTGTAAATTGGTTGGGTTATTTGTCAATTTTCGTACGCTTAAGCCCAATTTACACGACCTGATCTCTCAGGTGAGTTTCGTATCTGAGTATCTGTCTGCCCGTGCAAACAGGAGTCTGAGCCTACTCAGCTGAGCGCTCAGGTGTAATAGAACCAGCTCAATTTAACCTAACCGCACATCAGAACGCATAATGAACCATTGGTTTTGCAACTGAGTTAACTAAGCTTCTCAGACATGTGTAAATGCTGAACTAAGTTGCTCAGCTGAGTTTTTTGACACTCAGGTCAGAAAAACTCAGCTGAGCGATCAGGTCGTGTAAATTGAGCTTTAGCTTCTTACTCTTATTTAAGGCTACACAAAAAAATATGGATTAGATAAATAACAAGTTTGCAGAAAAGCCGCGGGTATAAGCTAGTTATAATATATTTTGTTTCGAATTTTTGGGACTAATATTTACAAAGTTTTCCCGCTAATTCTGAAAAATCTTGAATAATTATGAATAATAATTATAATTAAAAATAGTAAAACATATAAACACAATATCACAAAAGCTTCTCCAGCTTTGATCTGCAGCTGTTGTTTTACGGCTTTAAAATTTGGGACTTCTGCCCAAAATTTGGTGTTGCTGGCCCATTGTGCTTTGGCCGTGACAGCGACACCCATTTCAATTTTCAGGCAATTTCAGGCATTTTTTTTTTTTTGGGCTTCCAGGCTCACTTTTCTCTATTCTTTGCATTGCAATCGTCTGACTTGCCCCAACACGAAACACACTGTTGTTTCTAATTTGGCAAATCGCTCTCTTTGATGTGCATATGCTGGCTGGAAAAGAGCTTTAGATTGAACCTTAGAGGCTGTTCAAACAATGCTAAAAACAAAAAGAATTATTTGAATAGAATAAATAGATTGAAGGGGAGGATAATTTTTTTTAAAGTGTAATGTTATTTCCAAACTGGATATGTCCTATTGGAACAACAAAATGTAAATTATTTCTGAGCTAAAAATTTTTACTAAAAGTACAAAACAAATTCTGGAGAATGAAACATGTAAGTAAAAGGGAAACATTACATTTTGCATTGCCTAAAAATGTTATGCCCTTTGGTATACTACTTGACACGAAGCGTTGACTAACTGCACGTGGATGCTTACAGATTGGCTTAACTTTTTTGTTTTATTTATCTTATCTTTAGACAATCGAATGGTTTTATTTCCACAAAACTTGCACGTCACTGAACATCATTTGTTTGGCTTCTTTGAGGGCGATGTGTTTGTACTTTTTTTTGTTTTCCCTACCAGCAGATGCTAGCTTTATTCTCTGTTTCACCCTCACGTCTCCCGAATACATGAAATGTGCTTGGAAATCATAAATTATCCCCGCTAAAGAATGCAATACCAGAAATTTGTGTAAGCGCAGCAACCATCACAACAACAGTATGGCGCTCTTGCACAACCCTAGCTCACAGCTGTCAGCATTTGCTAATGGTAAAATCGTTAACAAAGTTTCATTTAAATGTTATAAATGATTTAAATTATATAAATGAACTCTTTTGTCAAAAAGAAAATTTCGAAAAAATCATCCCCAACACTAATGAAAGCTTAATGATGGTTTGGTAAGCCGTGGGGCAAATTCCACTCAACCGGATATCGGCACAAAAACCACTTAAGCAAGAGTTCGATCGAAAAAGGAATAGTCGAAATTCGTTTTTTCTTACAATGCCAAATTCTCAAATAATAAAACAAAAAAATTCTCGTTAAAACACTAGGGCAAAGAAAAAAGGTTCCCTATTTTTTAAAACTCTTGCTATTGTCAACTCAAGCTAAATTATTTTTGCATATCAATTTCGATAGAAAATTGTCTTACATAA
This sequence comes from Lordiphosa collinella, assembly GCA_018904265.1. NCBI lineage: Eukaryota > Metazoa > Arthropoda > Insecta > Diptera > Drosophilidae > Lordiphosa > Lordiphosa collinella. The sequence continues at coordinate 877,744 of JAEIFV010000035.1, read as the reverse complement.
CCACGAAATTGATCTAAGTTTTTGATATTGTTATCTTTGCTTGTGTTAGTTTTTGGCAATATCTCTTAGAACTTGTCTTTGATTGAGTATTCCGACATTTATATTCATCACACACTACACTCCCTTAGGTATATACATTGGGGTCTAAAAAGAACTGCTCACTAATTGCAGGCTGTGCGTAAAACATCTCTCAATGGTACAAACATGACAAGGATCGCACTGATGGGGAATCATGTCATTGGTGGGAGAAGTAGCGGATGTCTGAGGGTTAACACTCATTTAAATTTCATGCTTATTGCCACAAAATAGCTCAGTTGGCAACTGGTTATGGGTGGCTGCTGCTGCACTTTTAGTCCACAGGCGAGTGAAAATATTTAAAAACCACTGACAAGCGACGACGCATCAGTAAGAGGGGACCAGGTCCACCCAACCAAAAAACAAGCTTGGGGAAACACCAGCATAACACCAAGGGATGTGTGTGTATATGTGCTTGTTTAAGCTTTCAAGTAAAAATACAAAAAAAAAAACCCTGTCAACATAATAACGAATTTTTAACGCGCAGAAAGATTCACCTCAACCCGACTCTGGTCTGGTAACGCCATTTTCCCTCTAACTAAAATCTGAAATCCAGAAATAAATAAATTGACGTGGCTATGGAGCTTACGCGAAGAGTCGGAGTCGGATGGCAGCGGATGAAAGGACGACACAATCATCAACGGCGATCCAAGCGGACTGCAGAGCTTGCCGTTTTGCTCGTAAATTCAGCGTAAAAAAGTTGCACGAATAAATTAAATTTGTTTGCAGAGAGAAAACAGCCAAAAATCTGCTCTGTGTCGCTGGCCAGGCTATTGCTGCAAGTGCCGGGCTATGTATGCATGAGTATTTAATTTTTCCATTTAAAACGCAATTTTAACTCTGCCGCACTTTGATTTTAATTTTTACCTTACGATAAGAGTGCAATGATATTTTCAATGAATGGAGAAGTTAAAAAAATGCATTGCTAATAATAACACCCAAAGCTTAATAAGTCAGCTGTGACAATCTTGAAAGCTAAATATACTCGATCTGTCTATGGCTACGGTGCGCCGTGGCGGCCAACTGATGGCCTGATCCCTTCCTGTAATAGTGCTTTTAAAGCAATGCGCCTCAAAATGCTCGACAGTATTGGAGTGCCAACAATAAAGCAGTTGTATATGTGCTTGTCAATGCAGTGTTGCCAGAACGTAATGGCCAAAAGTTGGTATATTTTACGAAAAAAAATTGCTAGAAATATCTAAAAATAAACAAGAGAGGGAGATTAAGTCGAGTGCCCCGACTCCAAAATAACCAGTTCCCTTGTTTTCATGTATTTTGACAGCTGACGATGCTGTGCACACCGCTCCATAGAAGAAAATTGTTTCATGTATAATTTCGGTGTTTTTGGTCCGATCTTATTGAACTTCTCAGAATATGCAGATATACGGCCTTTCTTGATATATATGAAGACAGGAGGATCTAACTTACAAATTGTGACTTTGAGATTTTTTTTGCGGTTAAAGCGTGAAGGGTGGGAAATTTTTCCAATCTGAAACAAACTTGATCTAGGTTTGGTAGCTATAAATCTAACACAGTGTAGAAATATGTGGATCTTCCTCTTTTAGTCTCTGAGATTATGTTTTCTCATAACTTTAATAGTCAAACACAACACCACAAAGGAGGCTGGTCAACAGAACAGGAGGTTTGGGAAACTCCCGGTTCTATCATTAGGGCAAAAGCAGAAAGTTCATCACATGCCAGCATAACTTGTTGGGAATTTCAAAGCAGCATTAGTGCAAAACCAACACCAGAACACCAATTGTTCATGATTTCGAACAACTGTTGGCTTTTGAACTGAAACGCCTGTTTGCTGATATGAAGGGTGACTAGAGCTGGTGTTTTGCTGTGAACGTCGGGCTTGTTATATGAACAAAAATTCATAAACGAAATGTTTTAAAGTGGAGTCCGCTTGGGCTGCATTTTTGACCGTGGTTTTTTCTTATTGCAGTTTTTTTGCGGTTATAGTGGAAAGGGGGATAAATTTTCCGAATTGAAAACAAACTTGATATGGGTATGGTATACAGCAACCTACATGCAAAAATTTGTGGCTCTATCCCTTATAGTCTCTGGATCGACGCGTTCATACTGACAGACGGACATAACTATATTGACTCGGCATTTGACGCTGATCAAGAATATATATTGTTTATAGGGCTATAGGGATAGAAGAAGCATATGTCCCATACATGTCAAACCTCTGTCTCTTACCATCTCTGAGATCGGTGCGTTCATACGGACAGACAGACGGACAGACGGACAGACGGACATGGCTATATCGACTCGGCTGTTGATGCTGATCAAGAACATATATTCTTTATAAGGTCGGAGATGCTTCATTCTGCCTGTTACCTACTTTTGCACAAACTTATTATAGTCTATGTACCTTTGGTACAGAGTATAAAAACAGGACTTCTCTTACTTGCTCATCGTTCCTGAGTTTAACAGTGGCAGTGAGATCTTTCATGACGTTCGCTTTTTGGGCATAAATTGTAAGTAGCACTGAAGTTCATGAGTAGTGAAACTCTACTCTTATGATTATGCATTAAATTATCACTCCGAAATTTGCTTCTGAGACTTTTTACTCAGGGAAAGTTCTATGGCAAAGAATGTTCAGACTTCCAACCAATTTAATAGGCATTATTTCGCACTTTGTCTCAAAAATATCAAAATAGCTAACCATAATTTAATAGTTGAGAGATTTATAGCTAGAAGCCTTAAAAAAAAAATTAAAAGCATGCCCTGCTCAGCTGCGCAATTAAAATAGTGTTCGCCAAAAACAACTCCATGCATTTTTTTTGCGAAATGCGAATTGAAAAATGAATTCAAAAATCTTTCTTTCCTAGTCGGAACGCTTCATTCTGAGCGTAACAAGAGATGAACAAGTTTATAAGATCAAATACGAAATGAAAGGCAAAACTGCGAGCGACATTCTGTATTCTCCTTACACAGATATTTGAAAATGCTGTTCTAACAAAATTGCATGTCACCTTAACTTAATCAGGCGTATCTCACGCAGCGCTTAGCGCAGTTGATGTACACAGTATAGCGGTAGGTACCTCCTATCCTCTGCTGATGCCTTCATTCAGACGTGTTAATATTCCAATACAAGCCAACAAGCAACAAAAGCCCATGCATTTCCTCCATTTCAATAGAATTTTTTCCTTTGACAGCCACCTTGGCACTTGAGGATGCAATTGGCCATGCCACGAGTCCTGAAACAGCAACAACAACAATAATCAGTGAGCGATTTGACATTTGAGCGAAACGAGAAATTGTTAGCAAAAAAAAAGCCTTTCCCTTGACAATTTGTGCACTAACTACGAAAAGAAATTAAATAAAGCAACAACCAAAACTCAGCCGGGAACAGTGACCACCTGTACTAGCTAGGACTGGGAAACAACACAATGCTTACGCCAACGACAGTCAAATTTAATTATAGCCATTACAAAAATGGAGACATTGTGGCTACAAAGAAGGCGACAATGAGCTGTAAGCTAGAAATAGCACGACGAGGACTAGGAGAGAGAAGGGAAGGAGGAGCCAAACGCAAAACAGCCGCAGAGCAAGTGTCACTAACACGACGGGGGTGGATGAAGGGCAAGATTCATAAGTGCAGACCATCATCAGTACACTGGGAAAATGAATAAAATGTAACCAAACATTTAAAAGTTTTAGTATAAGTGGCAAGATACAACGAAGAATTATTGAAAGGATAAAATGAGAGAAAATAACCAAAAAAAAAAAAAAGGATGTATATCCATCCATAAGTTTAACTAAAAGAGGAAGAATGCGATCGGTCATTTCAATTACCGAATTGTGGCTTGGAACTGGTTCGGGATCAGTTTCTTCACATATGGTGTGGTTTGATCTAGCCTGTATGAGCACTCAAAGACGAAAAGCTAGAGCAAGCTAATTTTAAATGTAGATGTAGAACTTAGGCATTTGTCAGAGAATCATAGATCAAATTTAATAATATTCAAAAGGTAAAGGGGTTTTTAAGGATTTTTTGAGTTTAAAATATTTGTACATTAACATGGAAATAGAATACATAGTTAAAATAATAGATATAAGAAGGACCAGAAAAATATAACTTTCTCAAAAAAATTGCCCCAGTGCATTTCATCCAACATTCCACAACTCTCGCAGGGCCAAAAGCAAATTATTATCATTTTTTAAAGTTGGCGAGCTCATCCGGCAGCTGCGGCTGCTGCTCCTGGTCGTTGAGGTGACGCTGCGCTTGTTTAATTAAGCCAGAAGCATAACCCTGACGACTGGGATAAGCGACTGGTCCAGGTCATAGGGGTGGCATTGGCATTGAGTGGGGTGCTGGTTGATTGCCACTCAACTGGGGATTTAAAATATGCGACAGGCGTAACGGGAAAGCAATCCAGGCGCACCATGGCGGGGCACTTAAGCCATAAACACGTGTTGTTTGTTCTTTGCATTTTCTTTCCACAGCTTCTGCTGAGAGAAATCAAAGTTTACCCGCTTACCTTTAGATAGTTGTTCAAATATGTCAACTATGCGAAGACGACAATGGAAAAACTGTGAAAATTTGCCAGATCCAAGCAATTTATGGGCCCCCAGTTGACATTTTGTTGCCGTAACCACCCCGAAGCAGTAGTACCAGCAGCTAAAAAGAAAAAACTTTGCGGAAGCCAGCATGTTTCATATTTTGCCAAGATACAGGATTCGCCTGTCTTCCTTGCTGCTTCCTGAGACGCGGCAGCGGCGAAAATAAATGGAAAATTGTTGCAGCAGTTGCAGCTATGTTATTGTTTAGTTACCAAGAATTTTTTGTGTTAGGGTGATCCAAAAATTGCAATTTGCAGTTTCAAGTTATGCAAGCTTATTCGCTTGTAGTAGGTCGAGTCACCCCCTTTAATATTTGGGTTTACCCTCCAGAGCGCTACAACCTTGAGTGAAAAATATTGTATGCGACCAAAGTTAATGTGTGTTTACGTTTACATTTGGCTTTGCACGCTGTAAACATGTAATTTTCCAAACACTAGGAGTAGAAAGAGAGAGCGAGAGGGCGGTGGAGTGGCACACTGCACACGCATCTGGCCAAAACGGCGGGGCGTTAACAAAGCCACTTTGGCACTGGGGAGCGCACACATTCACTGACACAGAGACACCGAGAGAGCAGGAACAGAAGCACTTTGGACATTTGTTTGCATGATGTCTCAAACGGAGGGGGTCGCCCAGGTGAGCATATGACAAATGGCCAACGTTTAACTCTGAATTGGCAAGAGCTGTAAGTGAGTGGAGGGAGAAGAAGCTTACCAGTTTTTAAACCAAACTTTAAGGGCAACTTACCCTAAAGCTGAATTAAGCTGTTTATTGGACCGGAACTGAAGTTAGTAACTTCTAAGCCTTTTTTTCTCACCAAATGTCATCATAGTACACCAATTACAGCTTAATTCGCAAAGCTCTTTATTCATTGTCAGGAAAATCCCTTCCGCTATCTAAGAAATGTAGTTAACATGAATTTTCGACATTTTTTAAAAACTTACCCAAATGATCAAAGCACGATTTGCAGGCTATATGTTAGGTGCCTTTATATTCTTTAAATTCTAGGATGCTGTTTCTGCTCCTACTCCCTGTTGTATAACTTTAGGATCCTCTCTCACCCATTTTAAATTGATTCAGGGTATAAGAAAAAGTTTTTACGTTTCTTGGACTTTATTTTAAATGTTTTTTACCTATATTGAAAGCTGCTAGCTAATAAATATTTGTGTTCAAAAACAAAAAAATGAGTCAAAGTCGAACTCTACGGTATATACATATCTAAAAATATGATTACTTCTCCTTTTGTTATAGATGAATTGAAAACTCAAAGTTTTTAATTTTTACATTTTGAGTTAAATATTTTTGTAGACTTGTGAACAATACGCATTCACGCGATCCTTGTTTCAGTCTCAGCTATCCCTTTCAGTGCCAGCATGAAATATTGATTAATTTTATTAACATTTTATATTTATGTCACATTTGACATATTATTTTAGGATTTAACTTATTTTCCGAGAAAAAATACATTGGAATCCAGAAAAATTACCCACAGCTGGAATTGGAATTTTTCTAAAATCTTTGATGCAAAATTTACCTGCACAAATGTGTAGCCAGGCACTGGAAAAGGGATATGAAGTCAGAGGGGCTGTCTGGTAATAGGCTGTACCATTTACCATTAGTTGCTCACTAACTACACAATTTATGGGGAAACGGTCAAGTCCCAGGGAACAGTATCAGGCCTGTTCTCAATTCCACTTCCACTGCAACTTTTCGGAAACGGAAATGATTCAGTTTCTTGCATCACGAAAACGAAATCGTTTTTCGTTTTAAAAGGTAATGCTTGCTGGCCGGTGAAATTTAGGCATTAGTACAGTTGCCAAATGTACATTAAGATAATTTTCCTTAATTCTGTGATCAATGTAGAACTTATTTATGTACTTTAAATTTCATTTAAGTCTTTAACTGACAGATGGAGCAGGTGCCGGCTAGCATCGAAATGCATTTTATTGGTCAAGTCCCGATGGCGACTTGGCCGGATTGATTAGCGACACAAGTTAGTACTCCATTTTATTTGGAATCGTTATTTAGGCTTTAAATCAGAGTATCCTTTTGAAGTACAAAATATTTTGTTAGCAATCAACGCCAACTACAAATATATATAAATTTGCAAGGCAACACTGCGTATGAGTAATATCAATAGCTTCGGAGCCCCTTCGCACAGTGGCTCGTTTTCCAAAAACTCGTTGCAAAAATCAAATTTCGAGTTTTTGAATTTGGCAAAACTATTGATGCACTTTAATTAGGAATTGGTTAAGCTATTTAATATTGTAAAAGAAAGAATTTTACAATTTTTTTTTTTAGATGGAGCTTTGTAAAGTATTTCATATTTCAACAAAACAAAACTTTTTTTTAAAATTTTTTTTCTTGAAGCTGTGAGAGAATGTATATTTAAAAAATATATCTAGTTCTTTGAAATTTTTCTTAAGATTCTTATAAAAGTCGCCAATTTTAAAGTTTTGAGTTTACCGATCTAATTACGCACTTTTTTGAGGGCGTAACCCTACGAACTATGAGTCAAAAAAATCTTTGAGGTTTCCAAATTATTAGGAAAAAAAATTAATCCCTCTGTCCGTTTATCTGTCTGTTTCTACGCAAACAAGTCTATGAGTTTTAAAACTATTGAGCTAAAATTTTGCACAGAGTCTTCTTTTTACTGCACGCTGCTAATATGTCGGAACCGACCGGATCGGATGACCATATCTTATAGCCTCCATACGAACGATCTGTCGAAAAACTTGTTTTAGTAAGTAAAACTTTTTTGTTTTTTAATGTCTCTTAATCGTCTCAAAACTTTGTATTTATTAGTTTTCTATGCGTTTTCATAATTTTACTATGTTTGGTGAAAATTGGACAACTATATGGTATAGCTTTTGTTTTTTAATGTAATCGCCTCAAAACTTAGTATTTATTAGTTTTCTATGTGTTTTCATAATTTTACTAAGTTTGGTGAAAATCGGACAACGATATGGTATAGCTCCCATTCAAAAGATAGGTCTGAAAAATGGTCCTAGTGAGAAAAACTTTTTTGTTTTTTATGGTTGATTGTTTTATATGCTTTCCATAATTTAACAAAGTTTTGTGAAAGTCGGGTGTCTATAGCTTATAGCTCCCATACGAACGATCGGTCAGAAAATGGGTCAACGTAAAAAACAAAAATTTTTTCATTTTTTTTTTCTATGTTACAGTTCTTTCATTTGGGCATCAATAATCATTGTATCAAAACGAGCATTTGCAAGGGTATTTAAACTTCCGCACAGCTGAAGTTAGCTTAGCCTTCTCGTTTTTGATCGTGATTCATCATCTGCGTTTAAATTAGAAGTAAGCTTCGGGTTCGCTGGTTGTTGTTAACTCAGCCTATCAATTAATTTAACTTACATTGATACGTGCTGTGATTGTCATTATACAAAATGCTGTTTTTTGGGGTCATTTCATTTTATTTTGGTTTCGTTGTTTGTTGTTTTTGCTGTTGGCGTTCGACTAATGAGTTTTTGTGATTTCTCATTTATTCATTGAATTTTTTAATTAGTCTGTGTTTTGTGTTGTGCATTGCGTTTTATGTATCATTGATGTTGCTACCACTCTCTGGCCGGAACAAATGTTGTAATTGAAAAATAAATGAGGCAATCAGCTTTCTGACCTGTCATGTAGCAAATATTTTAGCTATTGACCTCCATCTCCCTTCTCTGCGCCCGCAAAATTGACATTGTTATGGCAGGCGCCTGACATCGTTGGCCACGCCCGTGCCTCCCCGACGAAAAAAGGTAATTATGGGCCTCTGGGACTGGTTGACTGCTCCATTCGGGCTTCATTTTGCATTTTCCTTTTTTTTTTATTGTAATTGTTGTCGATTGTCATTACAGTTTGCTGTGCGTCGTGGCGGACTTTTGTTGCCTGATTTTGCGCCTCACCCTGCTAACTGCGCGCATTTACCGCTGCTGCTGGTTGTTGCCATTGTTGCGCCAGTTTTGTTGCGGCTATGTTGCGCGGTTTGTTTGTTGGCTGATCCTGACCATGCCGCGTCTCGCAACTGTCAACACAATTGTTGAGCTTTTGGCCAACGCAGCCACAGCGTCAGAATTTTTTCTACTTTGTTGAAATTAACGGGAATTGAGCTGTAAGCCTGGCGAGGCTATCGGCCAGGTACAGATTTATAGGGCCAATCGAATTTCGGTTTGGTTTTGGTGGTTCACTAAAACCACAATTAGTTTTTAAATTTCCAAAATCCAAAGGCAACAACTCTCATCAAAACTTAATTTCATATTAAAAAGTGTTGAAAGTTAAATTGGGAAAGTTATAAAAATATGTATCATATAACGCAAACGATGTTAGCCAGATAAATATAGTGTCTAAGATCGACGCGTTCATACGGATAGACGGACGGATGGACAGACGGCTGTTGATGCTGTTCAAGAATCTTTACAGGTCGGAAATGATTCCTTCTCGTTATTATATACTTTTGCACAACTTCATATTCCCCTTGTACCCATTTTTAATAGGTAAAGAGTATTAATATGTTTTATCCTGATTCAATGATATCCTCTTAAAAGGCTTTCATCCCCAAAAAAAAAAAAACGCAACTGGTTTTTATCCACCTTCAAAATAAAACCGAAAACGGAACTTATCAAAATATCTTTTGTATACAATCAGGCCAAATTTTTTGCTACCCCCTTTTACTTATATAATTTTTTTTCGGAAGGTGGCGCCTTCACCTTCTTCACACCAACTAACAGACTTTTGGTCTTTTAAAAAGATTTTGAGAATTTTGGGCACGTTCGCGACGTTCAAAAGAGATTAAAAGCGTATAATTGTCGCCTTACCAGCAGCTACCAGCGAAGAAGAAGGAAAGCGAAGTTGTGCGAAGTTTTTGGTGAATGTTTACCCCTCCTAATTCTATCATGAGGCTGTTATGCTGTGGCCTTCTTGGCTGGTTGTCGGGCATGATTTAGGCAAAGAGCTCTCTGAGGCCGTGCGCCTTGGTGCTTGAGCGAGCAAATTTAATTTCCGTGACAGAAATAAGTTTTGCGCTCAAATGCACAGCCCCCAGCCTCATGACAAGGCGTGCGTGGCCAGTTTTCTGCTCTTTTTTTTTGCCATCCTTTTTTCCTGTATGAGAGACATTGAAAAAGTTCCTGGGCTTAAGATGGTGAGCTTGAGCTTGACTTTTATTAAAAGCTCATTAAGCCTGTGCAAAAGTTTCCACATTCTTTGTCCAAGAACACTTCTGGCGTTGACCAATCTGTGCCCCGTCATCCACAAATAAATCCATCAGAGAGTGGTTTGACTTGATGGTGACATCATCATTATGAAGTAAGTCAAAGCAGTTGGTCTACCATCTCTCAGGTTGGGTCCGTCTGACATACCCTGACGTGATGCGAAAAAGTAGCAGCCAATTTTTCAAACGCAGCAAAGGGAAAATCTTCAGCAGAAGAAGTTAGAAAAATTGTGCGGTCGAAGCAGAAAGAAAAAACAAAATTTTTCACTTGCTGCGTGTCCTTGCCCTGAGACTGAGTCTGGCTGGAATGGCCTTTGTTAGTTACCTTTTTGCGTCTTTTGCTAAATCAAAATGGCAGCTCGACGCGCGAGGCTCCTCTCAAGTGATTTACTTCGAAGGACGACTTCTTTAGTCGCCTTACTTGGCATTCATGGCCATCCACGGACAAGTCGTAACCGCCACCCCACACCATCTACCTACCGTCAGTGACGAAGCCTCAAATTGGATATTTCAACGGTGGCCACTTGGTAGCCACCACGTTGGCTTCGCTCGTGCGCAAAAATTTGCAGTCCTTTAGCCACCACCGCAACCCTCCACACACATGAGCAAAGTGGCGTGTGCCCACAAATTAACTCAAAAACAGAAAAGAATCATAACAAAGACATAGTCAGCAGAAAAATTTACCAGCCCTCTAACGGTATTTTACTGCCAAAAGAGAAGCCAAAGCATACTTTGTTTTGAGCATTGAGCTAAAATTTGAGTTCTCTCACTTAGGCCTATTTTCCTAACAATCCGAATTGGATAAAATCATCTGATCCAGGCGGTTTTCACATATATATACATAAAAGATCTGCAAAATTTTAGCTCGATTGCTCTTAGACTATGAGACCAGATTGCGCTCAACAGATAGTCGGACAGACATTGCGGACGGACACAGATCAATCGACTTAGACTCAAAATGAATATTCACTTTGCAAGTGTTTGGTTTTTTGAAAACAAGCAAACTGAACTTTACTTAAAATACCAGCGTATAAGAATATGTAGGTTTGCTTCGGTTATTGTCAAATGAGATTTAAGGAACCTGTTACCTCTCTTTGAGTTTAATTTTAAGTGTAATAATCCAAAATCATCAATCTTGACTTCACCACTGACTTACTGACTGACAAAAGCTATTATACTTATATATGGGTGAGCGGCGTGGCCATCAGCTAACATTGGGTGAGAGCACGGAAATGTCAGGCAGTTTGAGAAACAAGATTGTAACTCATTAAATTACATTGCAAATGTCATTGTAAAGTAAGTAAAATGAGTAGAAGAAGGCTCGACAACTCAACCGCCTGGCGGGCCTCTGACAGCAGGGGCAACATTCATTTATTTATATATTACTTTGCCAAGCTCTTATTCTCGCTCTCGCGCTCTCAGGCAGCAATTTAAAATGATAATTTACACAAATGCGTTTAAATAAATAAAACGTACCAGCAAGCTGAGTGGTTCAGTACGACAGGATGGTATAAAGATGGACAGCAAACTTCAAAAAATAAAGTCATCGTTCCTTCCTTTAGATGTGTAGGCAACAATTGTCCTTAAATCACGCGTAATGAAGTTGTTGCTGTGTGTTTCGCTGGTAGTCAGACAGAACTTTTGATTATTGTTTTCGCATTTTATCGCAGCGCATTTATTTTGCATTTCAAAGTTGCTATCGAGGCTATGGCGATGAAGCTATTTAAACCAGCCACGGGCGAAACGTTGGGCAGGTGGCTTTGTCGTATCAACCGATTTTTCCGCTGGTGAATCATTTGCTAGATATACTCAAATACTGGGGTTTCAAAAGCGTTTTGAATTGACTTCACAAGAATATCGTCTGCCTCTAGATCGTGTGGATAGAAAATTTAATTAAATTCTCTATCGCTATAAATCGCTATAAGAATTGGGAGGTATTAGGTATTTTTTCATGCCAAATGAAAAGAAATACTGTCAATCATGTTTGTCAATAACCAAGCCAAGTAAACGCACGAGTGTGATCGAACATTAGAGGCTTATTGCGGGTCTGGTGTGTAACAGCCAAAAGGAAGCATATCATTCCCTATAAAGAACATATATTGTTCATCAGCATCAACAGCCGATCGATTTGACCATGCCCATCTGTCTGTCCATATGACCGACGAGTTCTCAGAAAAAACTTGACAGGTGCAGAGTCTTTTACACTCAGGCTTGAGCGACTTTCATACTGGTCTTAAGGTTGGAACCACAGTAGGAAAGTAAAGGTAGGTTTACATAGGTAAAATGTTAGGTCATATTCACGCTAGATCTATTCATACATACATATACGTATATACGTAAACGCTGCTTCACAGTTCGATTCTGCCTAGGATGTCGTGACTATATAACACAACTTGTCTATGCCTACACGCTAATATGTCTGACAGTTGGTTTCGATTCGGGGTTTTAGAACTGGCGCTGCCCGACTGCTGCCGCTACTGCTGCTTATCCTGTCAGCTTCACTGTCATGCAACTACAGTAAAGAACGCAAAGTATCCATGAGTTGGCTGTTAAAAAAAGCAAGCGGGTGGATGCGGATGTGTAATGGCGGTTGCCGCGATTGAGCAAAGGACTGAGGGTTGGCTCTGGTTGGGGTATGGTATTTTGGTGACAGCAACCCCTATCTTCCCAACCCCCACGTCTTGAAAGAAAGCGAAAAATAAATAAAATAGAATGCTAAAAATTCAATTTGCAAAACGTTATCCGTGGGATTTACATAAAGCAGTCATTTTGAAGTTATACGCAGCCCGAACTTTCCCTCCGCTCACAGGCCCTTCTCCGGCTTAGTCTGAGGGTGTGTGTGTGTGTGTGTTACCCTCGTTGGGCCCGCTGCCAGGTCAATAACTTTGCTTGTATTAGTCATTTGAGCGCCTCCATTTTTGGCACTCTAACCCCCATTCTCCCACTTCTCCTGCTGACTGCGTCTTTGCTGCGTAATTCGAAATTTTTTACTGCGAATAGACGATTGAGTTTGGGTTGCCAAATGGAAAACCATCAAATTTATTGAAATCACTTGCTTCTGCTTCGCTACAACTCGAGTCGAGACTTGACTCTCGTCTGGGCATATCAGTCGCATCCTTTGCTATTGTAAACATCAAATCACAGACAGTAAAACCCCAAACACACACACACACACAATCAGACAGGATACCGCACACGCATAAACATAAACGTAAACATAAACAGGCACAGAGCCATAGCGTCTGAGCAAATGTCCTTTTTGGTCATGCGGGTAGTGCGTTGTCTCCCTCCTCTGCACCCGATTTCGTCAATCTCTCAATGCTTGTCGATGCGCTGTAAATTCTGTCCAATTTTCTAAAAAGTTTTCGCCCAAATTGACTTGGTTGTCTTTGCGCTTCGGTCGTTGTACAAAAAATAGAGGTGAAAGGAAAATACATACCGAACGAGACAAGTTTTGAGTATCACAAATAAAACAGGTTTACAAATAAATGAAACTTTTGGACAAGAGAATATAGCAAACTTTTCTTATGCATTTTTGGTCGCTGAATTGAAATCAATTGTCCGCTTTCCCCCGGTTCTTTTGGTTCAAGAGATACTTGGGTAAATGTGTGTTAAACGAGGTTTGTTTACATTTTAAGGTCTTGTGGCCTTATTAAGTAAGCTATTCAAGCCGAACTTATTTGTGTAACTAATGGAATGCAATTTTTAGGTGTAAGTTGAACCAGTTGACAAATTTTCTGTGTACAGCCAAGTGGAACTGCTTCTGGTAGCATTAAAAGTATGCAACATACATTATTGACAAATCTATTCATATATATAAAAGTGAAAGTATGTCAGTTTATACCCGTTCCTCGTAGAGTAAAAAGGGTATACTGAGGTCGTGCAAATGTATGTAACAGGCAGAAGGAAGCATCTCCGACCCCATAAAGTATATATATTCTTGATCAGCATCAACAGCCGAGTTAATATAGCCATGAAAATTCTTACCGTACGTTTGACATCGAACATTCTTGATCCAAGCAAGAAATTCTCGATTTCTTATCTGTTCGTAATACACCAATATATTAATATTTTTCGTTCTAAAATAATTTTCTTGAGAGTTGATTGATTTAAATAGATAAGAAACAGCTAAAGAGCAATAAAGCAGTTAAAAGACAGGCTATGGATAACATCTTGAACTCAGCTTTTTACACTCCCAACATACTCATGTTGGTTTCCACTAAAACATCTTTTATGTTGTACGAAGGTCCCATTGACTTTGTAACGTAGTGAATGTTGCCCTTCAGGATGCTTCCGCTCTCTCGTCCGAGTGTCATTTTGCAAATGCTGTCAGTTTAAGATGTCCAGTTCGAAGCACAATATGTAAAGGGAATCAATAAACTTGCCAGTGGTTAGCAGAAGTCTTGGACACAAATACTTTACAATGTTTACAATGTTGCTGTCGTCTGCCTTCACCTGGCTAGCAATAAAAATTCAATCGCAGGGCCACACGCTCGCACAATAGATATATAAGTAGCAAGTCTGCTAGGTTTCCTGGCTTCAGGTCCCAGCTTAATACTTAAATATTCACATATCGCAAATTCAATTGAACGCAGTGCGAGGCAGGACAGTGCAGTTAAGCCAACGTTCCACCTCCTTGTCGTTTTCCTACGCAATGGCAAGGATAAAATGGTGTTGACAACAACTATGGGAATACGCAGACAACCGCAAATGTTATTTTTTATATGTTAAAAAGGATTTGCGGTTAAGCCGAATGGACAATGGCAAGGACACTCGCACTGGTTGCACACATATTGGTCCCTCTTCCCTTGCCCATGGCTAGGCCACAGCACTTACGAAACAGATAACATCTGCACATATCCTTGGGATTGGATGGGATTGCCAGCCGAAGCTGTTTGTGCTACTAATAGGGATCAGCATTGGCCAGCCTCTTGAGAGAGTTGCCAGGTGAGCCCTTGAGCTGGACAAATATTCTATTTCCTATGGAGCTTCCTCCAGGGTCTGCTAATAAGCATCGATGGCGCGTACTTCCCACGTCTCGTAATTATTTTTAAGCGAGAAATAATCGCATCAAAGTGAATTAAATTAAAAGTTCCACAGCATTGCGTAAATCACACGTTTCACCGGTGGCAGCAGCAGGAGGAGATGCGTAAGCTGCACATGCTGAAATTCACTTAAGGAATTCGCTACGTAAAAAGCATAAAATCAAAAGGAACAACTTTTGCTTCGACGTCGAAGGCGGCTAAAAAATTTGCAATGAACGTGCTTCAGATGGAACCGAAGGTGGAGGCACTAATACATGCGACGACCAAAGTGATTTTAACGCAATGCAAATGTGCGTGGGATGCTGGAGGCAGCGGGGTTGGGCGTGGTAAATTAATGGCGCTTAACTTCATGTTTACAAGACGAATGTGCACGGCAGCAGCCGGAGCTTGAGTATATGTGCTACTGTGGATGGAGCAGCTACCGAGACTGATGAGCGTATGGAAATGTACATTTCAGTTTGGTGTCGCCTCATGACAAGCACTAACGCAAACGAGCACAAGAATTCCGCGGAATGCCCCTGATGAGCAACGCCGTGCGCGCAGAGCCGATTAAAAGTTGCCACGACAACGTCACATCGTATCGCATCCTCACAAGCACATACACATTGCGCACATCAGATGGATGCACTCTAACCGCTGTTAAGCCTTAGTACAGCAAGGGAAATGGATTTTCGACAACCCAAAGAAGCAATCATTGGGATCCCAGTGGAATAATTTGTATGACAGACTTCAGTTTAAAAGGTACTTGAAGTCAAATTATAATAAAGTTCGATAATTATAAAGTCTTTCTGGATAACGTGCAAGTTCACAAAATGAACATTTTGCTCAATCAGGACTGTTAGTAACTCTTTATGCATACATATACGTGGGGACTAACAAAAGTTCGGCAAGTTGACTAGAAAAAAATCAAATGCGACATTTTTAATCTCCTCTACATAATCGCCATTGATTTCAATTCATTTCTTAAGCCTATAGATCCACTTGTCAAAACAGTATTCAACATCTCGCTTTTCAAGCTTTTCAAGTTCACCGCATCAATTATCTCCGCGTTGGTGTTAAAGACGTTAACGTTGATGTAACTTCGGGGAGGGTAATGGTGGAGCGCCACAGGCGCCGAATTCCATCCACTTCCTCTTTCTTTCGGTTTTCCAACAAATTTTTCAAAACTTTTGGCAAGCAGTCTTCGGTATACCATTTAGCAGTTACGGTCTGACCCTTTTCCAGGGGACTTGCAGCTACAATTTTTGGTCTGGTGAAGTAAACTAATATTATCATCATTTATGTTACTGACTTTTGTTGATTAGCTTTTATGGGTGGGTTGGCTCCAGTTGGGCTCCATACCATGGATTGCTGTTTGAGTTCCGGATCGTACTTACAGAACCAAGCTTCGACACCATTAACGACTTTATAAAGGCCCTTTTCTGGTCTATACGACTGAATCTTACCAGATTTTTAAAAATTGTGGAATGAAATCGGGAAAAAAATTTATAATTCTGTTTTTTGTATTTGGTTGCTCAACTCATCAAAAATAATATAAAAATTAAAAATTAGTGAATGCAAGAGCTGCTCAAAAAGTTTTCGGCCTCCAAGCAGGGTCTTCTAAAAAAGGTGAGTTAGGTGTGAACCTTCACACTTTCCGGGAGTCCCCATTATCAGAAAGCAAAACTGAAAACAGGAAACTGTTAAGTAAATGCCTTTACGGCCCGAAGCAGAATCATAAAAAAAATTGAATTTGTAAAATTTGTGTCCATTTTTGACAATTTTTTTTGCAGTCCAGTGAACAAAAAAATAGTAAAAAATGTTTTTTGAGGTTGACGTTGATGTTCGGGCGATAGCCGCGTCACTTTGCGTCCATTGATGCCTACATCATCAAAATCGGTCCAGTAGAACTTGAGAAAAGAACTGAACTATTTCGAAAACCGTGGTTTCGTAAAATCGAGAATAAAGTTTGAAGTGGCTAGGAAATTGGCTACGAATTTTTATACCCGTTACTCGTAGAGTGAAGAGGGTATACTAAATGCGTGCAAATGTATGTAACAGGCAGAAGGAAGCATCTCCGACCCCATAAAGTATATATATTCTTGATCAGCATCAACAGCCGAGTCGATATAGCCGTTTCCGTCTGACCGTCTGTCTGTATAAATACCTAGATCTCGGAGACTAGAAGAGCTGCAGCCACCAAATTGTGTATTAATGTCAATACTCTGTTAGTTAACATAGGGAAAGGCTATTAAACACTAATTGCCCTGAGTAACGGGTATATCAAAGTCGGGCAGGACCGACTTTAACTTACGCTCTCGTTAAAAATCCTTTTGGGGTAATATGTCTAAATATATAAGCTAAACAACAAATGAAAAAAAAAATCGAAAAAAAAAACAATTTTCTTGACCAGAAAAAGGGCCTTAAAGTTGCTAGACTGCCCATTTTCGAATTTATTTAGGAAATATTGGGCAATGTGCACACGAGTCTCTTTTTGGGCGGTATTTAAGATGCGTTGAACCCATCTCGCAGACTTCTTCGTGTACAGCAGATCATGATACAATATTCGTCCATGGCATTTAAGCCCAGTTCAATAGCAATCACTTCCTGTGTTGATCGAGGGTATTCGTCTAGTTAAGCTTTAACTCTGGCTACGTTTATCTCGTCGCTCGAAGATTTTGGTCGACCTTCTCGCGGCTCGTCCTCTACAGAAAAATGTCCCGTCAGGAATCTTTTGAACTTCTTTGAATAGTTTTATAGATGGTGTAATCGTCCCATATGTAATTTGGCATTCATCGAATATTTTTCGTGGCTTTAATTTACGGCGAAAACCGTTAAGAATCACATAACGATTTTTTGTTTGCGTTGGTGGTGGAATTTAATCTGCGACACCCTCAGCTTTTTTGCGTTTTTTAGTCTCCATTTTAACCGATCTTTCTGAAATTTTAAGCCAACTCCCGCAAAACAATTATTAAGGATCTACTAATTTACGGTGAAAACCGTAAAGAACCACATAACGATTTTTTGTTTGCGTTGGTGGTGGAATTTAATCTGTGACACCCTCAGCTTTTTTGCGTTTTCTAGTCTCCATTTTAGCCGATCTTTTTGAAATTTTAAGCCAAGTCCCACAAAACAATTATTAAGGATCTACTATTTTTGGATTTTTAAAAAACGACTAAAAAGACACCAACTAACCTAACTTGTGTTAGTCTCCACGTACTTATAAGGTGTGTCCAACGAAAGACAAGACTTTTTCAAAATTAGATCACAGCTTCAATTTCAGCAAGTAGAATGATTCCGTACCTAGAGGGAAAACCCGAAGAACATAGGACACAAAATGAGCACAATCATCAAAAAGTAATCATGAACGGATTTTCTTGCTTCAAGAACAATTTCTTACTTCAATTTTAATACCCTTGAAGAGGCCGAGCCGAAGCTAGCTTCCCTCCATTTTATATACCCTTGCAGAGGGTATTATAAAATTGTCCGGATGTTTGTAACGCATATAAGGAAGCATCAACGACCACATAAAGTATATATATTCTTGATCAGCATGACGAGCTGAGTTGATTTAGCCCTGTCCGTACGTCTGTCCGTCTGTTTCTATGCTATTTCCTCAATCAGTTTTAAAGCTATCCTCATCAAACTTTGCACGAAGTCATTTGGTACAAATACGCTGCACATTTGTCGAAACCGACCGGATCGGATGACTATAGCATTTAGCTGTCATAGAAACGTTCGGTCGAAAAACAAGTTTTAGTGAGAGAACGTTTTTGTTTTCAATTGAAGCGCCTCCAAACTTCGTGTTTCTTAGCTTACTATGCTTTTCCATGATTCCACCAAATTTGGTCGAAGTCGGACATCTACATAGTACAGCTGTCATCGAAAAATAGAGTATGAAAAGTAGTCTTAGTTAGAAAAACTTTTTTGTTTTTAGTGGAGGCAACAAGGGTATAAAAACTTCGGCCGCGCCGAAGTTAACTTTCCCCTCATTTTTTTTTCTGTATTAGAAGTACACAGAGTGTAATAAGTTTGTGCAAAAGTATGTAAGAGCCAGAAGGAAGCATTTTCGACCCTATAAAGTATATATGTTCTTGATCAGCATCAAAAGCCGAGTCGATATAGCCATGTCCGTCTGTCTGTCCGTATGAAAGCACAGATCTCAGAGATGGAAGTAGATTGAAGTTCGACTTATATGAGACAAAAACTTCCTTAACTTGCAGGCAGATCAAGTTTATTTTCAATTTTTGCCAAGCCGCCTCCCTCTCCCGTAATTAAGAAAAATGTATCTCCGTCAGTTTTATAGATAGAAGACTTGAACCTTCTGGACATATTTTGAAATCAAGATTATTTATCGATCCGCTAAAGGGTTGATGAAAATCGGATGAACGGTGGTTGAGTTATAAGGAAAATAAACAATTATGGGCAGCTCCGGTGATGGGCAGAACTTCAAAGGTACATAGTATGTTATAGTCGGGCTTGACCGACTTACTTTCATGTTTTTTTTGAGAACGTTAAGATGTGAGTTGATATGTTCCGTTTTTGAGAACATTTGGAACATTTGATCTCAAGATCAGTACAACGTCTTGCAATATGTTTGATCGCTAAATATGCTGATCAATGGCCCGAGGATGGAGAACACATATCCAAGCCGTTGAGAACAAATTTCATTCGAAGCGTTGCTTACGTCGCACATTGGGCCAGATTCCTTTTTTGGCATAATCTCCAAATATTAAGATATATGCCCCCAATTTGGATTGTATGTTTATGTTGGGCCCCAAGACATCTCACCAATACTCGGTCGTTTTAGTCCATTATTTTATAAAGGTGCCATAAAACCGATCTGGCCGACTTGCACCAATTTGGTGGCTTTAAGGCAATTGAACTAAAATTTGGATTGTACGCATATTTTGAGTGCCCAAGGCGACTTACCAAATTTGGATCGACTTGCGACACTATTTTATATAGCTGCCATATGACTGATGAGTACGACTTGCACCAACTTTGTTGATTTTTAAGCAATTGAACTAAAATTTGGTTTGCATATGTTTTTTAGCTCCCCAGTCGACTTACCAAATTTGGTTCAGCTTAAAACAATTTTTCACATAGCTGCTATTTAAACAATTTTTCCGACTTGCAGCAAATTTGATGTTTTTGGTTGATTTTTAAATGCGACTTTTGCAGATATTTGCTAATTTGGGCGAAAAGTGTTAGCAACAATAATAAAATCACAGTTTAGAGTTAACATTAGCATAATTACTTTTTGGCACAAATTGGCGTTAGTTATTTACTTCACCATACATGAACACTTTCGTTAGATTTTTTCGAAAATAAGACATGACAAAGACAGTCCACAACTACAACATTGAACGCATAATTCGAAATCATTTAATAACAATTAAATTTGGCATACCATGACATTTTTTCCATTATGTCAACAGAGATTTGGTTACCTGGTGTTGCTAGAATAGAACCGCAAAGTTGAGTAAATGCTACTTTCCAATTTTGACAACCATCTGACCAAATATCTGACTTTGAAAGCGGGACAAAATTGCAGCGTTTCGACTACAATGTTCTTATTTATTGATTCAATGTATGCCCTCTCAAAATATTAAGTTCATTTCCAAATAGATACTAGACAAAATTACGACTTTATGCCAAAAAATAAGAAATCTGGCCCAATGTGCGGCGGTAAAAGCTGAGCTTAAACAATATCACGAAGTAAAGATCGCATCTAATACACATTGCATTTAAAACTATTTTCTAATATTACATTTGCACAATTTGGCCTCGTCCCCTCCTAAAATCATTCGATCGCATACCATCATTGACTTACGTTCTGCTGGCACTACTGGCCAGTGGCCACGCCTTCCAACTGAGATTCATGATCCCTTCCCAGTCACAATCCCGCAGGGTATATTTGGCCGGAAGGTAAAATGCGTTATATCAAAATTTATCGACGCTCTGGGAATGTTATTACGGCAAAATCAATAACAAATATTGACTTCAGTTTGAGGCCTTTAAGAGTACCAGAGCACGTGACATTTAAATTTGTTCATTGCTGCTAGTCATGTGGGTGGAGGACGAAACAAATCAGAAGCGAAAAGCTCTTGGCATACAGAAATTTATACAGAAAAATCATTGGAGCGGCGTTCAATGAAGATGATGATGGGGGATACAGATTGGGGCGGGGCGCGACCATGACTGATGGCAAATGCTGCAGTTACGATAGACAAATACAATTGGGTTAGTGGGGGGTGTGGGTGGAGGGGACAGCACATAACAAGCTCAATCAAAGACAAAAAGAAAAACATCAAATCAGCACACACACACAGATATAAAGCGACTGAGAATGAGAGGGAAATATAGGAGAGGGGAGGGGTGGTAAAAATGAAGGACGCGATTGGATCTGTATTGATATAAATTGCTGGAGCGTCTAACGCGAATTACAGCAGGAACAAGGACGCTTCATTCAACGGGCGACGCATAACGGGACAGGGTCATCAACAATTATGAAAATAAAAGAAATAATAAAATCCAGCTGAATATTGAATGATTATGAAGCATAACTAATGATTAAATATGATAATAAAATACGCAAAATATGACCAGAACGAGAACGAACAAGAAGGATTAGCACCAGTTGTTCGTCTGCTTCTTTTATTTATCTACAGGTGCGTCAGACAAGCCTATGAAGCCTCTAAATGGTAATTTATTTGACATTGCGCATACGCCACGTGAATCAAGCATAACAATTTGCTTGACTGGGGGGACGAAGTGTGAGTTTTAGTTTCTCAGAGTAACTGCTGGCAGTTCCTTTAACGTAATGATTAATTGCTCTATTGTAGTGTATAAGAGAGTGTGAGCTTATGTTTGGGTGCGTGTGTATATATGTGTATATTTGTGGGAGTTTAATGTGTGAGATGTGCCACTTTTATTTATTTAAACCAAAACAAATGTGATTGAAGATGGTGTGAAAAGGCGGGTGTCCCAAGCAGCCAGGGTATTGCCAATGGCGATAACAATTTTAGGGTTGCCAAACAATCGAAAATATTATTCATTTCTTTGTATATAGACTTCGTTATTTAAAGGAGTATTATTAAAAAAATCAGTTTTGTTTCCAGGAAAAAAAATCGACCATTGGGCCCAATGTGCGCGGCTAATATGTCATAACCGATTGGATCGGATGACGATGACTTTCCCTTTCAATGGACACTTCTGAAAATATCGTATTAATTGTTTTTATATGCTTTTTTATAATTATACTTAGCTTGATGAAAGTCGGTGACCTAAATGGTATAGTGACCTGTTCCGGTTTTCGAGTCGATTTTCGTGTAAGCGTTAACATTTTGCATCTTATTAGAATACAGTTGTATAGGTGAAAAATATGCCTACGGTTACTAGATCTGAAATAATAATATTCGAATTCGTTTGAGCAGCTAAGACCGATAGGTCAATGCCAAGTGAATTCAATTCCAGAGAAAATTACGATGAGATCTAGTAACCTCAGATTGTCTTGAAACTTACATACAAATTAATACAGCTTAAAAGTGAAACATTAACGTTTACACGAAAACCGAGTCGAAAACCGGGACAGAGCCCATAGATTCCATACAAAAGATTCGTCAGCAAAATAGTCTTAGTAAGAAAAACTTTTAATGGAACCGTCTTGAATTTGTAAATTATTTATTATATAGCTTTCACCTAATTTAACGAAGTTCTGTCAAAATCGGACGATCGGTCGAAAAATAGGTCTTAGTGAGAAAAATTTTTTTTGTTCCTTATGTAACCGTTTCTAAACTTATCCATTATGAATGTTATATGCTTTTCAAGGAATTTTCAAAATTTGGTCAATTACTATCTCTTATGAATTGGGGAAATGGATCTCAGCAAATAAACTTTTTTGTTTACAATGTTGCAAGAGTATAAAATTTTCGGCACAGCCGAAGTTAGCTTAGCCTTCTCGTTTTAATGTATTTATTAATTTACTTGTTCCTGTCCAATATTATCTGCATGTGCTTAGTTTCAAAACTCATGTCTCCCAGCGCAGCGATTTACATGTGTGAGGGCTTCTACATATGTATATGAACCTACATCCTCGAATTTGTGTGTTTGCCTTTCAAACCTAAATAGGAAATGCGATAAGTTATTTCAAACGGACGGAGAACGGAGGGAACATACACACTCAAATGTCTCGGGGCGTAATTTATGCATTATTTTCCACTTAAATACTCCCTGCAGGCAAAATCGTTGAAGCATGTGGGATGAGGGGAAAACACTTTGTTAGCTTTTCTCCTTTATTTAATCAAGGTGCAATTGCTAGTGTTGTCTAGTTTATTGTTATTATTTTGAAAAGCTGGATATAATTTAGCTGGGAGTGTGAGATTTTGATTGTGAGCTAATCGAAAATGTATGAGTTATTTGCATAAATGATTAGCACAGAGACCAACAAATACAAATACATACATTTCCCCAGCTAACTGCTTAAACCCCTCACCACTTCTCTTAGCTGTCAACAAGAGAAAATTAAATGAACAACACAAAAATCCACAACAGACAGACACATGAGGAGCAGGGCTCTCGCAAAATTTTCGGTATTGTTGTTGGAATGTGGCAAATTGCTTTAGCGAACGAACGAACGAGAAACTGCGTTTTTCCCCAGTGGACTGCAAGTTGAGTTGGAAATTAAATACCAATTTTTGCTCCATGGGCCCTTTGTTGCTGGGGCACAGAGAGAAAAACACTAGTTACTGTATTTGGCGAATTGGTAAAGTATCTATACGGAATTATTATTGATTTGTAAACTCACTAGTAACTGTATTCACTCTGTAAAGCAGATTAAGTTTGGCATAGTTTTATCTTGCATTTGCCTTGCGAGAACAAATTCAACGGAATCGATAAGAGTTTGCGAGTGTTCGCACTGTATTCAGACAGAGCTCAAACTTACCAAAACTTCAAACAAACTAATTTGGTAAAATTTTCGCCATTTTCGACAAATTGATTTGCGTGAGTGAAATTTGCACACTAACAGTAATTTCTGACCTATAGTTTCTTGGCAATGTAGCCTTTAGAAAAGGCATTTGGCACAAAAACCAAATGGGGAAATATTAATCTATTTCTGTTAGTGTGGGCGATGGTTTGCAACATTTCAAGTAACATTTCAACTTTTAGCAACTGGCATCGTCAGCAGACAACAACTCTGCAACGGCATTTATTTATTTGTATTTGTACGCGCAGCTCAATTACGTTTAACGCTTTTGACGTTTTACAACATGCCCAACACACACACGCAGACACACACCTCTCAGGGCCAGTTTTTTGGGTCCAGAGAATACAACCAGTCGAGTTTGCTGATTGTAGCGGACAATCAACCAGCGAGTAATAGAGAGACAGAGAGAGAGTAAAACAAAATAAAAACCTTTTGGACTCTGCCGAAGCGCAACGAAATTGTTGGAATTTTAACCTTGTTTTTCGGTGTATTTGGTTGCGCTTAATTGGTTCTGTCAGCGGCAGCGGCGAGAGACGACGATGGCCAGATTAAAAAAGTTCAACCCAAATTAATATTAGTGCGAGAAAAAGCGGAAAGGAATTTAAAGTATGTGCCAGGCAAACAATTTGCTTAGTTATTGATATGAGGAAGAAGTCGAAAGCAAGGCCACTTCATTTCCGGGCTTCCGTTTTGCAATAATGAGAGTTTGTCCGTAATCCCGCGAAAATGGCACGTGAACATTGCGAGGATTGCCAGAGTCAGAGCCAGACCCAATGTCCTGTTAGTGCGCTCATTCGTATCAAAAAAGAGTCACGTACAACAGCAGCAGTCGTCGTCGACGTCCTCTGCGCTTTACAGTTTTGCACTCAATTGCTTATGAAATTAATAGGATATGTCACTGTTTAGTATTGACCGGAAGTAATACAATTGATAAGGATTATGGATGTCCTTCTCCTTGTGCGAATACTTTGTGCGTGCTTAGGTTATACAATGTGGCCACAGAGCAGGAAACGAACTTATCATCGATCGGTCAACAGAGCGAATGAGTGGTATTGATGAGACTGCCTTGTGGTTATAGTTATCCAAATTATCATATATAATGCAGCACCACAGCGATTGCACTGCATTTCTATCGCTGGTCACCAAACCCCTTGGGTGAGTACACACGGCGTATGCGTAATCATTAATTCAGAAATTTCATTACGCTCTGCCGGACTGCTTATTGTGTGTAACTACACACTCTCTCATCTCCTCCCCTCAGTTCTAATTCAACTTACACTGGTAAAACAAGTATTAGGTTATATCTTGGATTTTATTTTGCAGCTTACTTATGGACTGTGTTCCGTTTTTCGAGTCGATTTTCGAGTAACGTTGTTTAGAAGGTGAAAAATGTACCTACGGTTACTAAATATGGTATAGAAAATCTCGAATACGTTTGAGAAACTGAAATCGATTACTTAGTGCCAAGTGAATTCAATTCGAGAAAAAATTACGAAGAGATCTGGTAACCACAGATTGTCGTGTTACTTTTATACAAATTAATACAACTTAAGCGCGGAACATTAACGGAATCTAAAACTAAAATAAATTTATGAAAAGAACATTCATTATATTGTTCAAAAGCGTGGGGGCTCGATATTGATAGTTGTAAATATGTAATAAAAAGTTATTTGTAAACGTAGAGTTAGTATAGAAATATGATAAAAATCACCACAAGCTTTTATACCAGGGGCGCCCATGCCCATTACGCAAGACACGCTTGTGTTGTTGTTCTACGCAAAGGAATAGCCTGCGCGTATACATTTTGCGCACGCCATAAGCCAGCAAAAAGCAAAAAAAAATCTTATGCGTGCTCTATGTTTTGTTGTTGTCGCGCTCTGACCTGCAACAACAACTTCATATGTGTCTCTATTCTCTCTCTCCTATGTCTCCCGAAAACTCGAACACAACAACAAAATGCTTATGCGTACGGCCGAACGCGTGTCGCTTTCCGCGGCACACACACACAAAAACAAAAATCGGTTCTCTCTCTCTATCTCATTTTGTTGTTATTGCTTGAAATATATTTGGTGTATGTGTATTGGTTTTGTCGCGCTGGTAAGCTCGTTCTGGGCACCCTTGTTTTATACCATTGCAGAGGGCATCGATGACACCCCAAAATTGTCCGGATTTTCGAAACGCATAGAAGGAAGCATTCCGACCACATAAAGTATATATATTCTTGATCAGCATGACGAGCTGTTTAGCCCTGTCCATCTGTCCGTCCGTCTGTTTCTATGCTATCTCCTCCGTCAGTTCTAAAGGTATCCTCACCAAACTGAAAAACTTGTTTAAGTGAGAAAAACTTTTATGTTTTCATTAGAATCGCCTCCAAACTTCTTATTTCTTAGTTTGTTATGCTTTTCTATGATTCCACCAAATTTGGGCGAAATCGGACATCTTCATGGTATAGCTGTCATAGAATAGTAGAGTCTGAAAAGTTGTCTTAGAAAAACTTTTTTGTTTTCAATGTAAATGTACTTAAGCATATAGGTGCCATAGGAAAGATCGGTCGAA
The DNA here is from genome assembly GCA_018904265.1 of Lordiphosa collinella. Classification (NCBI taxonomy): domain Eukaryota; kingdom Metazoa; phylum Arthropoda; class Insecta; order Diptera; family Drosophilidae; genus Lordiphosa; species Lordiphosa collinella. The sequence goes on along the minus strand of JAEIFV010000035.1, from coordinate 851,316 downwards.
AAACTAGTTCTTGTAAGAAAAAATTTTTGTTTTTAATGGAAACGTCCCTTGCGTGGGCATACATTTATTTTATATACTTTTACACAATTCTACAAAGTTTTGTCAAAATCGGATGACTGTAGCATATATCTGCAGTATGGATGAAAGGTCGAAAAAGAAGTTCTACTGAGAAAAACTTTTGTTTTAATTGGGATCGCCACCAGATTTCGTAATAAACAGTTTGTTATGCTTTTTCATGATTGCACTAAGTTTAATCGAAATCGGACATCTATATAGTTTAGCTCCCATAGAAAAGTAAGTTCCGAAAAGTAGTCTTATTTAGAAAAACAAACTGCAAGGGTATACAAAACTTCGGCCGAGCCGAAGTAAACTTTCCCATTTTTTATACCGTGTTCCCATTAAAAATCGGAAAAGGGGGATCATGAAGTTGTGCAAAAGTATGTAACAGGTATAACAGGTGTAACGTGTCCGTCTGTCCGTATGAACGCGTCGAGACTATAAGAGATAGAGCCACAAATTGTTGTATGTCGATAGGTGTATACCAGATTGAAATACCTCTATACCTCGATTCAAATAAAGTTTGTTTCAGATTTGGAAAATTCCTCCCCCTTCCCCCTTTAAGCACAAAAAACTGTTAGAACCACAATTTTAAGTGAGACTTTATATATATCATGTAAGGCCCAATATCTATCACCGAAGCACCGAAGTTTTGTACGAAGGGGGGGGACTTGCATTGTCAGTTATCTCTCGCGGCCGCATGCCATGCGTTTGTGTGTATGTGTGAGTGTGTATGTATGTAAAGGAAAACACACGAAATCAAGGCAACAGGGTATTTTGTAGTCGGGGCACTCGACTGCAGCTCCCTTACTTGTTTTTTATAAGAGCCTTTGCGTTAATTGCAATATTAAATTCGGATGTGGTCTTCATCTTTGGAACATCTGATTAGCCATGGCAACATGGTACGGCACAGCGACTTTGGTCAAAGGCTAAGTCTGGCGTATTATATGTAATATTTTTTTTGGAAAATTATGAAAATGAAAAATCAATATATGTCAGGATCATCTATACATCTATATAAAAGTGAAATGATGTTTGTATGTTTGTATCTTTGTTTGTTTGCATGTTTGCATGTTTGTATGTTTGTATTTTTGTATGTTTGTATGTTTGTATGTTTGTATCTTTGTTTGTTTGCATGTTTGCATGTTTGTGTTTGTTTTTTGGGTGGTGTGTGTAGTGGGTGTTGTTTGAGTTTATGTTTGAGTTGTTTGTATGTTTGTATGTTTGTTGTTGATGTTTGATGTTTGTATGTTTGTATGTTTGTATGTTTGTATGTTTGTATGTTTGTAGTTTGTATGTTTGTATGTTTGTATGTTTGTATGTTTAGTTTGTATGTTGTATGTTGTATGTTTGTATGTTTGTATGTTTGTATGTTTGTATGTTTGTATGTTTGTATGTTGTATGTTTGTATGTTTGTATGTTGTATGTTTGTATGTTTGTATGTTTAGTTGTATGTTTGTTGGTATGTTTGTATGTTTGTATGTTTGTATGTTTGTATGTTTGTATGTTTGTATGTTTGGTATGTTTGTATGTTTGTATGTTTGTTGTATGTTTGTATGTTTGTATGTTTGTATGTTTGTATGTTTGTATGTTTGTATGTTTGTATGTTTGTATGTTTGTATGTTTGTATGTTTGTATGTTTGTATGTTTGTATGTTTGTATGTTTGTATGTTTGTATGTTTGTATGTTTGTATGTTTGTATGTTTGTATGTTTGTATGTTTGTATGTTTGTATGTTTGTATGTTTGTATGTTTGTATGTTTGTATGTTTGTATGTTTGTATGTTTGTATGTTTGTATGTTTGTATGTTTGTATGTTTGTATGTTTGTATGTTTGTATGTTTGTATGTTTGTATGTTTGTATGTTTGTATGTTTGTATGTTTGTATGTTTGTATGTTTGTATGTTTGTGTTTATGTTTGTATGTTTGTATGTTTGTATGTTTGTATGTTTGTATGTTTGTATGTTTGTATGTTTGTATGTTTGTATGTTTGTATGTTTGTATGTTTGTATGTTTGTATGTTTGTATGCTTGTATACTTTAGTCATCCCATTTGTAGAATTGTGTAAAAGTATATAAAATAAATATATGCCAACGTAAGGGACGTTTCTATTGAAAACGAAAAAGTTTTGTTCACAAATACTTGTTTTTCGACCGATCGTTCCTATGGGAGCTATATGCTATAGTCATCCAAGTCATCACGTAGCTCAACTTTAATATTCGTCTTCTCGTAAAGACAGACAAAAGCGAAAATTTGTTGCTTTTGTCAGCTACCAGGAACAATCGTTTTTTGTTTCACATGCGTCATATATAATATCTATAAATCTTTGGTTAGATATAGGATGTATGCATATGGCATATTTTTGTAAGATCTGAATCGTTCAGAATATGATTTTTGATTTGATAAGAAGTTAATTAAGAATAAAGTCCGGAAACCCGATACACAGAGAATCATTTCATTGTAAATGTAAATTCGGACCTGGAGCTGCCTAGCATCATCGGATTAACTAATGAGTATATCTGTTTCATTTTCTTTCTTTGACATTAAGGGCCACTTCACCCGTTTACATAAGAAACTTGATATTCTCAGAGCATATTAATTGGATTAAGCTTAATGGTGATATTTTCATTATTTTAATCGTCATCCTCTTCCTCCTGAGATTCAAAAAAATGAGCGGAAGCGTATCTTGCTGAAAATGTGGTGCGGCGTTCTGCATGTCTAGCGGATCGACGTCCGTCTTCATCTTTCATGATGAAATTATAACTGTCATCGATGCCCACAAAATACGTTGGAAGCTCGCCACGACCCTTTACATATGTCATGCCTCGATAAGTACATTGGATACCAAATTCTTGTAGAATTTTTGCCGTCTCCTCGGTAATTTGAACATGTCCGGCAAGGCCAGTAGAGTCCATGCGTGAAGCCATATTCACAGTATTGCCCCAGATATCATAATGCGCTTGCGATGCACCCACAACTCCGGCCATAACCTCACCACTAGATATGCCAATGCTCATGTCACCGCTGGCTATAGCACGTTCATAGGGCAAATTCTTATAGGCTTCGTTGAAGGACCAGAGAGTACGCATAAGGTCTAAAGCATATGTAGCCATAACAAAGACTACTTCTTCGTGATTTTCGCTGGTCTCGGAGGCAGCGGAAGAAGCCGCTCGAGACCGTCGGGCACGCTCCACTGTTGACGTTATTAATTATTATTATTCATAACGTTAATATTTTTCAAGCACTGACCTTCTTCCATTAGAGAATTTTTAATTACTGATTTACCACTAACAGCACCAGCAAAATTCAAGTCCAAGCCGCACGCTGCCATATAAGTGCAGCCCACAATTTTTATCTTCTCCACCACGTAATACTCTTTGTAACACAGAAGCTAATTAAAAGATAATTAAATTTATTATTTTCCGGAGAGCTTTCACTTTAAGTTATTCTAGTTCTTTTTATGTGTTAATACATAAGTATGGATTTAGATCAGGGCTGCAAGACCAATTTTTTTTTTGGGAATTTCGATTCGCGGGTTCGAACCAAAACTTAACAATGGTAAAGGTTCGGAAACATTATGTTCGAGTTTTTTGGACGAAGATTTTGGTTCGGACATTGGTTCAGCCCATGTTTTACACAATATTAAAAAAAAACATAGGTAGGTATCTTTAAAATATAATTTACTGCAAAGTAAAATTTTAATTCGTCGTCTACATAAGAGGAATACTACTAATGTACTGTTAAGATCTTTTTTGGTGAATCATTAAATAAGCTTTGGAGTCGAGGATCTTTAAAAACATAGGCTAATATGGGTGGAGATTCCATAAGTTGTTCTCGACTTTTTCTAGATGTTTGATTGAGCTTTCCTGACGATTATATCAGATAACAGAAGAAGTCGCTAGACCGTAGGTCAATTTTTTTTTCATTTCAATAATTTTTGTTGAACCGAACTAAATGTTTATGTTCGGAACTGGTTAAGTTTCAGCTTTTATTTTTAAAGAGGTGCGGTTCACAGCTAAACTAAAGTCCGAACTCCGGGTTTGAACCGGTTCGGTTCAAAGCCGGTTTGCAGCCCTTATTTAGATACCCTTCAAAAGCTGATCCATAAACACCAATTAATTTACTCTCAGATTATCATATCAGAGAGTAAATTAATTAGTCTCAGATGATCATATTTGATAGTAGTTAAATTAATTGGTGTTTATGGATTTTTGAAGGGTTCTTTACTTCTGTACTTCTGTACTAACACTTAAAAAGAACTAGAGCCAAAACCCCATAGACTGTAAGTTTTCTTAACTCCACCAATTGCTTTGCTGTTTTTATTAGCTTTAAATATTTTAAGATATACCGACTACAAAATTTATTCTCGAACTTATTAGTATTAGTCTCAGATTTTCAGTTAAATGTTAAAATGAGCATCAAACTTCTTAATCCATGAGTTATTCGCACTTAAATTAAGCATATAAACTTAATTACCACATAGAGAAAAAAGATTATTTAAAAATATCCGATGGATATGTACGATTTCGGTATCCATTTGAAATATATTTTTTTATACTCTGTACCAAAGGTACACAGAGTATACTCTGGACATATTTAGTAATCGGGAATCTTTATCGATCCGCCAAAGGAATGGTAAAGATCGGATGAATGGTGGTCGAGTTATAAAGAAAACAATCAATAATGGGCAGCACCGGTCGCAACGGTGATGGGCAGCACTTAACAGGTACAGAGTATATTATAGTTGCGCTTGACCCTCTTTCTACGCTTTTTCCAATCCTCGAAGCACTTCTGAAATGCTTTTTTCGGTACGGCCATCACCTCGTTCTTCGATTCTGACTTGATCTCATCAATTGTGGCAAAACGCTTTCCTTTCATTGGTCCCTTTAGTAGCAGGCAAATTGTGAATTTTCCTTATAATTCGAATATCACATATTCGATCTGTTGCAACCCTTTGGCGGTTCGATAAATAATATTGATAAGTCAATATGTGTAAAAGGTACAAATCGACTATCTTTAAAACTCAAACCCAGAAATATTTGCTCAGTGTGACCTCCATATTTTTTCAAAGCTAAAAAACTGCCAAAACACATTTTCCGCCATATTTTTAAAACAAAAGCTGATGGAGCCAAGCCGAGACCAGTTTTGTGATCAGTGGACAAAACTGGACCAGAGTTTGTAATTAAAGAGGATGCAACAAAATGGCTGTTTTCCTGTACAATCATCATGTTTTGATTTTTGTGTTTTTTTACTCAAACAGTAATCATTAAGGCCCGAATTGTTTGGTAAAATTTGAAATATAATCATTACCACTGAGGAAAATGCAAAAAAAAATGTATAATGACACAAATCATTGCAGATATGCAATGAATATCCAAGTAGAACCCCACCGGTATAATTCTTTTATTTGTACGGCTATTAAAAGTATATGATTTTTAAAACTAAGCAAGAATGAAAGTCGGTCAAGCCCGACTATAACAAACTCTGTACCTGTGATGCGCTGCCCATCACCGTTGCGACCGGTGTTGCCCATATTATTTTGTTTTAACTTTACTATCGTTGATCCGTTCTTTACCATTCTTTGGCAGATCGATAAATAATCCTGATTACTATATATGTTCAGATGGTACTAACCTTCTATATATAAAACTGTGCGAGATATAAAGTGCCAAAAATTAAAAATAAACTTGAACTGCCTGAAAGCGTTTCTTATGCTTATATATATGGCCCATACATTTCAAAGCTCTATCTCTTACCATCCGGACGGTCGGACAGACAGACAGAAGGACGTTGTTATATCGACTCGGCTGTTGATGTTGATCATGAATATATATACTTTATAGGGTCGGAAATGCTTCCTTCTGCCTGTTACATACTTTTGCACAAACTAAAAAGACTGTGTCTCTTTGGTACAGAGTATAAAAAAAGAAAATAATCATTATTTACGGTCCCTGCTTTTCAATGAAGAAATTCTCACATTTACCAAAATCAATGGAAATGGAATCAATTGTGTATAATTAATGAATAAAATATTTCAGAATGATGAGCCTTTTTCAAGAGGTCAGTTCTTGAAAATCGGGCGTATTTTAGAAGACTCTGACCCTTTTAGAAAAATTCCAGAAAATACTTTACTTACCAATCGATCGAACTCTGTAATGATCTCATTTAGTATGCGCAGGCTATGAAGATCCATTTGAAAGTTCTTGAGCGAGGCGAACATAACAGAAACCATTGTATAATTCTCATAGTACAATTCATGTTGGTCCAGTGAGGAGAGATATACATCGACTTTAAGACATAATTGAAATAGGAAAACCATTCAGGTGAATAACTACAGATAAATGAAGAAAACCTACCCACATGCGCTGGCAAAATGTTATGCAAAAGAATAGTAATAGATTTATTGGCCAAGTTGGCAGCATGCTGCTTCTTTTTTAATTCCATTTGCCAACTAAGGAATAAATAGTGCTAAAGCTATTAAAAAAATATGGTTATTAAATTTTATTTTCAATTAAGTGGAAGAGCTTCGGAAACTACCTGGCATTCGCTTAAACCCAGGTCGAGTACGACTTGTACTCAACACTAATAAATAATACTTAAAAAAAAGTGTTAAAATCATACACAATTTTTGTCATTGGGTCCCATATACATCAATCTTCAGTGTTGCATACCTGAAATCTTGATTACACAAGACTCTATTGGTACACCAGCTATTATAGTCAGCTTATGCTAACTAAAGATAGACTTCATCAAATTTTTTCATTTGTAACTTTGGTTTTTAGAAATTAATATAACAAATCAAAATTTTGTGAAGAAAAATACACTTTACGAAGACATACTAAATTTTGATTAGATTTGCGAAGGCTACGACTTTTTGCAACTTATTGCATTCCACCATCAATTCCGGTTCCTTTTCACTTTGTCAAATTGCGCAAAAGTGTACATTACTCGAGAAATTTGTTCTTTTAAGGTGGGTACTGAGAACTTTCGAATTTTCCTTCAAGAAATTTACTAGATATTCATTTTTGGCGTGAAGGAGGTCCAAAAGAGTACGCTTCGACCGCAGAATGCACACCACCCACAATTGCCGAGCCAGCTCTTGTGACAATTTTCAAAACTCGTTCGAATTTTCTTGTAGCTGTGAAATTTTTCCGTGCCTGATTTTGTTGTTTGATACTCAGAAACAAAGCAATACACAAAAGAATTTGGAAAATTGTCACCAGATCTGGCTCGGCTGTTGTGGTAGTGTGCATTTTGCGGTCGAAGCGTATTCTTTTGGGCCTCGTTTTCGCGAAAAAGCGAATATCTAGTAAATTTCTTGAAGAAAAATTCGATCGTTCTCAGTACTCACCTTTATAAGATAACCTTAATTTTGGCAATGTAGACTCCAATGCAATGTAACGGGAAAACTTAAAACAACCTGATTGTGACAATTGGATTTTTGATTGTCTCTGTGTTTGTTTTAATAAGTAATTTTACAAATTTACAAGTAATTTTAAAAACACGCTATGATTGCGCATACAATAAAATTATATAGACACTAAAACTTTGGTCAATTGTCAATTAATGCCTGAGCAATGAAAGTATTTCCCATAGTGCTGCCTTACTAAGGCCCTCCGGCGTCTATTTTACAAAATAGTTTAAGAATTTTACTCACTTATAGTTGACTCGGCTATTGAACTCAGTCTGTCTTTCCTTGAGATATAAATTAAGCAAAGTAATGACAATAACCATGGCATTTGCATACTCAGCATGAAAAAACGGATTAGTTGATTTGCTATGGTGAAAAACATACGCGAACTGGAAAAACACTACTACCAGATAAACTAATGCCTCCATTACACTGACTATGGTTTTCGCCGCAAACGGGATTCGGGTAAATGTATAGCTCATGCCCATGATGATGGCCACCATATCGGTGAGAACAACGGGAGTGAAACAATATTGCCTATCAAGTTCATAGTGATAGAGGCTATTTTCAATGTGCATCACTGCGAACTCTTCGCGATCACAGCCATCCTATCCAAGAGAAACGATAGTTGTTAGCTGTAAGACCCTTTTGAGAATAACTTACCAAAACAATGCCGATAACTGTGAAATAGCCAAAGATGATCAGCAGGTATGTGCAAATGCGTATGGTTATATTATGTTGTATTTTCTCCACGATTTGAAAAATAAAACAACTGAATTTGTTGTACCTAGTGGCAGGAGTTATTCCGATTACAAAACTCCATAAAATACACTACTCACACACCCCATATACGAATCATCTTTGCGACCATATCTCCACCAGCATATTTTTTTGTACCAGGCTATGAAAACGATGATAGTCAGAAAGACCAGCACTGCAACGTCTACGAACAGGCGACTAACGGATGCGACCTTATGATCCATATGCTGTACGTAGATCAAGCTTATCCCTATAACCCAGGCCAACAAAACGCTATACTTAAACATATAGTCCGGCTGACGCATGTATTTCCATTCCAAGCGGGGATCCCGAAAGTGCAAACAAAACGAAGTGATTTGGCTGTGAAATTGTTTGTCCCGACTCTCTCGCCAAAATAAAAGTTTTTCTATGCTGCTCATCAAAAAAGAGAATAATACATTTTTACTCAATCGAATTTTACTTACTAGAGCGCCCCCACTGGCATCTTGCGGAACTCATCTTGCAATTGTTTATTAACAGACTCCGAATACTCACGGGAACTTACATTAATAGCCGACATTGAGTCCAACATTCTTATATTATGTTGGCTGGGCCTTTCACTGACCTGTGCTGGCACTAGATATGTGACTATATTGTTTTTTAAAAGGAAAGGATTCATGCTGGCTGCTTTAGTCCCAGGCAGTACCGTATACTCATCGGCCTCAAGATTAACCAGCGTACTGGCACTGATATGAATATGACCTGGCAAGCCAGTGGACTCCAGGATGTTGGCTATGGTAACATCTTGACCTAGGATTAATAATGGCGCCAAGTAATTGAAATTGTAAAAACATTTTTTCCCCAAAGCACTTACCCCAGATGTCGTATTGCAACTTTGCCTCACCAATAACACCAGCAAACACACTGCCCGTGTGAACGCCAATTCGCATATCAATGTCCAACTGACGATTTTCGCTGAAAACAAAACGTCAACCTTATGGTAAAAGTTAAAAATATCATACATTCTCTACACTTACCGCACATCCCTAATATGGGATATCATACTCATACCCAGATTCACACAACACTTGGCATGATCAGGGTCGGGACGCGTTAAACCAGCCACACAATAATAGCAATCACCCAGAAACTTAATCCGCTGCACCTTAAAACGTGATGCCGCTACATCGAACCATCCATAGAGATCGTGCAGCAGTGTCACCAGCTTCTCCACCGGCAATGTCGTGGTCAAATGTGTATAGTTCACCACATCCGCATACAGTATGGATACCTCCGGATGGTTTTGTATGGTCATAATGCGATCCATAACGCGAATTTGGCTTCGCTTTTTGGCATGCGCTATCCGATTGCGTATATCGTCCTGAATGGGGATTGCTATTTGTGGCGGTAAAATGCTGTGCAACAGCATTTTCTCCCGCACACGTGCACTGCGCAAATAAATCTCCTCCATGACATACTGATGTCGATCCAGAAAGGACGATCGTACGATAATGTCGCTCGACAAGCGAAAAAATATACCCAGCAGATTGGAGCATACAAAGTGCAAGATATCAACGCTAATGGCATTAAGGCCATATTCGTTTTCGTACGGGAAGCTCTTGCACCCCATATAGTTAGCAAAATAACAGATATAAATTATAGAAATCGCTGTACCCAGCAACACGGGAGCCTTGATGAACGGCATGGGCAAGAACATATATATAATGAATATTGTGTAGGTACTGTAAAATCCGCGCAATATCCAGTCGTCGACATAGAAATGAAATATCTTAAGCGAGATATCTGGAAAGAGGGAAATCAGTGGTGCCAAAAGGACCTAACGGCTCTCACTCACCCACAGTGGCACACACCAAAGCGGCAATCACCGAAGTCACGTACATAATCCACAAGTGACGCGACACCAGGTCGTGGTTGAAATTAATACTGAGCACTGATATGACCAAAGCTGCTCCAAGAAAATAACACAACACATCTAAATAGATTATGCTCAGGTGCTGCTTGGAATCGGAAGGTTAGCTACTTGAATTGAATGGCATCAAAGTGTGGGCTACAAGAAATGCGTTGAAAATGTGTAAAAGGTGGTGAGGACGCAAAGCGAGAGCAAAACAAGAGTAGATCTCTACTATATATTATATTTCTCTTTTCACGCTTGCATCGCTTGTAACGCACTTTTAACCATATATGAGCCCTAAACCTACTTCGCAAGTCAGCAACAGCAAAAGACAATGCGTTGCTGTAACAAGAGCGTGCAGTATAATAAAAATACCAACATTACTTAATCGCAATCGAATCTCATATAAAATATATTCCTTTTCCAGGCCCAACTCCTTGCATTTTCTCTATGAAAGAATAGGAGTGTATTTAGGTAATTGTGTAAAAAATATTGCCAGCGATGCGCACTCAATTGAGTGAATGTATTTTTTCATTTCTTGCTCTCATTAAAAGAGCGTAGGCTAGGTGAGCTAGCAAAGATGCTCTATTATTAGCAGTAAATAAGACTGCGACTGCAAGAATGAGACTGCAAATCCATATAAGGGCGTTCGCTCAAGAACTCTCAGGGCGTGCATCGCTGGTTTGTATGAAAGACCAATGTATCAATGCATATGGACATCTCAAAAACCAAATGTATAATCTTTTTTCCGATTTACGATGTAAGGTAAACTGCAATTCTATTTCCAGAACCTGTGCCGATTTTTACCCTCTTGTGCCGTGGATTAGTGTCGGCTCGTGTACTTGAGTACACTTGAGAACAGGGTCTGTTTCCAAATGAGGGCGACCCATAATACAAGTTTTTGTAATGAGATGTCGCATATATATAGTATGTGGTCTTCACTTATGTACTTGACTTACAACAAGATAACCACGCTCCCATGATTCTTCCTTGGCATATCTTAAGCGGCAATGCTCTTTATTTGACGATGATTTCATTTCATTCTCCATGATCTTTGAAATTAAATAAACTGCTAGAAAATAGACAATAAAGTCAAAGGGACTTAACTACTAAAGAGAGCAGTTTTTTGGAATAGATAAGTAAATAAGTTGATAGTAAGTTGAAGTTATTTTGGTTAAAGCTATCAATTTTTGGGCTATCAATTTATATGTGCTTAACACTAGGGCTGCTGCTTGAAACTCGGAAGGTTCGAATCATTGAAGCCATTCAGGTTACGGTTATTATTCTGTAATTGAACGCCGATGAAATTTATTTTCAACATTTGCAATGCCCTCCGCACTCCTAAAAATTTTGCCGGCAGATTGTTTGAATCCTCTATATAAATTCTATTTTGTTCACGTAATGCTAGACTGAAAAACACAAAATAATTGTATTATTCTTTATTCTGTATATATTTTAATAAACTATTAAAGCAAAGCATCGATCAGAAGAATAAGTCGATTATAAAGGAGCATTAAAACGGCCCACAATTTTATAAGAGTCGACATGGTTGCTGTGGCTGCTAATTGGCTGCAGCCTGGGACTAAATGACCTTGCATCTGGACAACTTTTCTGCCGATTGCTTGACTTGAATAAAGCGGGGCCCAAGATGCTTTTCGAGCAACGGGAACATTATTTAGAGCATCTTGCCTGTTGATTGCCTGGTCAAAAACAGATTTATGTCTTTCCTAATGCTCTTGTCAACACGACGGATTTGCTTCTTCCGTAAATCTTTGACCGGCATCAGACGTACAAGAAGCGTTTTCATACCCTTGCAGAGGGTATTATAAAATTGTCCAGATGTTTTGTAACGCATTGAAGGAAGCATCTCCGACCACTTAAAGTATATTTATTCTTGATCAGCACGACGAGCTGAGTTGATTTAGCACTCCGTCCGTCCGTCTGTCTATTTCTATGATAACTCCTCCGTCAGTTTGAAAGTAATTATACGATGGAGATTTGTCGGAGCCGGCAGGATCGGATGACTAAAGCAAATAGCTGTCATAGGAACGATCGATCGATTTTTTTTTTTTTATTAAGAAAAACTTTTTTGCTTTAAATGAAATCGCCTCCAAACTTCGAATTTCTAAGTTTGCTATGTTTTCCATGATTCCACTAAGTTTGGGCGATATCGGACATCTATATACAATAGCTCCCTTAGAATATTAAGATAAGAAAAGAAGTCTTAGTTAGAAAAACTTTTTTGTTTTCAATGAAGGCTGCAAGGGTATACAAAATAATAAACAAAATCGATTTTTTGAAGCCGTGAAACCCATGTAACCACTTAAGGGGCACACCTAGTGTGATGGCCTAAAAAAAAGGTGATTTTTGGGAATTTTTATTAAAAAAACTACTTTATCAATTATTTCAAAATTTTAAGAATATATTTATACATGTTTCAAGAATATACAGTGAAATTTTTGAAGAAAAAAATTAAATATTTTTTAAGTTATAGTCGATCTCCAACGGCGCGAAAAAAAAGTTCCTTCACTGCTGCAGTGATTCCGGCCTTCTCCGTGGATGAAATTAAAAAAAAAAAATTCTCGTTAAACTAGATAATATTGTCTGTACAATGACCTACGATACAAAAAAAAATTCAAAAATTGACAATATGGCGGCGTTTAAAAAAAAAAAAGTCGAATTTTACCCAAAATTTTGGTCGTTTTTGGCCTGCCAAAATTCGATTTTTTGATCAAATCAAAAACCGATAGGTCATTGTACGGAGAACTATATATAGAACATTTTAAAAAAATTTGATAGTGATCGGATCATTTGTTTTTGAGTAATCACTGCAGCAAATTCGGAAAATGCTGTTTCGAGAAAAACGCGTTTAAAGATAAAATGATCGTCTCTCTAGCTGCCGAGCGGCTGCTCTTTAAATTGCTATAACTCAAAAACTATTTGAGATATCGATTTGAAATTTTAATATGTTATTTTTAAAGGTGTAATCTACCGAAATATGAAAAAAAAGAAAAATCGATTTTTTGGAAATTTCACACTAGGTGTGCCCCTTAATCGAAATTCTTATTTGCTTTTCATCCCCATGCTAAAAAAAATCAAAACTTTGTACCATACTTGGTACAAATACTAAAGGTGGCGGAGACGCCTTTATCAATCTGCAACAAGTCTGAATTGTGGGAAAGTTAAATTTTTTTTTATTTGTTTGTTGAACATAGATCAGACTTTCACTGATGTTCTGACTGAAGACCACTCAAAAAAAAAGAGGTTCAGTTTTTTTCACAGCCCTTAATAAAGTAAGGATGCTAGATTGATATCTGATTTATATATTTAAAGTCACTATCTCATATCTCATACTTAAAGTACTTTCTTTTCAATTCTCAAACCTTTTGTTTTCTCACAGTGCAATGACTCTGTTGTTTTAATTTAAATAATTTAATTGCTTTTCGATTTGTTTACAAGTGGAAAATGCAAATTTGTTGCATAGGCCGTGGGCAGTAAATTGACTGCGATTTAAGCTCGCGTTAATCCTTGGGCCTGCGTAAATGAGCGTATTCTGGGTGCATGCATGTGCGTGCAAAAGTGGTGCAAACAGTGCACCATAGATAATTTTGCTAAATTTTTTATTAAAATAGAGCTTTTAACATTTTTTTCAGAAAATTTTTTAGAGCTCAACGGAAACAATGTAGTTAATCAATCAACTTTGCTTCTGTTGTTTCTACTTTTAAAATTAAATAGTGAATAAAATAGAAAGGCTTTCAAAGTACCTTTATAAGCCTGATGCTTCTGAGCGCCTGCAGATTGCCTATTGCCACACTACATTGAATGTGTAGATGGTACGGAGGTAACTTTGCTAATAGCACTGCTGACTTATAAGATATATGAAGAGAAACAAAAGCCAAAGTTGATGGTGGAACATGTCTTTTAATAGTCTAAATTTTTCGACTGGGGTCGACTGGGGGCAAATCCGACAAAAGCACTTGTCTCTGCGACAGATTTTTTGGGTAAGCTTTTTACTCTTCAATTCGGTCTCCGCAATTGCAGCCGGTGGATTGTGAGTGGAATGGTGGATGAGCGGTGACCGAACAGTGACCAAGCTAGTGACCAAAACGGTGACCGAATCAGTGACCACAACAGTGACCAAAACAGTGACCAAAACATTGACTGAAACATTGACTGAGACTGTGACCACAACAGTGTCGGAAATAGTGATCAAAACAGAGACCAAAACAGTTACTTAAACTGTGACCATAACTGTGAATAAAATTGTGAATTAACAGTGACCGAAACCTTGACACAAACAGTGATCAAATCAGTAAGCAAAATAGTGACCGAAACAGTGACCGAATAATCGGGAACCACACCCCGGTAAGGGTTTGCACTTTCAAAAAATCTACTTTTTTTTTGCCTATCTTATTGTTAATCATTTTAAGAACATCTTCGCAAAATTTCAAGTCGTTCAGAGCAAAACTCTTGAAGTTATTGTCCAACTCAGGGGTGCCCGCGGTCTATAAGCATAAGGCGCATATGTTGATTAAGCGCGTTTTTCTCAAAACTACGTTTTCACAGTCCGTGTTCACTACCATCTAAAAACTACTTGACCGATTCATTTGTTACTTTGGACACATTTTCTACATATAATATACCTCCCCCCAACGGTTAGTAAAATTTTTCTTTTTACCCTAATAGGATTTTCCACCCGCAAAATGTCGAAATTTTTCTATAAATATGGCAATTTTCACTTTATATGGCCACCAAAAGTTTTTAAACAAAAAAAATAGGTGAAAGTTTACTTCGGCTCGGCCGAAGTTTTATATACCCTTGCAGTTTGTTTATTTTTACTAAATAAGACAACTTTTCAGACCGTATTTTTCTATGGGAGTAATCTATCTATCTATACATCTATATAAAAGTGCAAGTATGTTTGTATGATTGTCCCTTATGGGCGTCTAAGCCGCTGAACCGATCTTTACGAATTTTTCACAGTAAGTTCATGTCGATCAGAAAAGTGTCATAGGCTATGTCTCATGTCTGTGAAATCGTCCAAAAACCGCAAAATTTGCAAAATTATACCGTTCATCCGATTGCAATGAAAATTCGGAAAAGGTTATACGCTGAAAAAATTTGCGAAAAGCGGTCCAGAATCCGCGAACTTTCGCTATAACTTTGGGAAATTGATCGACGCTTGCCCAGGAAGGTTTCCAAGTAAAAGAAACTGCGAAATTTGCAAAATGTTCGTTTCTTATAAAACTTTGGAGAATGTTTAGACGCTTGCGCGTGAAGGATTCTGATTTAAAGAAATAGCCGGGAAATAGTCCAAAAACCGCGATAATTCCAAAACTATACAGTTCATCCGATTGCGATGATATTTTGGTCACTTGGCTTGGCCGCGAAGGTTTCTAAGGTCTAAAAATCGCAAAATTATACCGTTCATCCGATTGCAATCAAACTTTGGGGAATGAATTGAACGCTTGCTCGGGAGGGTTGGTAAGTTGAAGAAATTTGCAGAAAATTGTCAAAAAAACCGCGAAAATGAAAAAATTTGCGGTTTCGGTAAATCTTTGGACGCTTGCCCGGAAAGGTTTCTAAGTAGAAGATATGGGCGGAAAATGGTCCAGAAACCGAGAAATGTACGGTTTTGATGAAGCTTTGAGGAATATTACAATGCCGGCAAAATATTGCGAAATTTGCAAATTTTGGATTTGATCCTGAATTATTGTGGAAATTTGATAGACGGCAATTGCACATCTACAATTGCAGTCTATCAAATATTTATCAAATAAATAGAAACCCGTTCAAAAAGTCACGAAATTTACAACATATTCATGATTTTAGACTATCATGAAGACGTGTATATAGAGAAAAAGATCGAACGGTCCAAAATGTTTACACCGACATGCAGCCTGCACTAGATTAAATATAATCGCTCTCTTAAGAATCATAAGAACCAGGGCGACGCCGGGTATTCAACTAGTACTATATAGATGTCAAATTACGACCAAACTTAATGCAATCATTGGAAAACATACCAAACTGTTAATTACGAAATTTGGAGGCGACCGATCGTTTCTATGGCAGCTATATGATATGTTCTTCCGATTTTGACGAATCTTTGCAGAATCGTGTGGGAGCAAATAAAACAAAAACATTCGAATTTTGAGGACAGACGGACATGGACAAATCAACTTAGCTCGTCGTGCTGATCAAGAATATATATACTTTATGTGGTCGGGGATGCTAACTTCAATGCGTTACAAACAGCCGTACAATTTTATAATATCCTCTGTAAGGGTATAAAAAAAATAATCACAGACCGTTGGGGAGAGGATTTGATGATACTCCAACTAAATTTTAATGAATTTGGATTTTCGGATAATTTTGTATCGAGATATAGTGAACACCGCAAATTGCTTTTTTTTGAAACACGTTTTGGGGAAAACTCTGTCACCGGCTAGATTTTCAATATTTCCACATGGAATAATTACAGAACATTGTTAAAAGTATACTTAATAAAGTACAAAAGGTTTGAATAAATTTGCCCATACATTTAAAAAAATTCACAAAAATTACGATGTTTTTACGCTAAAACTCTTACCCTTCTTAAAGCTTTCTCACTTTTATAAAGATTTCCTTCTGCATTTCTTTATGACATCTAAGACGCAAAAACTTTGTTAAATCTCATATTGTTTTTTTTGGCCGCAAAATCGGTCTAATTCCCAATGGTGCAGTGTGTGTTCATAATAAAATTAACAATCGCAAATACATATTTGTGCATTATTCATATTTGTTGCCTACTTTTGCGGGTGCCGTTTTAAGTGCGCCTGCAAATTGAAATTTAATTTCAGATTGGAAATGGACATCATACCAATTGGGTATCTTCAGATTCAACAATATTTACATTTGCAATTTCCCTTTGGCCAAATTGGTAGCCATAACCACATTAGCCCTGACCAAAGCCGAGCCATGGCCGTGTGGCCAATTCAATTTGCTTGCTCTCCATCGCTTGGCTTGGCTTGGGTGTATTCCCAAGTTGCATTTGCAGCCGGCAGCAGCCGGAAATTATTATTGGTTTGTTAGTCGAAGTGGCTGATCCTAGATCCCAGCGGTAAACTCCCTCAAAAAGAGCAAAAACTTTCAGAGATAACTTTCGCTCTGGCCATTGTCTTTGCCAAACAGAAAAAACTTTTGCGCATGAACTCGTAAGCTGCATTATGCGTGCCAACGTCCCCAAATGGGCACATATCCCGCCTGGGACATTATTCTTAAATCCTATCCAATTAAAATGCAGACAACTTGCATATGCAATGCAATTTAATTAACGTCGCTGGGGCATTTTGATTACACTTCCCGCCGGCTAGCCTCTGATCCTTGTACTCGGGCTGTGGGTCAGTCTCAAAAAGCATATAAATATCCACTCATGGGTATGTGTGTGTGCGTGTGGGCAGCATATCCTTCACTTCATTATGCAACAATTATGCACAGCAAAGCATGCATTTAATCTTTTACCTCACTCCCTCCCAGCCACCCACACACTGTTCTTCTTAATGCATTTTCTGTGCGATTTAATACGCATTTAAATGCAAATTTGTACATAAATTTATCTACGTGAAGAAATCTTCAGGTTTTAATAACCTTTACCTGAATCGGCAGTCTTTTTTATGCGTGTGCTTGCTGTTTACAACTGACGGCACAGGAATTTATTCAGATTGAATTTAACGTAGGAAAAAACGATCGAAAAATAAATACTCTCACTTTAAAATTTTTGAAAAGCAGTACACAATCTCAAGACTCCAACAGGCTATAAAGAATATAATTTAAAACGAGTCCTACGCTAATCCACAAAAATCCAACAATTTTTGTTCAAATATTTTCGCTTATTCTCAGCTGTTGTCAGCTTTCATGAACGTTTCATTGAACTCAACATTTTCACCTGCAAGCAAAGTGTATAATTCTGGAAATATTTCGCACTTTGCATAACTGAAAATCAAAAGACCAAGTGAACTGAGAGGCTGATGGATATGCAATAAAATTCATTAACTCGTACATAATTAAAATGACTCACAACAAAAGCGGCAGTTTATTAGTTATGCGTTAATTGCACCACCCGAACCGCCTACCTCAGCCAGCGTACAATGACACGCTTAAGAGGCACGTCCCCAGTGCCCACTCAGCTATTCAGGAACAACAACAGAACGTGGAGCGATAGCCATAAATCGAAATCAAATCAAATGTTGGCAATGTGGGCTATAGAACACTTGGAAGAACATTTTGCGAGCAAAATGGCTGACCAAACACCGTCTCCCTCGAACTGCCCAAACTGCGACTGCCTTTATGAAATCGTCAACAACTTTATTTGTTTTCAATGGCAATATTTTTGCTTTTTATACCCTTGCAGAGGGTATTATCAAATTGTCCGGATGTTTGTAACGCATAGAAGGAAGCATCTCCGACCACATAAAGTATATATATTCTTGATCAGCATGACGAGCTGAGTTGATTTAGCCCTGTCCGTCTGTTTCTATGATATCTCCTCCGTCAGTTTTGAAGCTATCCTCACCAAACTTTGCACGAAGTCTTTTAGTACATATACGCTGCACATTTGTCGGAATTTGGTCGAAATCGGAAATCTATATAGTATAGTTGTCAAAGAAAAGTATAAAGTAAAGTATATTTTTTGTTTTAAATGGAAATGTCCTCAAAATTGGCATTTGTTTTATTTGCTCTCACAGGATTCTACAAAGTGTGGTCAAAATCGGGTGACTATAGCTGACATAGTTCTTGTGAGAAAATTTTTTTATTTTTAACGGAAACGCCCCTCCGTTTGAAAATATTTGTTGTAAATACTTTTACAAAATTCTACAAAGTTTTGTCCAAATCGGATGACTATAGCATAAAGCTGCACTTTAAATGATCGGTCGAAAAAAAGTTCTAGTGAGAAAATTTTTTTTTGTTTTAATTGGGATCGCCACCAAATTTCGTATTTTACAGTTTGTTATGCTTTTCCATGGTTGCACTTAGATTGGTGGAAATCGGACATCTATATAGTATAGATCCCATAGAAAAGTAAGGTCCGAAAAGTAGTCTTGTTTAGAAAAACAAACTGCAAGGGTATACAAAACTTCGGCCGAGCCGAGAAGTTAACTTTCCCCTATTTTTTTTTTGGCTATATCTCACAGATACAGAGCTACATGACCCAACTAGTGGGGACTGAATCGCTTTTTATTAGTTGAGCCAGCTTGCGTTGAATTGATTTGTTGTTATCGCATTGTTGTGGGCAAATGGATGGAGAGCATGGATGGATGGAGTGGACATTTCACGGGTGCGGGGCATCAAAATTGAAAATAAAAGGCAACATCTGCGTTGTCAACAAATAAATCAGCTAGACAATTTCATTATTTGACAGTAAACGCGATAAACTGTGTCTGCTCCCACCAACGAAAATAAAAATTGAACCAACGTGCTCCACAGAGTAAATAGATGTACCCTCTGTTCACTCTCAAAAATGTAAGTATACATATAGTTGAAGTGTCCGCAGTCAGAAATCATAAATAAATCAACTAATGGAAAGGAAAAACAATTATTTTAGGGCGTCAATCTATGTCAATAACACAGACAAACCCATAATGAATACGAGTTGGAAACTCAAAGTCATAACCTAGTTTCCGTTTCCTAGATATTCGCGGAAAACCATTTTACCGACATTGAACCGTTTTAGAATTTTTGTAGGCCCCACCAAGCATAAATTTTTGTTTTATAAAGTCTCTAGGACATATCAATGCAACTGAGAAAAATCAATCACGCGGTATAAGCAATGCCAATGGTGTCGAAATTGGTCTTAAAAGTAAAATTTTACTTGACTTATAGCAACTTTGTCAATTTAACCACCTGCTACAAGCAGGTCGAGTCCCTGCGGCGCTAATGCACATTACAAGAACGATGTGCTCCCTAACAATTTGAAGGCTGGCAGCCTTCAAGTATCGATTACAAGCCTGTATACTTTTACATAAGCTTGGCCGTTTCGTAGGCTTCCTGACTTCAAAACAGAGTTCGATATAATCGGAAAAGTGGGCGTAAAACAGAAAACACTTGGGCCTTAGATAACAGCTCGGTATACCATTTGAGAAATTGTTGGCGAGGAAGTATGCGCTTAGTTCACAAGACGATACTCAATTTGGAAATAAGGGGTTGTTGTTGGACTGCTCCCAAAGTCAAATCTTATGCCCAAGGCTGGTGTAAGATATAATAGTATAGTGACTGGGGCGTCAACTATGGGGGCAAAGCATTTTGAAATTAAAGATAAAGCCCATTTTGTGCACTGTTCAGCACATAAATTGAAACTGGTCTTGCAAGATTCAGTGAAAATATTTCCTCAATATGTGAGCAAAAAGTGCATGTAGTGCCAAAAAGTATGCAACGTTTTTTATAACCTTTATAAGTCTGCCCTTTATTATCCGATCTTTTTGAAACTTTCGTAGATTGTAGATATTGGGCACATACACTACGCAGCAAAGTATGGTGTCTTCAAAATTGTTGGAGTAATTGAACTTTTTCTATTGTGTGGGCGGGAGGGGGCGTGGCCAAAATTTAAAATAAACTTGATCTGCGTAGGGACAATAGTAGTCTACGTACAAAGTTTGTTGGCTCTATCTCTTCTAGATCCGAGTAAACGTATAGAAGGTTTTAAGGCATTCATTACTTAATCTCTAAATTCCGAATTTCTAGGTCACGATACTATACAACTACATATATATTTTTGAGCTTAACATTTTAAGTTTCTAAATAATTTGTTTTAATTATAAAGGGTGATTATTTAGCTATTATCTTTTTGGCAACATCGCGCGCTTTTTCCATTTTATGGTCAGTTTAATCGACCCACTGAAGCGGCTATTCGGGCTATTGTGACTAAATTTCGCACCAAATTTACATTGTTGGACATTAAACCACCAACACGCTTACGTATAGTGCGAACTGAAGAAAATATCGCACCTGTATCGACCAGTGTTAATGATGACCATCAATTATCGATTCGTCGCCGTTCGCTGCAATTGGGCCTCTGTTACTCAACAACGTGGAAAATTTTGCGGAAGGATTTAGGTGTGAAGCCTTTCAAAATACAGCTGGTGCAAGAATTGAAGCCGAACGACCTATCGCAACGTAGAATTTTTGGTGAATGGGCTCTTGGAAAGTTGGCCGAAGATCCACTTTTTTACCGAAAAATTGTGTTCAGCGACGAAGCTCATTTTTGGCTCAGTGGGTACGTAAATAAGCAGAATTGTCGATTTTGGAGTGAATATCAGCCAGAAGCATTGCCAGAGCTACCAATGCATCCAGAAAAAGTCAAAGTTTGGTGCGATTTATGGGCTGGTGGCATCATTGGACCGTACTTCTTCAAAGATGATGCAAATCGTAACGTAACTGTGAATGGTGAGCGCTACCGTGAGATGATATCCAACTTTTTTTTTGCCCAAAATGGAAGAGCATGCCACACAGCACGCGCAACAATGGACTTATTGAGAGGCGATTAATCAAAATCTGATGAATCTAATCATTCAAGGTATTTTTTAAAATTACCGTGTAATCCAACTACAACTTTATCTAACTTACTTCTATTGTCTTTACGGGTATGGTTTTGCCGTAAATTCCCCTAAGCCACATGGAATAGAGTTAGCGCTTGGTGACCCACATTTCACCAATAGCAAGTAAGGGAGCTATAGTCTAGTTGCCCGAATACAAAATACCCTGTTCCCTTGACATCATGTGCTTTCATACACTTTACACTTACACATACACACACTCTAACATACACACACATGCACGCACGCAAGCGGTAACTGACAATGCAACTTGCATTTTGCAAGACCCCCCTCTCCTCTACAAGCAAAATTGATAACTTCGGTGTTTTCTGTCCGATCTTATTGATCTTTTTAGAATAGATAGATATTGGGCCTTACTTGATATATATATAAAGTATAGAGGGTCTAACTTAAGAATTGTGGCCCTGACAGTTTTTTGCGCTTAAAGGGGGGAGGGCGAGGAAATTTTCCAAATCTGGAAAAACTCGATTTGAATCTGGTATACACCTACCAACATGCACAATTTTGTGGCTCTAGCTCTTACAGTATCTGAGATCGACGCGTTTATACGGACAGACGAACGGACAGACGGACAAGGCTAAATCGACTTGGCTGTTAATGCTGATCAAGAATATATATACTTTATAGTGCGACCCTATAAAGTATATATATTCTTGATTCCTTCTACCTGTTACATACTTTTGCACAACTTCATTATCCCCCTTTTCCCATTTTTAATGGGAACAGGGTATAATAAAAAATTTAACAATTTTTTTTATAGTGGTAATCTATTGTGACACCATTTTGCTGTTTTAACCATTGGGAGGTCCCCAATAATATATTATTTTTTCAATCATATCAATAGCAACCAAACAAGTTTACGCAACAGTTTAATTCGCATTTGAAAACTTGTTTGCGCCTATGTCTGTTGACAGTATTCAATATGTTGACTAGGTAATTTAATTTTTGGGACAAGTTTTTTGAAAGCTACCTTAGCGCCTTTTGGGCACACACAATTAGCAGCTTCCTCTTGACTTGTTTTATTAATTGAGCTGCAAAAGTTCAGCTCTGATCCAGTTGCCACACCTTACCATAACCTGTAATCGTAACACGACCTGACCCTAGACGCACTCAGACTACCATATGTGCATACACACACTTACATACCCAAGTAAAACACCGCAAGCCAGAACAGGAACAAGAAGCAGACCCAGAGTTGGAGTCATGGAAACGTATGTACACATATGCGAGTGTGTGTGTGTAAGTGTACAGAAAAGTTGCTCCGGGGCTCAACCACAGCAAATGAAAGCAGTGGCGGCTGGTTGAGATTGGAGGCAAGTAGTTGGAATGCTTGAATAAAATTTCATTAAATACACCAACAGACAAGTGCACGCAATTATGGTAAGACAGTTAAGTTTTTGATTGTGGGAATCACGCATGAGAACGCACATAGTCCTGGACTCACGCACTCCAACAAAAAAAAAACAATTCTCAACTCAACTCGTGACGGAAATTTTTGTACGTTGTGGCTTTTAGTTTTAACAATTGCCTTAATTTATGTCGCAAAAGTTTGAATGTTTAACTTCTTCAGGCATTGTCTAAGCATGTGTGTGTGTGTCAGTGCGGGGGCGGAGAGTCTACTGTGCGTGTAATAAATTTCAATGCCTTGTCGTTTAATTAATGATAACAAATGGGGCTGAAGACCAGACGAGACGACATACCCAACCCTAAAACTTGCCTCTACATGTGCGTTTGGCGTTAATTCAATTTAACAAATATTGACATATGCTAATTCATATAAATGTTTGTCAAGACCGCCGCCTCTCAGTCAAAGCACGCTGGGATAAGGCTTCTGGGATAATTGATTGTAAAAACGGCAATGAGCCGAATTAAAGCGCAATTATTTGCAGCAGAGTAATCCATGTCAGTTAGCATAGCATTTAATGTGGATTTTGCGGTGAACTGCCATAATTGAGTCGAAACATTAATCATATTCCATATATTTATGTATGAATGGGAAGTGTGTGCGCACGGAAGTGAATGGGGTGAATGCGCATGTGGGAAAGGATTTATATCACAACAGCTCAATGGTTTCAGCCGCTGCCATGGATGCAGGATCCAGTTGTTTACACCAAGCTTGGCAATGTCTTGCCTCACCTGTATAGTATAGATCCCATAGAAAAGAAAGGTCCAAATGTTTTCAATGGAAGCTGCAAGGGTATACAAAACTTCGGCCGAGCCGAAGTTAACTTTCTCCTATTTTTTGCTTCGACCACTACGGAACCAGACTGATTACGCAAGGCAGCAAAATTCGACTTGGTCCAGTATCTTGAAGGGTTGGTAGTGATTCTAAATGATTTTCGTGTGCTAAGCAAGACTGCGTTTTTAGAAATTGTCCATCACGTCGAGATTTTTAGTAATTTAAGCTTCAAAATGCTAAATGCTATTTTGACCCTTTTTATGAGCGTTTTTCGGGGTATCTATTATACTGTTTTGACTTTCTTTGATACCATCGGAAGGTACCACTTCTTAGCTTTAAAATGAACCATCCCAAACAATTCTGCGATTTTTTCCAATGGAAATATACCTCTTTTAGCACTTGTGTAAAAATCCAAAAATATCCTATTTATTGCTGGTGCCCCAAAGTATGCAATGGGTGGTAGAGACTCTAATATTCCTAAAAACAGTAAAATTGTCTAGTCATTTGTAATGAACCAGCAACCAAATACTAAAAAAAAAACCTCACATATCTTTCCTTTTTTGGCCTTCGTTTACGAAAATTATTGTAATCGTCTCTCTTTAAGCATTAAAAGGAGGTTTTCTTTGGAATTTTATTGCTGGTTTATTATAAATGACTAGCCAATTTACAAATGACTATAATTTACCAAAAAAGAAGTTGGAAGTTGGACAAGCTTTCGATCTAGGTATTTTTGGAGAAATATGTAACATTGCCCCCAGCCCCCAGTATTAGATGACGTGGTGTCAAAACTCATAGCACCAATTCGGTTAATTATCTCCCAACTAAGAAAAGTGCCACGAACAGCAGGCACAAGAACTGCAATGCAGTCCACCTTCTTGCAACCAGTAAGTCCTTCCATTAGTTTTCCATCCCAGTGATCTACTAATGATTGTGCATTTGTTAATTATAAAACGCAAATTCAAATGCACGATGAGGAACATTCAAAAATTCACATTCAATGTGACCGAATGCAAAAAAAATTCATTCAGGTGAGTTTGATTCCACAAAAAATCAAGTCATATTCTTGAGTACTCATTGTTGCTCTCAATTTGATGGCACTCATGCAGAGGTATGCGTGCTTCCTGCCAACATGTTGAAGACTGCTCACTGTCAACTTTGCGCTTTCCCTTGCAGTCACCTGACCGCATTGCAATGCACAGACTCTAACCCAGGCTGACTCAAGTGCTAGAGTCTCCCAAATTTTCGTCGGATACGTCAGTGAGCTTCTTAAATAGTTGACTATTCCATTTATGCTAACTCCACGTTTGACAAGAAAATTGCACCAAGTCATATTCATACTGGCGTCGGCTTTATTATTGCGACTTATTACGTGTTTTTTGAAGGAGACTGTGGGGGTGAATATGACTCCTAGGTACATGAACGCAGGCCAAATCTTTATGAGTTCCCCTTTATATTATAGCTGTATCAGCCCATACAACTTTTCCTGATCATTTTACGCATAGTAAGGCATGTCCGAAATATACTTTTTAGGATGGTAAATCAATTCATCTTCCCAAACAAGCAGCGCCAAAGGCCCCGTCCCAACCCCAAGATTGGCGTTGTAATTTATTTTAATGACCCAAACTGACCCAATTTGCCTAGCAACTGCAAACTTTAAACGCTTTAATCTCGAAACCACGTTTTTTGAGCTGGCTGCACTGATTTCGCCCGTAGTTCTAAGCCGATTTTGATTAAACAAAGTGCAATCGACGCAGATTTGTCACCATTATGGCCCATATTTCAATCATAATTTTAAATCGATTTTTCAATTTTCAATGGCCGCCATTTTGTAAAAAATAGTCTCAAAATTATGATTGAAATAGAGGCCCGAATTACATCTGTACTGAATCTAACGCCGCTAATTTTTTTCATTTCAGATGATCCGAAGTGGAGTTATCCATGCCGCCAGCAGCATGCCTTTTTTCGACGTGCAACTTTGAAGGCCGACAACTTTTTGAACAGCCCTCGTAGACAGAAAAAAAAATTTAATTTTTTGCAACCTTAACATTTTTTCTGGGAATCGGCATCACAACGAAGACGACTGTCGACCTCTCGCGTGACTGTGCGATAAATCATCTAGTCTTTTAGTTAGCATAGATCTTTATGTCACTCACATATAAGCTTAAACAATTTGAATATAAAATGTATGCCGTTTACATGTACAAATCGTAAAAGTAAGGTGAAAGTGGAAGCATGGCTGTATATGTAGGAATTAACTTATTCTCCAGTTTTCGTTTTCAATCTCAATCAAATTATGCGAAATCATATACAAAACGTGTTGCCTATTTTCATATATTTGTTTAATTTATAAATACGAACGTTTTTCCAGTTGGCCGTTCTGAGGCCCACTCCAGTGAACATGTTGTTCTTTTACGCTTAAGGTCTGACCGCTTAGTTGTTTTCTGACTCAGTTCAGTTACTCTTTAGCACGGAACAAGTGACCAAACTAACTTTTGTCATCAGCTTTTGACAGGGACTTAGGCTCACTTTACACTTTACTGTGACCGTTGGCATTCCTTGGAGAATTTTGCACCCAATTTCTCTGGGCAGTGCCATTGTATGGTCCAAAAATCTAACAATAACTCGACAATCAATGGCTCTTCTTATGACCAGTCCATCGTCATCATCATTGACGGCATCTGAACTTGATGGCCAACACATAATGGCAGACTAATGACAATAATCGCCTCGCTTTTTGGCCTGTCCAGGCAGGAAACTTAGTGGAAGTGGGGGAACTGAGGACCATAAGCAGCTGGAAAATTTATGGCCCAGGGTAAATGGGCCGCCAGCCTGGTTAAGTCTGGCCAAGCACACAGCAGGACATTCGATTTATAAATGAGCCGTGCGTTGTGCTCATATGAAAAATATGTTAAATTAATGTGCCATAAAGCAAAATGTCCCTTTCGGCTGGTCGTTACGTTGACTCTGTTAAAACTGGCTTTCAAGGTCGTACCAAAGTAAGTTCCAGGCTGACACTTTATTAAATTTAAAATCAACTTGCTTGCGGTCGTGTCCTTCGCATCGCTCACACACGTAGCGGAAGGCGTGGTTGCTCGGGGGGATTGGAGGAGACGCTGCCGGCATGCACACACCATTATTGCTCCATTAAATTTGTAAGTCAAGCATTTTAATATTTGGGGCAAACAATGCAAACGAGAATCAAGAAAAAAAATAACAGAACTCCTCGTTTACCATGCACACAATGCACACACGCGATCCGTTGAGAAAGGACCCTGGAGCCCAGTGAGACGCAGAGACATGCTCGCATTTTTATAATAACAACAGGCAGCAGCAGAAGGAGTACAAGGGCGGGAAAGGAGCAACGACGACAAAGATATGCAATTTCGCATATGTACTTATATCCTAGCGACATGAAAAGGATCAATTGTGGCAAAACGAATTGCATACGAATGCGCTGCGCTGAGCTAGGCGGTAGGGTAGGTGGGTTGTTGCAGGGAAGGGGGGATTGAGAACGAGAACAGTCAGCTCTCGAAAGCAAAACGACAAAGTAATCCGGGATTTGCATTTTATCGGAATGCGGCATTGGCAAATGGAGGTGATGTTGTTGCTTCCAGCTTTTTACTAAAGACGACAGACAATTCTGTTTATTTTTTGTATGTTTTGTTAATGTTTATACGTGGGGCTTATAATGATAACAGTATTTTACTGTAAAAAAAAGTTTTAAGCAATCGACGACGGACTGCTGGCTATGAAGAGCGGACTGCGAATGAGTCTTTTATAATCAGTGAGTCTAGAGTTTAGACATTAGCAAGCACTCGGCATTCGATAATCCACAATAGAGAGCAGACATTAATAAAAAACGAGCATCAATTAGATCAGTTAAAAAAAAAAATTGTCCGACCATAAAAACACTTAATTAGGGCTTTGCCTCCTCGGTTAAATTATCTTGTTTTTTAATACTCTGTACCAGAGGTACAAATTATTAAGTTTGTGCAAAAGTGTCCGTCTGTCTGTCTGTATATAGTAAACGCACAGATCGCAGAGATCATAAGAGATAGAGTTTTGACATGTTTGGGACAAAAACTGTTTATACTTGCAGGTAGATGAAGTTTATTTTAAATTTTTGCCACGCCCCCTCCCGCCCCGCAAATTGGAATAAACATCATATCTCCTACAGTTTTATGCTTGGTTCTCACCGCCGTGATTTTGTCATCGACATCACGATTTATCGAAAAGATGCGATAAGGTGTTCGCATTGGCACCAGGTAGAAGGTAGAAGGGAACACTTGCGACCCTATAATGTATATATATTCTTGATCAGCGTCAACAGCCGAGTCGATTTAGCCATGTCCGTCTGTCCGTATGAACGCGTGTTTCTCAGAGACTATAAGAGATAGGTCCACAAATTTGCGTGTAGATGCGTGTATACCCGATTCGAAACGAGTTTGTTTCAGATTTGAAAAATTCCTTCCCCTCCCCCCTTTAAGCGCAAAAAACTGTCAGAGTCACAATTTTTTAGATAGACCTTCCAAACTTTACATATATCAAGTAAGGCCCAATATCTATCTATTCTGAAAAGATTACTAAGATCGGACAATAAACACCGAAGTTATTTACGAATCAATTTTGCATTTGGGAGAGAGGGTGTGTATGTTGGAGTGTGTGTATGTGTGAGTGTGTGTGTATGTAAAGAAAAAACACACGAAATCAAGGGAACAGGGTATTTTGTAGTCGGGGCACTCGACTGCAGCTCCCTTACTTGTATAATTTTCGTGCCTGTACTGGCAACTGGGTCAATTACTATGGACTTCGACACATTTCAAATGAAGGACACTTTTTCAAAGTGCTCCCAGGTGGACGGGTTGT
The DNA here is from genome assembly GCA_018904265.1 of Lordiphosa collinella. Taxonomy (NCBI): domain Eukaryota; kingdom Metazoa; phylum Arthropoda; class Insecta; order Diptera; family Drosophilidae; genus Lordiphosa; species Lordiphosa collinella. The sequence goes on along the minus strand of JAEIFV010000035.1, from coordinate 822,564 downwards.
CGCCTCATGGTCCAACTTATCCCTGCACCAACCATTGAGACATAGTTGTAGTTCAGACATTTATTAGATTCTTTTGTTGTCATACCTGTATTATCGGGTCATTTAATCAATGTTGGTCTCTACAGGAGTCGGTCCGAACATTTTCAAATTTTTCCTCGTCCCACGGAGTCTAGTGTCTCCTGTTGCTACAAAATTCCCAATCTTGTCATGCACTTAAACTCAAAAAATAATTAACCCTACCTGCTGTTCTGCGATGGCGATTTTTTTTTTGCGCTAAAATTTTAAAAGCTATTTTTTGTTGTTGTTAGTGGTAGCACTTGTAACGATTCCCTTACGATAGGCAAAACTATCGATACCCTGTCGAGTCACTACTCGAAAAGTCACGGATGCAAAAGCATTCAATTTGAATGCAACTTGTTTGCCACCACTAGCCCCTATGATTTTTGTATGGCGTGAAAGTTGCATCCGACACAAGAATGTAGGAATGCAAGAATGTGCTGTAGGGAGAACCGTACATTATAGATAGAAGGCTCGTTCCTTCTCGAAATATTTTAGGAAAATTTTAATAAGTATATTTGGTTATGAGGATTATTTATCGATCCGCCAAAGGAATGGTAAAGATCGGATGAACGATAGTCGAGTTAGAAGGAAAACAAACAATTGTTAGCAACACCGGTCGTAATAGTGATGGCCAGCACTTCACAGGTACAGAGTATGCTATAGTAGGGCTTAACCGACTTTCTTTCTAGTTTATAATATTTCCCTATCTAAGCAGTCGCATAAACATAATATATAAAAGTGTCATCTCTTTCTTACCCACTCATTTGAATGACATGAGCCATCGCCATCTCTGGTTGGCCGTAAGTCAGTCATTTGCATGCGTCGCATATTTGTCGTTACAACAGCAGTCAACTGTTTGTTATGCAATTGTAGTCAGAGAGTTTGTAAAATCGGCATCTGTGTGTATGTGCGTCTGTTTTTTTTTTTTTTGTTGTGAGTGAGTGTTCCTTTAGTTTTTATACACTGGCAAAGTGCATATTTATTTTGCTCAGAAGTTTGCCACGCATAAAAATTTGCACTACCGACCCATGAAACTTTACGTCTCTGTGTCTGTTTCTGCCTAACGTTGTCTCTGAGTTTGAATAATATTGATATACTTAATTTTGACAACCGCTTGGTGGATATTTTTTTTTTTTTTATGTTTTCAGGCGGCAGCTTATTCGTATTACATATTCTAACTGCAGCCGCGTCTTGCGTAACGAATTGAAAACTGCAACTCAGGGTGTTCCCAAAAGCAACTGCTTCTTGGTCAGCAAAGTGGAAAAACCTTAACATAAATATAAAATGGCCTGCTAATCCTTAACGCCGTTGACATTTGTAATCAAATTTTTGCTTGTAAATGTGGTTATCATCAAACGAGCAGGAGGTGTAAGTAATATTTTTGACACACATGGCAGGATATGTACAGTTATAGAAAATGTGCGATTTGCCAACTACGTGACGCTTTTGTTAGATCTTTCCCTTTTGGGCAACAGTTGCCAGTTGAACTCCCTTCCCTAACTCACACACACACACACATTGCAAATGGCAGTTACTTTTGTTGTTGTTGGCATACCAACTTGTGCTCACATTTTTTAACGTTTTGGTGAGAAAACGCATTAAAATTTGTTGCACGTCGCATAAATGCTTTGACTGTATGTTTGTGTGTGTGTGTGTGTGTGAGCGAAACGACCCAAAGGATGAGGGGCGGAGGGACCTGGCCATAGCAGTAACTGGCGAGAAAAGTTTTCTACGCTTCTGCACTGCAGGCAAATAAATTTGCGGATACCGAATCCGAAAACAGCACATAAAATCACAGCTAAGAGAGATTTCCTAAAGGTAAAACAGGGACTGACAAACAGGGAGAAAGTGAGAGAGAGAGCAGGCACAGATGTTGCCCTTATCGTTGAATCGACATTGCGACGAATTTTGATTAGCTCAACATTAATTAAACTAGCATTTTTTTCAATTTGATGTCATTCCTTATGTAAAATCACGAGTTGAATCCGAATCTGGAGCTAAAAAATTTTTAAGTAGAACAGATTTCGAGATAGTCCCAAATTATCGTTTGTTGCATTTTAAAAAAAGATTTCGCTTGATTATAAATATCTCGATTATGAAATAACTTTTGAATAAGTTTTATTTTTATACCAAATACAAGCTAATAAAACTATCTTTCAATCATTCATACGTTGTTTTATTGTGAAACTTGTAGTGTGGATGTTATTTACAAAGATATCGAACATTTCGTTTCATTTTTATCGAAAATTTTAAAACCCGTTTATTACACCGTTATTTTAACTAACAAAAAGGTAGAAAGAAGCATTTGCGACCCTATAAAGTATATATATTCTTGATCAGCATCAACAGCCGAGTCGATTAAGACATGTCCGTCTCTCCGTCCGTCCATCTTTCCGTCTGTCCGTCCGTCCGTATGAACGCGTCGATCTCAGAGACTATAAGAGATAGATCCACAAATTTTTGAGTGTAGGTAGGTGTATACCCGATTCAAATCGAGTCTGTTTCAGATTTGGAAAATTCCTCCCCCTCCCCCCTTTAAGAGCAAAAAACTGTCTGAGCCACAATTTATAAGATAGACCTTCCAAACTTTATTTTTATCAAGTAAGGCCCAATGTCTATCTATTCTAAAAAGATCAATAAGAGAGAGGGGGGGCCTTGCATTGTCAGAGTGTGTGTGTACCCAGCAAACCAGCATGCGAGCATTTTGCGAGACTATCGCAAAATACTATCGCAGAATACTCACAAACGAGCTCGCATGTAAGCAAGAAATGGGAGTTCATTTTTATTATCGCAGAGCACTCGCAAGCGAGCTCACAAGCGAGCCAGCATTTGAGCATTTTGCGTAATTACGAAAAAATATCGAGTTTGGGACCAAAGCGCATTGTAAAAATATTGAAAAAATACAGACAATGTTAAAAAACTCAAAAATAAAAATAAAAAAACAAGAAAAAAAGGTTTTTATTTAATGCCTTGAGTGGCCGTTGCAAGGCAAATGTCTTGCCATTCGACCATCCGGGCGTGTTGATTTCATTGTTCACTGTCATTTCGCCAGTGTCACGCGCAACCCGATTGTATCGGTGAGCGGTAAGATGTCAGTCATTCGTGCAGAGTGCCACGGTCCTGAGTTCGAGTCACAGACAAGGTGAGTCGACGGGCCGGGTGACGACTTACTACGGGCTTCTTCACAAGCATATATTTTTTTTTTTATTTTAAATCAAAAACGTATCACAGCAAATGTTTTAAATGACTCACAAGTAATATCAAAGAAGTCTCGCAAAAGATACCGCTTGCGACTATCGTAAATGATACTTTCACTGCCACAAACTGAACGACACATGAATCATTTTACTATTATTTCAGGACCCATATGCGAGAGTTTTGCCGAGTTAACTCACGCAATTCAATCGCTTGCGATATCGTTTGCGAGCGTTTGGTTTGCTGGGTATGTGTGAGTGTGTGTATATGTGTATGAAAACACAAGAAGTCAAGAGAACAGGGTATTTTGAAGTCGGGTCACTCGACTACAGCTCCCTTACTTGTTTATTTAGTGTATTATTGTTCAACATTATCAAACGTGTTGACTAAGCTATGTCATGAGATGGGAAACGTCAAATACTTCGCTTTAGCAACTTTTAAAGATTTGTACCTTCCTTCTTAATATCTCACCAGCTCAACGAAATAAATTGTATACTCTAGGTATAGCTCAATAATACGCCGCCGTACATTTTGATTGGGCCGTATGGAATGCTTTTTTCCATGCCATATTCAATGTGATAGCCATTACGTTCGCACTTTCATTAACCGCAAGTTTTCGTTAACAAGGTACCAACATAAACGGGCTATCAAAAATTGGGATCAATAAGACGACTTAAAAAAAAGAAGACTTTTTTGCCATATTTCAAAAATTGCTCTTCAATAGATAACAACAATTGAAATGTACCAATGATTTCATTGTAAAAATTTTTATTTACAGAACGTTTCGTAAACGTTATTTTTTTTTAAATCTTGTTGGCCCTGTAGCGCCCAACAAATATTAGTTTTGGAAATTATTGTTTTGAATTTGTATTAATAAGAAATTTGATTCGACTAAAAACATATTTAATCACCGATTTTCAGTTACCCATTTTATATTGGTTGAGGCGTCAATCCAATCGTGTTCAGTACAAAGGCCCCGAGTTCCAATCTCAGAGTAAGTAAATAGTAATTACAAATTAATATAACTCGTAGTTTTCAGAACCAAATCATATATAATTCGGCTCCGGATTCATTACAAAATAAACTTAATTTAGGTTGGTTTTTAAGTTTAACTACATACTTTATGTATCAAATTATTAAAACATTAAAATATCAGATCATTTTTCCCTCATATTGATTTTGCTACTAGAAACACTCAATCACCATGCTAAATGTGAAAATCTCAGACCACTAATTGCAACGCATCTATTAGATATAAGGGCAAGGATTGCCACTGATTTGTTTTACGCAGGCAAATGAAAGAAATTGTAAATTACTTTTAATTAAAAGGCACAAACAAAAACACCTGCTGTTCTCACAGACATACACACACGCCCACTCACAAAAGCGGAAATGAAATCGCAGCTTAGCTCGATCCACCACGATTGCCATTCCAGACAACAGTCAGCCAGATGTTGTGGTCCCTTCCTTTGTCTATTGGCTAAGGAGACCCAGCGGAGCCCAGCTCACACAAACACGCACAGAAAATATGGCAGCATGTGTGGTGGAGCGCGTTTTGTTTATAAATCGCCAGGCCACACGACAGTCAGAACACGAAGCCGTTATGCCGTGTAATTCTCGCTTGCCCTTTGTTTTCGATCCGATAGATACAATTAGCAGAGGAATCGAGGCTTCATTAAGAACTTGCCGGCCGAGATTCAATTTGAATGCAAATGCTCCACACCGCAAAACAAGATTGCGAATTTTTTTGGATGCATCCTCTGCTGTCGCCATAAATAAAGCAGCATTATTTTCTAATAAGCTCTCCCAAAAAAATAAGGGGCTTTCGCCCTTGCTTGCCGCCAAATGGTTTTCACACATGAAGAACGAGCAAAATCGGCCATAAATTTTGGCTGGGTTCCTTTTTGCTGTTGCTTTTACTTTGCTTGTTTTTTCTACCAACATTTTCATTGAATTTGATTCACAGCAAAACAGAGACAACAATGGCAACTGGCAAACGGCAACTGGCTACATGATGCAGGCGGCATTGTCGTTTAGCCTTTGTACATTTGCAAGTGAAATGTTTTGTGGCTTGTCAGGCAAAAATGTTCAATGAAGGGGAGGATACAGCTAACCAATATGCAATGTCAAGCAGTTGACTGCCCCCATTCGAACTGAGTATACACTTTTGTTGATACAGAGTATACTATAGTCGGGCTTGACCGACTTTTTTACGTGTCAGCAATAAGAAAGTGCTAGGCGAATTTGATTTCAAGTACACTATGCACTATAGAAGAAATCGTCAGTATGGTATGGAACATTTTGTAACATCAGGAATACAATAAACCCCTATAGTAAATTTCCAAAAATTCTTAGTAAGAGAAAATTTTTGAAAAAAGGTTCCGTTTGTGCAAAGAGATTACAAAAACAAGCGTTTATTTCATTGATCGGATTTACATTATTTGTCGATCAACCTAGCTTAAGTACGATCACATAATCAATAGACGCATTACATTGAAATCGAAGGCGCAACTGCGACATATTGATGAATTTACTGATGAGCAGCCCTTCGCTCAGAATATATGGCACCACAACTAAGAGATAAGCTAACTTTGCCTGTCGGCTAACCGTTGTATTACCATATACGGATTCACCTACTGAAAAAATGCTCCTAATTATGCACAGTAAATTTTTGTCGTAACTTGTTCCTCAATCGCAATTGCAGTTTCTTTATGCACTTGAAAAGACAATTTTCAGCATCTTCATTGTAGAACAGATTTATGGCAAGTTAATATGCCCATTTCTCCCCATTTCACACGGCCAGGCAGGAGCCGGCTGAGGGCATAAAAAGTTCTGCTATTTCTGTGCGCTGGCACACGGCAAATTATTAGTTGAGCATGTGCCAAAAAATATTGCTGAAGACGACGCCTCCTCGCACTCTCTTCTTAGCCAGCAGCAAGCTTGGGTAGTAGGTCGCCAAATTTATGGCCGTTGTCTGTCGCGGACAAAGAACATCTTTGAATGTTGTATAACTTAAGTGCCAGTGCAAATTTTCTGCCACATGAGAATGCACTTGAGTATGTGCATATTTGTGTGTGTGTGTGCCACTTCTCATATATTTTGGTGGAATTCTTTACTTTATGAAAAGGCATTTGGCAATTTGAAGCAGACGCCCATTTGGCAACAGTAATTTTTCCTGCTAAAGTTTCAGTTGCAGCTATTTTTTTTCGTTAATTAAGAGAGCTGGCAATCAGCTATAAAGAGTCCTGGCCGCAGCAGACCATAAACAAAATGCAATAATGCTCAACATGACATCGAAAACCCGCGTCCAAACTGGACAATACCGGACAACGGATTATCCCCGGACATATGCAGTGGCCAATGAACATAAGCACCCAGATATTGGCTTAATTAAGCAGCAATAATTACGCATAAATATGCAAACAATACGCTTCTCGGCAATTCTGAATCAGGAATGGAAAAGCCGAAAGGAAAATTTACGAATGCAGATGGGAGATTTTAGTTCAAAATTTGCTGTGAATTGGATGGTGTTTTAATTTTTGTCAAGCCAATTTAACAAGGGAATATTTAATAATCTATACATCTATATAAAAGTGAAAGTATGTTTGTCCCTTATGGGCGTCTAAACCCCTGAACCGATCTTCACGAATTTTTCACAGTATGTTCATGTCGATCAGAAAAGTGTCATAGGCTATGTATCATGTCTGTGAAATGGACCAAAAACCGCGAAATTCGCAAAACTATGCCGTTCCTCCGATTGTAACAAAACTTTGGGAATGGTTGTTCGCTTGTCCGGGAAGGTTTCTAAGTTGAAAAAAATTTGCAAAATAACCTTATGAGTATTTATGAAAGCGCTTAGTGTTTATATTACTATGCCGGCGTTGGTAAATGGAAGCTGTAGATTACACGGTCCGAAATATTGCGAAATTTGCATTTTTTGCATTTGAGACTGGATTATTTTGAAGATTTGATAGACGGTAATTGAAGATGGGTAAATAGGAGGTATAAGCAAAACGGTCAAAGAAGTCATGAAATTTGTAAAATATTCATGATAGATTATAATGAAGATGGTTAAATAGAGAAAAAGATTGAACGGACTAAAATGTTTAAGGCGACTTGCAGCCAACACTATCTTGAATACAGTCGCTTTCATAAGATTCATGAGGATGCGGGCGGTGCCGGATATTCAGCTAGTTGTATATTAAAACAAAAAAATTATGTAATATTGCAAATTTAGGGTGAAGAACATTTATATTAAGCTCCTAAATCGCCAATGGCTAATGTGAGTGCCTGTTGCACGAGAGGTCGATGGTGCGATCCCTCCTCGGAACATCAAACTAAAAGTTTTCCTTAAAAAACTTTTACACGACCAGTCACCTTCACCAGCTTTTGCCGCCAGCTATGCAGTAGGTAGCCACGAAAAAGTCTTTAAAGTTTTGCCATTTGATTTCGGCGTTTAGCTCAGCATCATTTTTTTGGACAGTAAGGCCAAATAATTTTTTTTTATTTATCTCGGATTAATCCTTAACTACAATTTAAATATTACTGCTTTTATAATTGTTATTATTCGGCTGGTTGGGTGTAGGAAACATATGTCGGATCGAGAAATTTACACAAAACATTAAATACCTGCGGACTTTTTTTTGTTCCTACCACCCAACCAAAGTCATAAATTTTCGTTGTATTGCCCCCGCTCAGCCATTTTCTACCTGTGACATTTTGGATGTTGTTTTTTATTTGTTTGTCGTAATTGCGGCGAGACAACACGAAACAGCAACAACAATGCGAGGTCATAAAAATTTAATGAAAATTAAAATGAAAATAATTTGTGTGTTAAATTAAATTTTATGAAGCTCTAAATACAAAAGGCCTGTTGCGGGGAATGCTTGATGAAAGCTGGCAAAAAATGATGGCCAACAATTTTGCCTAAAACTATGCAGCCGGTCATAAATCATGGCCATAAATAACAAAATAAAAAAATTAAGGAAAACGGTGCCGGTGGCCTTTGTTTTGTTCAGGAGAAAATGGCTCATGGCTATGTCCCGAATGGAAACGCAAAATAAAAAGGAACATAAGATAACAATCATAATAACATTACTTCAAATTTAATTTAAATTGATGCGCAGATACCGATCATTAGCCACTCGGCCGGGCACAGCAAAACTGTCTGTAGGTACATGTTTGCTTCCAGGTGGAGGTCAACCAATGCGTTCTAAAATGGAGTCAATAGTTGGTCACTTTGAGTAGAATGCGCTTGAGTTAAGGTAGCTTGAAAAGTTTAGCTAATTTTTCGTTTAAGGGAATTTATAGAGGAAGTCAACTGAATAAATAAGCAAGTTCGAATCGTCGGAACTAAAGGCGACCCTGGAACAGAAATGAGCTTTTGATATTTTTTTTAACTTCTCGTAACTTTAAAAGTCCGAAAAACAACTTTCCGCGCAGACTCATGAAAAAATCGGTCCGTTATACTTAAGAACGGGCTTTAAGTGTTGTGATTTATTTTTCGGAATTCCTTTCCGCGCAGATTTAAGGAAAGATCGGAATTTTCAGCGAAACAAAAAATGGTCCTTAAATAAATATGTATATTAAATTGCGAATGAACCACTGAACCAAGCCGCAACCGCGATTCAGTTGGCTTGAAAAACCATGTAATAAGCCGAACCAGCGGTTCAAAAACTCTGAAAACCACTGTTTCGAATCAGTTCTTATTTCCGATCGGTTTGCATTCCTCGTTTCTGGATTTCCCTTCCATTTAATGCCACCGTTAACAATCCGATATGATACTGCAAATTTTAAGCACACAATTTGTACAGTTCCAAATGCTCTATCCCGTCCAACCCCGAATCCGAAGACTGCAGAGCCGTACAACAACAACAACAACATCAACACATTCATAAACTTGATTTCCAGTTCCATTTCCGTTTCCAACAGGATCTGCATTAGCAATTCAAATTCAATGCCCGCCATTAAACTCATTAACTGCACACAGATGCAGAAAGGCACAGGCTGGACTTACCCCCCCGAGAGGATTCGTGGCAGGCAGAAATGGAAAACAAAACATAAACAGCAGAAGTGCTTAGTGGGGCACGGGTGGGCACTTTAATGAAGAACTGTCTTCATTACGAACTACATTTCGAGCTGCTTCCGCCTTAGCATCTAAGGCACAAACTAAACATAAAAAAGGTGGGAGGAGGCCCTCATCATCATCGTTTGCATAGACAAGCCATTTGCACGCCATCCGCTCCCCTACCGAAGGTGCAGGATAATTGACTTTCAAATCAGTTTGCTATAAATTTTTATCGGTACTTTTGATGCTGTCGGTGCCAGTCACTCGAGAAGAAGCAACCAGGACGTTAGCGATGCTGTGCGATGGGAGCAATCAATTGCCAAAGTGAGAGGCTGGTGGATAATTGCCAGCAGCACTAGGAACTGGCTGGCAGCAACGACAAAACGCCACTAATGAGTTTTATTGAGTAGTCGTCCGTTGTAGTAGTTGGACCCGGGAGTTCAACTCTCTCACCTGGCTCTATACTTGGCTAAAAACGAATTTGATGACGCACGAAAGCAGTTAATCAAATCTGCAAGTGGCCCCCAGGTCAAGAGTGGGCCACATGCTATACGTAATTGCATTTGCCGCTTTACACATGAGCCGCCAGCCAGCGCGTCCTCCACTCAAAACGTAGTAGCCCAAAAATTCTAATAAAAAAAAATTAAATTGAAATTAAAATTGGCATAAGCACGTAAATTATGTGCTGCCAATTAGCAGAAACAAAATTTTGCACGCCATTCGTTTCTTGAAAGGAAATGAAAATATGACTAAAATAACAAAAATACAAATAAAGAACAAGAAAATAAGCTGGAGTTGAGGGCTCCGAATCCAAAATATCCTGCACCATATATTTTATTCATGGAATAGGGTATTTTGCAGTCGGGCCACTCAACTACAGCGCCCTTACTGATTCGTAAATTATTTTAGCCTCTAAGTTCATTCCGGGTAATTTAAAAAAATAATAATTATTCTTTCAGATTTCAGGATGAGCTTAATACTCCTTCGTGCATTTAGGGTATCAACAAAAAAAAATTGTATATAAAAATAATTTTGTCGCGACAAAGGTGGCATCATTAGAAGAAATATGTGGCCGACCTCATCCCCCTGACCCGTCTCAAGTGCCTGACGCAAAAAGAAGTCAAACACCAGAATTTCCACCGAAAAAAAATAGAAAACGAAAATATATTTCGTGCCAAGAGTAGGTCGGCGTAAGACTCGTCCGCAGGACGAGAATAAGGGCGTGGATGGGGCTCACTGCGAATGAGTGCGAAAGAAAACATGGTAATTTTTCATAAAAACCGCCAAATGCGCATACACCCCGAAGCAAAAAAGCGACCAAACTGGCTGCAAAAGAAAAGCGAACGAAAATATTATATAATTTTTTTACGTAGGCGTTTGAGGGGGCGTGGCATGTCATGTTTATGCGACGTCTTTTGCCATTTAGGCATTCCAAATGCTTTGCCCGAAATCCGTTTTACGTGAATCTTGCCATGGACAGAGGCAAGACAACGCCATATGAACTGTGAACGGGTGATGGAGTGGTGGGCGGAAATGTCAACAAAACAGCCACCGCAGAGCATTTCTCCCCCCCAGGGCGCAGCTCATAATCATTCCCTGGTGAAATATTATCAAATTACGGCAATTGATTTAACCACCGGTGGGCTACGTGACGCGGGGAATGACTTGACCAACTAGCCAGAAACTGGGATTGCTTTTGAAATTGTAGGAGTCGAGATTTTTGGATAAATGATAAACAACAAGTAAGATAGCAGTAAGCGAGTGCCCCGAATACAAAATACCCTGTTCCCTTGATTTCGTGTGTTTTCCTTAACATACACACACACACTCACACATACACACACTCCAACGTACACACACAAGCATGCCCCCATGCGGCCGCGCGCGGAAACTGACCCCCCCCCTCTGCACAAGCAAAATTGATTCGTATATAACTTCGGTGTTTTTTGACCGATCTTATTGATCTTTTTAGAATAGATAGATATTGGAATTGGAAGGTCTATCTTAAAAGTTGTGGCTCTGACAGTTGTTTGCACTAAAAGGGGGGAGGGGGAGGAATTTTCCAAATCTAAAACAAACTCGTATTGAATCGGGTATACACCTATATACCCTTGCTGCTTCCTTTGAAACAAAAAAGTTGTTCTAACAAAGACTACTTTCGGACCTTACTTTCTATATACTATAAAGATGTCCGATTTTGACCAAACTTCCACTAAGTTCATGGAATCATGGAAAAGCATAACAAACTGTTAACTACGAAATTTTGATGCGATTTTCTCACAAGAACAGTTTTTCGTTCGATCGTTTCTATGGAAACTATATGCTATAATCCTCCGATTTTGACATAACTCTTTAGAATTGTGTAAAAGTTTATGAAATAAGTATATGCCAATGATAAGGACGTTTCCTTGGGAACAAACAAGTTTTTCTCACTAAAACTGGTTTTTCGGCCGATCGTTTCTATGGGAGAATTATGTGAAAGCAATCCAAATAAATAAATGCCAAGTTTAAAGACATTTCCATGAAAAACAAAAAAGTTTTTACAACTAAGACTACTATTCAGACTTTACTTTTCCATATAGATGTCCGATTTCGACCAAACTTAGTGAAATCTTGGGAAAGGATAGTAAACTAAGAAATACTGGGTGGGGCAACATAACTCCCGTGTTTCGTAACAGAATAAAAGAGAACTAAAGATATTTGTTTTTTTTTTTATCAGTTGTAAGTGATACTTTAAAGTTTTTTTTACATGGTATACAAAATTATGTCGTTCAAGTGACGCCCTCCATTTTCTATGCATTGAACGAAGCGATTGCGGGTGTTTCGCATCACGCTTTCCAACATGACGAGCGGAATGTTGCCCATTTCCTCTCGAATGTTCGTCTTCAGGTAGTCAAGAGTCGGAAGTTATTTAAGCTACGAATTTGAATCTTGGTTTGTGGGTTGGTATTACATAGTTTCTTATTTTGCTGGTGGAGAATCGGTTTCGAACCGGATCAAAAGAGGCACAGATCTACTTCTAAGAAGTAATTTAAGCTACGAGCTTGAAATTTGGTGTGTGGGCTTAGTCGTACGAAGTTTGACATTTTCCCGTCTTCGAACCGTCCTGATGAAATTTTTGTTTGGAAAAGTAGTCTTTGGGTTAGTAATGTGACTGTTAGACGCTTACCAAATTTCAAAATTCTTTTAAGCTATTAACTATAATTTTGGTGTGTGAATTGGGAATATTTTGATATTACCGTATTTAAAACTCGGTTCGAACAAGTTTGGACGAGTTAAAATTTTAATATCGATTTGCAGCCAGTGAAACTTGAATCATACTGCAAAGGCCCCGGGCGAAGTTGGTCCAATAGAAATGCACTGTTCTTAAGTTGCTATCGTAAGCAACTCTATTGCATTTCAGCTTTTCATCCTGAATCCTGAAACTTAAAGACGTCGTATTAGACTAATTTAAAATATTTTTAGGGCTTTTACATCGAAAAAATACTATTTTTAAAATAGTCCACAACTTTTTATTAGAAATTAATCGCTCGAAAATTGAAAGTGACCTAATTAACCCAACCGAGACCGCGGTTTGGAATTACAAATTAACTGAGTTATAAGCCGAGCCAGTGCACAGTGGTCCAAATTCCAAAAATTTTGTCAGAAACTCCAATTATTGAGGTAAGTTGCCCAAATATGTTTTGTACACATATTTTGGGCCGCCAAGACATCTTACCAAGATTCGCACGTTTTAGACCATTATTTTATATAGTTGCCATATAACCGATCCAGCCGATTTGCACCAACTTTGTTGATTTTTAAGCAATTGAACTACACTTTGGTTTGTATAAATATTTTGGGTGCCCAAGGTGACTTACCAAATCTGGCTCGTTTTGCGGCACTCGGTTATAAAGCTGCCATATAACCGATCCGGCAGACTTGCATCAACTTTTTTTGATTTTTAAGTAATTGAACTAAAATTTGGTTTAAGTACGTGATTTAAGCTCCCTAGACGAACCAAATTTGGTTAAGTTTAAAACACTATTTCACATAGCTGCCATATAAACGATTTTTTCGACTTGCAGCTAATTTGATGTTTTTGTCGATTTTAAAAAGCGATTTTTCAGAAAAGGGGCAAAAAAATTTACATATTTTACTTTTATGAGCATAAACAATAAGTTTTGGCTATGCTTTTGCTCATTTAGCAACCATTTAGTCCATTTTTTCGTAATTTTTTTTATAAATTTGATAACAAACGCCTAATAACTTTTAAAATTTCTATGAAAACTAAATTTTTCTTTGTTTTCTAAAAAGATGTTAATTGGAAAACTAAGAAAAGCGTGGTTATTGACCAAGTTATAGGTTAAATTCATTGAAAGTAAGAAAACAATTTTTTTTTGGGACACCCTAATTCACACCTTCAACTTTGTTTTCCATTTTGATTTACTTCAATATTCGACGTAGTTTTTATTTTATACTGATTTGAAATGTGCTCTTATTTGCAAGGCAAACAATGTCAGAGCTTGTGGTAAAGGATCAGCTGACTTCCAGGGCTGCCTTAATTCGCAGTGCTTCAATATCAGTTGTACCACTATGATGTTTAACTGCACTTAACTCTATTGGAAAAAAATTTGGTTTTGCATTACACTTTAAAAAAAAATTGTAATTTCTGCCAAAAATTTTTAGCATTTGGACCAGTGTGCATTGGTTTGAGAACTCCATGAACCACTGAACCGAGGGGCTTGCATCTCTGATTAACATTATCTGTTTCTGCAGAATTTGCACGGGTATGATAAGCACTTTCTCATTTTATTTTAAGTGATTTTAAAATAACTGTAAGAAAAAGTTCACAGCCTGCAAGACCATATGAACTTCAGTAGGCCGTAGCAAACATTCCACTATTTGTTTAAACACAAAATTCATTTCCCTTTAGTTATGGTCGGTCATCCACTTCACCTAGTGCCAAAAATATTTGCATTCATTATGGCCTACCAATTACCATGTAAGCACTATGGACTTTAGCACATCATCATTATTATACCCCGAATTTGCATGCTGTCTACCCAAATTGCCCCCCGCACTGGTGGCCAGGATATTGCCTGCTGTTGTCACTGTTGGTCAGCACCAGCAGCAGCTGTTTGTGCTGTTGCTTTTGTTTATGGGAATTATGTTGTTAGCGATGTTTATATTTTAAAGGCGAAAGGAAAAACGCTTAAAGCGTTGCGTGAAATATTTGCCAATTTCCAAATAAATTACGAAATTTACAACTAAACCCTCGAACAGTTCCTGCTGCGAATGGCTGCTGAGTGCCGGCCCATTTGGGCACAATCAACGGCAACATTAACGATATCGTCATCAAAGTGCCGACCCAAACCTAGACCCCACGCCACTCCAGCCCCAGATCCAAGCCAACAACACGCAAGCCTTCAGTGACAAAAACCCGGGGAGTGAGCGTGTGTGGGTAACAGTTTACCTGGTCCCGGAGTTGGTGAGTGTTGCTTGTTGCGTGTCCACTTTCACTTAGTTTCTAGATGAGTGTGTGAGTGAGTGTGTACCGAGAAATTGCGGTTTGTTTGCTGGGTAATTACATTTTGGCATTTTCTCTGTATGGGTTCGCCTTCATTGTGTGAGTGTGTATGTGTGTGTGCAGGCATGTCAGCGTGATAATTATGCGAATATAATCGCACTCTTACATGCCAGTCGCAGAATAAGAAACAGTGTCGTCTGGCACTTCGAACTTGCCACAAACATTTCAACCTTAAACGAAACACTCGTATGTTGCCAAGGATCTAAAGCCAGCAGACCCCAACTAATTAACAAGCGCAGGTACAGAACCCGCAGTCGTTCCGTCATGCAATATTTAAGCAAGTTGGTCGAGCTTAAACAAAGGCGAAAGGCATGTTTAATCATAAGAGCAAAAACAACACAAAATGGTAGCCTAAACTCGACAGCGTGCAAAAAAGGGTTAAGTAAATATTGAAGTGAATAAAAACCATGAAAAAAGAGCCAAGAACACAGAACAAAAAAATCCCAGAGCAAAGCGAAACGAAACGCATACAGTTAACTACTCTTTTGGCCGTGTCGCGAGAGGCAAAGGGGCGTGGCAGTCACAGAGCCAGAGGAGGGCAGTCAGGCGAGCTGCTGCTGCTGCAGCCAGCTACCAATTAATGTCCTTGTTAGGCAGTGGCCTGTAAAATTGGCTTAAAAAATATGTAACCTTATGCGAGAGCGAGCCACAGACGAACTGCGAGTGTGTGAGTGTGTTTAAACTTCGTTTATACCAGAGAGTGCGACAATTGCTGAAATTAAGTTCAGAAAAGGTGCAAAATGAATTCCTTCGTCCAACGCGAAATCAGCAATTCTGCAGGCTGCATTCCTTCGGATGGATTTGGGATCGAATGTGTTATATCTGACATAGTAGAAAGGTTCGGTATGAAAATGTTGCCTCTTCGCTACCATATCGTCCTCTTAAGCCACAATATTTGGCCAGTCGTTGAGTTTTCAGACTGTACACTGTACACTCTCTTCGCTAATCCATTTGGAAGTTGAAGCATAAACGATTTGAAAAACACTTAGTGGATAGAACAAGAGCTATTCGATATATTCATCCGAATTTCCTAAAAATCGACGAAATTGTGCTGAAGAATATAATATGATTATGGCAAGTTTAAAGTTGCTATCACTTATAACAAAAGAGTTTGACACTCTAGAACTTGTTTTGTGTTCGATCGTTCCGATGGCTGCTATATGCTATAGTCATCCGATTTTGACAAAACTTTGTAGAATTGTGTGGAATTTTTTTTTATTTTATTTTTTTTTGTTATTATCTAAGTTTTCTGTCACCCGTCAATGGCAACTTTCTTTAGATTGATGTGTACATTCATTTAAACTTACTTTGTGTAAGTGTGACTTTGTGTAAGTCTGATTATGGGAGGGTTGATTGTGATGATATAAAATATGTGTAAAATTAGTGTATTGGTTCTGTCTAGTGTGTGGGGGGTTGCTAGGGTATTTGTCTGTTTGGAAGTTCTCTAGGAAGAATCTTCTTGAGGCGTCGTCTTAATCTGCTTCCGGCTTTTCTTCGTCTATGCAACAGTCTTCTGGCAAGAGTGTTGGGGTGACTTCTAAGCCTCTCCACGTATTTATTGTGTGGAAGCATAGCAAATAAAGAAATGCCAATTCTAAGAACATTTGTAGCACTGGATCGGCATGCGCAATATCTAAGGAAGATCCATTTTGTATATGATATGTTAAATCTGAATAATACGACTATGAGAAGGGAAATAAAGCAATAATCAATTCTCACATCTATCTACGAGTTCATATTGGAAGGACCAGGGAGTTTTGGTAGGGGACGTGTGATTGATTACATTAACCATTGTGGTCCACTCGGCATGTCAATGGCGCATTCAACAGATAAGTCCGATCTTACGATATCTTTATTGTTATCGTTATCGCTACCGTTACCGTGATCTTTATTTCTTATACTATCCGTACAAACCAAGTTTAAAGCCAATCGGATGAAAATTGTTTTTTGGCTGCAGAGTTTTCCATGAGTTTTCCGACCCTAAGGTCAAATTTTCCAACATCAGAAAATTACATTTCAATTCATTTCACCGACTATCCTTACAAACCGAATTTCAAGTCAATCAGATGAAATGTAGATTTTTGTGTATCGAATTTCCCGGGAATTTTCCTTGTGGGCAGATTTTCCGAAGTCGGGAAAATACGTGTCCAAATATTTCGTATACTTCGCTTACAAACCCACTTTCAAGTCAATCGGATGAAAAATAAAATTGTCACCATACAAATTTTTTGGACACTTTTCCGGGAATTTCCTGATCCAACGGTCGAATTTTCTTGCATCGGAAAGTCGCATTTCAATTTATTTCACTTACTGTCGTTGCAAACAGAATTTCAAGTCACTCGGATGAAAAATTGATTTTTGCAAATCGAATTTCCTGGGAGTTTTCCCTGTGGGCAGATTTTCCTAAATCGGGAAAATTCGTGTCCAATTATTTCGTATACTTCGCATTCGAACCCACTTTTAAGTCAATCGGATGAAAAAAAAAATTACCCATACAAACCTTTCCGACGCTTTTCCGGCTTTTCCGGGTGGAATTTTTCCAAATTACGCTCTTTCGCCACATAAGGAAACTCCAGTCCAAATTTCAGCCCTCTAGCTCTTACCGTTTAGGCTGTGCGACGGTCACCAGTCAGTCAGTCAGCTTAAACAGTTTTATATACAACTTTTATATACAAGTTTGAGTCCCGATCCAAATAAAAAAATTAAAACATTGGAGCTTTAAAACTTTATTTGAAGTTAGATGTGGGTTGGTTGTTGGTGATCTTAAGACTAAAGTACAATTCGAAGCTTATGCTCTATTTAAAGGGATAACGACGCAATGGGCATGTGACAAAGACAAAGGAATGGTCATTTGTTTAGATGCTGCTATGCTGGCATCTTCTGATTGGTCAATTTAATTATTTCACAATTATTGTTATGATTACGTTATGATGCTTGGGTGCGCGCTCCGCGTTCAACTTTTGTTTATGCTAAACTCCTTTTTGTTTATGTTAGCGAATCTCGCGCTTTAAAGTACAGTGGGCATGAGGATGGTAAAACAAGGTTGGACAGTGGGTTTGAATATGATAAAAAAAGGTAGGGTGAATACTGGATATGTCACTATATAGATTTTGTCAAAAAATAATCAAGCTATTAAAAACTAAGTTTGTCGGTTCATTTGATTTTTTGAGGTTAACAATTGGCCGTACAATCGGTAAATCAGTAATCTTAAATCAGTAATCGTAAGTCGGATGTGTCTGCTTAATGGATTTACAAATTAAATTTAAAAATTTAGATGTTATAAAACAAGGTTTGAACCAAAGCTTCAGGTTGGATAACTTGAGGAACCGGTTCTCGCTACCTATCGATGGCAAAACCTGTGCTGCAAGTACCAGCATTGTTCTGCTCCAAATTAGTGGGAACAACTCGCTTCTAATCGGAACGACTTCTGCTGAGGGAAGGAAAAGTTACCACGCCTTTATTGTCACTGTCCGGCTCTTAGTAAAAAGAGACTCCAAACATTTGGTCATCACTTTCCTTTCGTCTCGGAAGTATCATAGATTTATGCTCCCGAAACTGAACTAGGTAATCTCAAAATTGTTTACGTTTGTGTTGAGAAATTGTCTTACTAATGCCCGCATAACATCAGTATTCTACTATAGATTAAGATTTGTTACACTAACCCAACATGTAGTAAAATTGTCCCTTTACTGTCAGTCGGCCCAAAAAATGTATATTTTCTTCATATTCTTTCTGCATAAACCTATTAAATGTGTTTACAAATGTACACGTGTAGTTTTGTTTATGCATGTGTGTGTGAGTACCACACACTGCAATGGCTACAGTTTCATTTTCATCCTTGCGTTGCATTTGGCTTTAAGTGAAATAAAATTCATTTTTTGCGCTGACTGCCATTATTTAATTTGCGCAGCTGGGCGTATATTGGTGACGGCTTTGACATGGCACAGGCACGAAGGTTTTCAGCATTTGTCATGGCCACCAGCTCATGCAATGGCTTGCAAATAGCAGCCGGACAGCAAGGCACAAAGCGGTTGTCGGGCACGCAACATTTCACCGAATGCCGAATCAAAAATGCAACATTTTTGAGTTGTCCGGAGGCCGCAGCGATTTGCCGAACTGAAGAAAGACACATGCCACAGCGCACCGCAGCACAAAGCAGGAATCAGACAGGAGGGAGCAATAACCGCAGTCGTAGTGAAAGTGGAAAAGGTCGCTGCAAGGATTGTATAATCAGTAAGCATTAATTCCAATCGTTTTACAATTGGAATTTACAAACGCAAGCCAATAAAACCGCAGAACACAACACAGCAGATGGCAATCCAGGTGGGAGACGTCGCCAGGTGGGAGATCGCCAGGGTCAAGTGAATCTTTAACTAGCAATGACTTTGTCTCTCTTAGTCTCTAGTCTGTGATTAGTAAGAATTGCTGCCTACATTTTTTGTAAAATTTTACAATTTTCTTTTTGCAAATCAAAAACTAAACATTAAAAAACACGAAAAAGTAATTAAATATTACTTTTTTCACTGAAAATATGAAAATTTTGAAAAAAAAAACAAGATGGAAATTCGGTCAAGCCCGACTATAACATACTCTGTACCTGTGAAGTGCTGCCCATCACCGTTGCAACCGGTGCTACCCATAATTATTTGTTTTCCTTAAGACTCGACAACCGTTCATCCGATATTTACCATTCCATTGGCGGATCGATCCAGATTAATCCAGATTACTAAATATGTCCAGAAGATACGAACCTTCTATCTATAAAACAGTGGGAGATTTAACGTTTTTTCCAATTTGCGGAGGCGGAAGGGGGCGTGGCAAAAACTGAAAATAAACTTGATCTGCCTGCAAGTATAATAAGCATATGTCCCATACATGTCAAACCTCTATCTCTTACCATCTCTGAGATCTGTTTGTTCATACGGACAGACGAACAGACAGACGGCCGGACTGACGGACATGGCTAGATCGACTCTGCTGTTGATGCTGATCAAGAATATGTATACTTTATAGGTTCGGAGATGCTTCCATCTGCCTGTTACATACTTTTGCACAAACTTAATATACTCTGTGTACCTCTGGTACAGAGTATAAAAATTGTTAATTTTCTTACGATTTGTTACAATATTATTTTTTTACCACGTTTTTACGATCTTTGACCCAAGTTTGTCAGGAACTACTCGACCGATTTTGACAATTTTTCTCGGTAAAAGCTAATACCTAAATGCATCAATTTAAATCCATTGAAAATAATTTTTACTTCAATGAAAACAGCTGTTGAAACTTTAAGCTCGAATATCTTGAAAACAATTTTTTTTGAAAATGTTTTACACGATTAGAAGAATAACTGTTGACCGACTTTCTAAATTTTTATTTTAAATTACTGCTAATACCCACCATTATGGTGTGAACTAGGATATTCAATAAATAACGGAGTTAGGACGAATGAAAGGGGTAAAAAAAAGTATATTTTTCAAATTTTGATTTTGAATCCCCATAACTCCGGTTTTTATAAAACGATCCCAAATATCCTATTTCACATCATAACTACATCAGTTCCTAACAAAACCCCGTTTTCATTTTTAATTTCGCATAATCCGTTTTCAAAAAATCATCTGAAACTTGGGCCTATGTTTTAAATTTTTGCTCAACTTTAAACCGAAATACAACAACAACAAAATCAAAAATTTAACTTTTCCAATTACCTATTGAATAAAAAAAACGCTTGTAAATATCACTTTTCGTTTTTCTGTAATTTAATTTTTTGTAAGCCCTTAAACATTTTTTTTACAAAAAAAAAGAATTTTTAAAATGGTTTCATTGCAATTTCTACTTATGGCTGCTTATCAAATTTGACATTTGACTTGTACTTCTTATTTAGAAAATTGCACAGTCATGGCAACAATCGTGGGCAGAATTTGCTAGAATAGTTTCCACTGCCGTTTCCGCTCGCACCCTCTTCTCTCCAACTCTGCGTCGTGGCTTATTTCGCGCATATCCATGCTGGGGCTATTTTGGTTGGGGCTGGCTCGTTGATTTTATTGGCCTGACTGGTTGGTTGCCATGTTCCAGGCTGCTATTTATGTAGTCGCATATTTGGCCTGAACTAAAACTGGAGTCGGACCAACGTCATTACCAGGCAACATGGTTTTTGTTGCAGCGCGAGTGGAAGTCACCATTCCGTTGGTTAACACAATTGCGGTGCATGGCCATTGCCGTTGACGTTTATGACGTGTTGGCCTGGGCTAGCATATGACCACGTTCCTGTTGCTTGTGCTATCATTAAGTGTCGAAAATTTCATCAAACACTTCAAGCGGACCCGGCGCCACCCGTTTCAGTTTATGATTCTATTATTTTCACAGCAAATAAAAGAGAAAACTGCGTATCATGGCCAAGTGCTAAATGGGCGCAAGGGAAAATTGCAAAATTTTTCGGTGCTAGCTTTCTCTTCGATTTTTTATGCTTCAGCTAAATTTAAAAGCAGGCGGGCAGGGGAATGGCGGGGTGTGGCAGCTGAGCACGTAAAAAGCGTTGAACCGGAACGTTGTGGGCAACAGCTGCAGAGAACTGTGTGTGTATGCGCACACGAAAACTTTGCGCCATGAATCAAAGTTTAGTGTAGCATACTTTTTAGGTGCGATTTATATATTTCAAAATAAAATAAATGAAGGGCGAAGGCAAAAGCCCAAAAGACAAAAGCAAACGGCAGAGGAGGGTAAATTCAAATTCTCTGTTTTATTTCAGCGCTCAAGGAAATGCAAAAATTTACACTTGGTTAGCTGATTGATGAATGCATAAATGAAGCGTACACATGCGTTTTAAGGCAGCTGGCTGCCAGCTAAGGGGCAGAGAGAGAGCGAGAGAGCTGGATCAATTTGGTGGATAGACTGCGACTCCTTAGCAGGTAGTCGTCATGTGTGATGGTTTTCCCCACGCCATTGATTCTCTGATTGTTATGCACAAAATATGCAAATGTGATTTTTAACTTGATTTCTTTTCCCTTTTACTACAGATTTAAACAAATGCTTGTAATTTATTTGACAATGATTTGGGTTAGCGGCTAATGCGGCGTATGAGTAATGATGAAGCTTTGACCTTGTTGGGGCCATAATTAGATAACTGAGGCGAAAAATCGGAGTGCCAGAGAATGATTTGTAAACATAATTTGGTAAGCGAGGCATGAACATAAAGTCAAATTTATGGCGACTGAGATTTCGTTTAGTATTTATTTTTTTGTTGTCTATTTTTGGGGTAATGCCCCCTTCTCCCTCTCGCTACCCAGACAACCAAATATGCCAAAAATGAGCAGAAATTACTTTTAATATTCCCTAACAGAGATGCGGCTGAATCAGGGGCTGGGACAGCATTAGCTGCTGCCGCTCCGGCAGTCAGAGATAAGTGAAATGCATGGGCAGGACATCAAGGACAGCACCCTTTCTCCCTCTTAGATTGGGTACATTCATACATATATAGCTAGATGTACAGAGCTCGTTAGGCGGCGCCAGACGACAACATAATTTCGTAATTAATTTGCCAAAACACGAATGTAATTTAATAAAATTGCCCATACGCCGCGTTGCCCCGGAAAGAAGAGGCAGAACATTTAAGTAATTTATGCAAGGCCTAAGACAATTTGCTGGGTTGACTACGGCGCCATTTGCCTCTGCGTACCCCTACCTCGGCGTAAGGGACGATTATTTATGGTGTATTTTTGAGCATACCACTAATTATGCCAGCATTCGATCGTCCTGGGCAACGCGTTCCAATTACTTGACAGAAATAAATCACTTGTGGCGCCCAAAAGGGGTGTGGGTGGCAAATCCTATATTTTCTTATACTTCCTGTGAGGCAAAATATGTCTTAATTCAGAGGAATTCCGCCAGGGATTTAAATTTGACTTAACAAGTGCTTACCTAGAGTTGGGGAACTTGAAATAGGTTGTAATATAAGTTTGTTTATGATTTTTTATTGGAATTAAAAAAAAAAGAAGCCTGCATATTAGCACTGGGAAACAATTGCTAACGAGAGCTTTTTGTTTGTTAAGGAAAACTATCGATATACTATCAATAGTCGTTGACACGGCAAATAGTATCGGTTCTTAATTATTTTTTGATTTAACTAGTTATAATATTGTTAATTGTCTAGAACAGGGACCAGTGCTCAAAAAATTAAAAAAAAGGCTTAGATGGACCTTGAATTATGAAGAACTATCATGCAAAAAAATATCCGCGGACTTCCATAGTTTCTTTTTAAAAAAATTTTGAAATTTGATATTTTGGCACCAAATTTATGCAGTGTTTTTCGTCAGATGTCAAAAATAAAAAAATAGGAAAAGGGTTTTGTACACCCTTGCAGCCTCTATTGAAACCAAAAAAGATTTTCTAAGAATCCTATATAGATATACAAGCTAACAATTTCGAAATTTGGAGGCGATTCCATTTAAAACGAAACAGTTGTTCTCATTAGAACTTTTTTTTCGACCGATCATTCGTACTGCACCTATATGCTATAGTCATCCGATTCTGACAAAACTTTGCAGAACTATATAAAATTATATAAAATAATCATATGCAATGATAAGGACGTTCCCATTAAAAAAAAATAGGGGAAAGTTAACTTCGGCTCGGCCGAAGTTTTGTATACCCTTGCAGCTTCCATTGAAAACAAAAAAGTTTTTCAAACTAAGACTACTTTTTGGACCTTACTTTTCTATGGGATCTATACTATATAGATGGCTGATTTCGACCAAACCTGGTAAAATCTTTGGAAAAGCATACAAACATCCGGACAATTTTATAATACCCTCTGCAAGGGTATAATATGTAAATGCCACTAAAACTAGTTTTTAGACCGATCGTTCCTATGACCGCTATATGCTATAGTCATCCGTTCTGGCCGGTTCCGACAAATGTGCAGCGTATTTCTACTAAAAGACTTGGTACATAGTTTGGTTAAGATAGCTTTAAAACTGACGGAGGAGATAGCATAGAAACAGACAGACGGACAGAAGGACGGACGGACAGACGGAGAAGGCTAAATGAACTCAGCCCGTCATGCTGATAAAGAATATTTATACTTTATGTGGTCGGAGATGCTTCCTTCAATGCGTTACAAACATCCGCACACGGACTGACAGACTGATGGACAGGGCTTAATCAACTCAGCTCGTTGAGCCGATCAAGAATATATATACTTTATGTAATCGGAGATGCTTCCTTCAATACGTTGCAAACATCCGCACAATTTTATAATACAACTTTGAACTTTATGTACGCAAACAGTGCATGCGGCGCCTAAAAGTATGCAAGTATTTTTATAACTTGTGTATCTCTGCCAAATATTGTATGATTATGAAAATTTCAGAGATTGTAGACACTACACTGCAAAATATGAGTTTGATATCTTTAAATTTGTTGGAGCTATTCAATATTTATTATTGCGGAGGCGGAAGGGTGCGTGGCCAAAATTCGAAATAAACTTGATCTGCGTACAGACAATAGGAGTCTAAATAAAATATTTGGTCGCTCTAGACACCGAGATCTAGGTTTTCATACAGACAGATGGACTGACGGACATGGCTGTATCGACTCGCAGACAAACCGTCATGACAGAACGTATAAGAAGAGGAAAGTCAAAGTTTTATTTCATTTTCCTTACATATTTTCAGTATGAGACTTTTTATCTATTTTTTTGTCAGCAACTTAGTCGCTGTTGAAACATGTGTATTCCGACTTTTGAAGTTTTATTGTACACCCCTTGCTAAAACATCTCGTACTAAGTCTAGGTGGTTGTTAATAAATAAAATTAAAAAAAAAAAAAATGGAAACTCGTAAGCAAGAATCTGTCTCTTACAAGCCCCACTGTCGCCTTAACTATCGTAAAGAACGCCTTTGGGAAAGAAAATATTTAAATGTGAGTCCAACTGCTATTCTTCTACTCGATCAACACAGGTCTATTCCCTTCATATTCTCGCAGGCCAGATGTAAGGAATTGGGCCTGGAGAAGGAATATACCTTATATGTGATTCGCTTGCGATTGAGTAATCTAAGCGTATTTCTTCTGCTGCACGCTATTGTTGTAGCAACACATTGTGTTATGCTACTGGTAACTTGCGAGGTATCAGAATAATTAGGTTAAGTGAAGAGATGGAACACATGTGTAGCTAACTCTCCATTTCCAACCAGCATCGTAGCATAATCTACATTGATGTTATATGTTATCTGATTGGTACTTTAGTGGTCATATCGGTGCTTGTTATCAATCTGAATGAGGATCTGGTGACGCGTCACAAGTGGATTATGTATGTAACTTCGGTGATTGCCACTTTGATGTGGGTGGCGGTGGGTGAGTAAGACTATCTTCCCATTTTTCCGCTACTGATATTCCTTGTTTAGATCTTTCATTGAACCTCTACCATTACTATGTAGATGACTGGATACTGGGTTCCTTTTTCGATACGTATACACTTTTCGTTGTGTACATGTTCCTGCCTATTCCGTTCATTCTAGGTCCCCTTTTTATAGGCACAGCGGTTGCTTTCTTGTATATTTTCTACTTCATGTGCTATTTAGCTTCCAAGTATCACTACGAGCTAGATAATGTTTATAGCTACAAGAGCATGAGCGTAGACATCTCCCACTATGTGTGCTTTAATCTGTTGGGCATTTTTTTTCGCCTAATGAGCGACATTATTGTGCGCTCTTCCTTTCTTGATCGGCATCAGTATGTTATGGAGGAAATTTGGCTACGAAGTGCCCGGATACAGGAGCAAAAGCTGCTGCATAGCATTTTACCACCGCAGATAGCTCGTGCCATTCAGGATGATATACGCAATCGGATAGCGCATGCCAAGAAGCGAAGCCATATTCGCGTTATGGATCATATTATGGCCATTCAGATACATCCGGAGGTAACCATACTGTATGCGGACGTGGTGAATTATACACATTTGACCACCACACTGACTGTGGAGACACTAGTGGCACTGCTGCATGATCTTTATGGTAGGTTTGATTTAGCGGCCACGCGTTTCAAGGTGCAGCGGATTAAGTTTTTAGGTGATTGCTATTATTGCGTGGCTGGTCTTACACGACCAAATCCCGATCATGCAAAGTGCTGTGTGGATCTGGGCTTATGTATGATCTCTCATATCCGTGAGGTTCGGTAGGTAGTGCTTTATTTTGAATGTCGGGGGAATTAAAGAATGCTTTTGCTTTAGGGCCGACCGGAAACTGGACATTGATATGCGTATTGGTGTTCATACGGGCAGTGTTTTTGCCGGTGTTATTGGTGAAGCCAAACTGCAGTACGACATCTGGGGTGAGTGCATTAAAAATTTATAAATCTTCATTACTATATATGTGTACAAATTTTTTTTTATATTTTCTCTATCGATATCCTAGGCCAGGATGTTACCATAGCCAATAGCCTGGAGTCTACTGGCTTGGCAGGTCATGTTCATGTCAGTGCCAGTACTCTGGTCAATCTCGATGCGAGCGATTATACTGTTTTGCCTGGTACTGAGGCGGGCAGCAAGGATCCCTTTTTGCTAAAGCATAATATCGTCACTTTTCTAATACCAGCAGCAGAACATTTTTCACAATCGAGCAGCCATCACTCAGTGGATACATACGAATCAATGTCAATTATAAATTTACGTTCACGACTGGAAGCACCGGACCGTTCGAGTAGTACACAAACTACGGTTAACAATGAGCTACATGAAGAATTTCGAAAAATGCCTGTAGGGACTGTGCGGTTAGTATATTAATTTTAATAAATTTATTTCAAATTTATCCATAGAAAGGTTAATAGTTTATAACTAACAAGAAAGAAAGTCGGTCAAGTCCGACTATAACATACTCTGTACCTGTGAAGTGCTGCCCATCACCGTTGCGACCGGTGCTGCCCATTATTGTTTGTTTTCATTATAACTCGACAACGGTTCATCCGATCTCTACGATCGATACGGATCGGTTATTAATCCTAATTACTAAATGTGTCCAGAAGGAACGAACCTTCTATCTATAAAACTGTGGGAGATATGGCGTTTTTCCCATTTGCGGGGGCGGGACGGGGCGTAGCAAAAATTAAAAATAAACTTGATCTGCCTGCAAGTATAAGAAGCATAAGTCCCTTACTTGTCAAACCTCTATCGCTTACCAACTCTGAGATCTGTGCGTTCATACGGACAGACGGACATGGCTTTGCACAAACTTATTATTTTCTATATACCTTTGGTACTGAGTATAAAAATTGACTTGCGTTCTTGGCGGTTGTTTTTTTTTAATACAAATTAAATATTTATTAATTGCATTTTAGAATCCATATGAGCTTATCGTATAAATCAACCTAAAGTTTTGAAAATTGTGCCTGACTTAGATGAAGATAGTTGAGAATACATATCTGCAAAATTCTTCCGCAACTTTAACCTGCCTCTTCTTCTTAAGTTCTGCCAAATGACATAACTGAGTTTTAACCATAATTAATTACATAATTAGTTGAATGAACCTTTGTAAAGCTGCAAATATCATAAAACTACATATTCTCCCACAAAATACGTGCATAACTTAAGAAGATTAAAAAACTAGCTTGCACAACTTTATTCGGCATTAATTGGTTTCGAGCCTTTGTCTAAAATGGCGCCGTTTGACAATTATCTGTTCATATCAGAAGATATTTAATCCAAGAACTGTAAATTTGGTATCTCGTTTAAAATATGAAGAAGAGCCCAGTCGAAAATAATTTGACCTAAAACAAGATTTTTTAGGAAAAATGCCCTTAATTTAGGCATTTATTGCCTGAAAATTACATTTTAGGTAATAAAATCCATTTTCCTAAAATTTAAGGAAAATCTTTTTTCTGGGTGTGTGGTCGGAGATGCTTCCTTCAATGCTTTAATGCCGGACTATTTTATAATACTCTCTGCAAGGGTATAAAAACAGGTAAAATTCAGTCGTCTAGACCAGAAGAGCGCATTACACTTACAGCCATGAAAGTCTTTCAAATTTTATCCCCAAAACTTGTTTTAACAATTAAATTTTTAAATCGAATTTTATATTCTTAAACTATATCTTTATTGTATTATTCTGAACAGCATACGGCGCATCTTTACCTTCCATAAGTCTAAGGATCAAAAACAATTTCCCAATCTGGTCACGCCGTTTTTTTTACATTTTCGCGACCCCCATCTGGAATGGAAATACATGCGTCAGCCGGACTATATGTTCAAGTACAGCATTTTATTGGCCTGGTGCATAGGACTCAGCTTGATCTACATACAGCTTGTGGATAGTAATGCCAGCTGCTTAAAATGCCAAATTATAGACTGTGTAGCGTCTTTAAGTCTGTCCCTATTGTTGTTTATGGCGTGGTTTAAGAAATTGTGCTGGTGGATATATGGAGATACGGAAACTAGGCATAAGTAAGAGGATGCTAAAACGGTGGTTCAGAAAATTCATAATTGCTAATTTCGCTCCAATAGATACAGCAGGATAAGTTGCTTATTGTTTCGCATTGTGCATAAAATACAGCATAGTCTTACAAGCCGGCTGTGTATTTATGTATTTATTATCATAATTTATTTCATGGTCATTGGAATTATATTGGTGAGTATTTCGAACTGATTACTTAGTTGAAGAATAGTTGGTACTTGCTTTGCCATAGTGGGACTGTGATCGCGATGAGTTCCAGGTGATGCACATCGAGAGCAAACTTTATCAATATGAACTGGATATGCGAATGTGCTTCCATCCTTGGGTTGTTACGAATATGGTGGCACTCATCATGGGTATGAGCTTCACATTTAGTCGTATCCCGTTTGCGGTGAAATCTATGGTCACTGCTATGGAAGCTCTGATCTATCTGATAATGGTGTTTTTCCAGTTTGAATATATTTTTCATCATAGCACCACCACAAATCCGTTTTTCATTACGGAGTACGCACACAGCATGCTGATAATAATTACATTGGTAATTCTATTTCTGAAGGAACGACAAACCGAGTTCAATAGCAGGATCAACTATAAGTAAGTAATGCGTGACTACTAAAACTAGCATCAGATAGCTAAATATATCCTTAACACAAATATGTGTCGCGACACATTAAGGAAAATAAACCAACTGTATTGGTAGGAGCTTTATAACTTTTTAACGCACTTTACAACGGGCTTTTGAAAAGTCCTTACAATCTTTTATTGTATTGGGCACCCCAAGCGAAAAAAATAAAACTTTAATATTATTGGTTAGTTTTGAACAGCAACGACGCCGTGCCTTGCGTTTTAGTACATATGTGTCTGTTTTTACGAACAACAATAGTTTCATTTAGCTAACAAACTTTTTGATCATCATTTTACAAGCTGAGAGCAGACCTTCTCACACTAGTTTGATAAGGCCATTGGGACACACACACACACAAAGACTGTCTGTTTCAGCGCGGTCTTTCGCGCGCATGCTGCTTTGGAACTTCCCAAACAGTTTTAGCACCCCAGGCATGGAGAGACTGCTGTTTGAGAAGTTCGGATCAGGCATTGATTGCTGATAATTGAGTGTGGTTTCTCATATATAGCTGTACGATCTACCAGCTTACTTTGTGGTGTTGTGTGTCTGATTAATGTTTTGCTATAGGTTTAAATTATTTAATATTAATATTGTGCTTTTTTTCATTAGTTGGCGCATGGAGTTGAAAAAGAAGCAGCATGACGCCGAATTGGCTAATAAATCAATTATCATTCTATTGCATAACATTCTGCCCGCTCATGTGGGTAGGTTTTTGGCTTCTTGCTTTCCCACCTGCATAACTTACTTATTGCCGATATTTCTTTCAGTCAGTGTCTATCTCACCACACTGGCCAAACATGAACTGTACTATGAGAACTATGAAATGGTTGCCGTAATGTTTGCATCGCTCAAGAACTTTCAAATGGATCTGCAGAGCCTGCGCATACTCAATGAGATCATTACCGAGTTCGATAGATTGGTATATGCTGTCCCCAAAAGATTATATACTATATTATTATGGTGAGCATTTCTTTTTCTAGCTTTTATATTACAAGGACTTTTATGTGGTGGAAAAGATAAAAATTGTGAGTTGCACCTATATGGCGGCATGCGGCTTAGACCTAAACTTTGCTGGTGCTATTAGCAGACAATCGGACGAACGGAATTCTGTGATGGAAGAAGGTAAGTGGGCATACAAATTGGAATAAGTGTTTTCTTAATCATGTTCGCTCTTTCAGTGGAGCGGGCCCGACACGCTCGTATCGCTACTGCAGACTCAACTGTCAATACCAAGGAGAGCCCAAATAATGAAGAAGTGGTCTTTGTCATGACCACCTTTGCATTAGACCTTATGCGCACTCTCTGGTCCTTTAACAATTCATATAAAGATCTGCCCTATGAACGTGCCATAACCAGTGGTGACATGACAATTGGAATTTCCAGTGGTGAGGTTATGGCTGGCGTTGTGGGCGCTTCTCAGGCCCATTACGATATCTGGGGCAATGCCGTGAACATGGCATCACGCATGGACTCCACCGGCCTGGTGGGACATATTCAGGTAACCGAGGGGACGGCGAAAATTTTACAAGAATTCGGTATCCAATGCATTTATCGTGGCATGATATTTGTGAAGGGTCGCGGCTTGTTGCCCACTTATTTTGTGGGCGTGAGTAGTGATTATCATTTCCTGCGAACCGTTGGAGAAGCACCGCGAACTGCCAAACATTCAGAAGACTTCAGACGACGCCGCACTGTAACTTCAACCGGAACGATCTACTCTACGCAATATAGCACAGAGGCGGATGTAGGAAGTAAGGATAAGGATAGCGATTCCGACTAACCAGGCATTTTAGGTTGGTTTTACACTGCTCTGGTGCCATCAGCGCCATTTCAAGTGAGATAATTTCGATGTTAACTGAAATGGCATTGATAGCCTCATAGCAGAAAAGTTTATCCTAAATTGGCTCGGTTAACTATAAATCCAAAAGGCAGACAATTGTAGTGGGCGTCGAGACTGAATCTTAAAGCTTTTCCTTGCCTAAATTATGATAAACATAATTCCTGCAAATTAACAGTCTATACACAATCATTTTGTAACGCTTCCTTTCCTTGAATTAATGGGTTCAAGATTGGTAAATTGTATGGGCACCAGCCTATGCTTAAGGAAGTCATTTGGAATAATGCCCCTACATTAAATTCAAAGTAAAGCTATGTACTCAGACAATCAATTTAGTTGGGGTCAATTTCATATGTAAACATGTAAGGGAGCTGCAGTCGAGTGCCCCGACTACAAAATACCCTGTTCCCTTGATTTCGTGTGTTTTTTCTTTACTTACACACACACTCACACATACACACACTCCAACATACACACAAACGCATGGCATGCGGCCGCGCGCGATAACTGACAATGCAAGACCCCCCTCTCTCCCACAAGCAAAATTGATTCGTATATAACATCGGTGTTTATTGACCGATCTTAGTGATCTTTTTAGAATAGATAGATATTGGGCCTTACTTGATATATGTAAAGTTTGGTAGGTCTATCAAAAAAATTGTGGCTCTGACAGTTTTTTGCGCTTAAAGGGGGGAGGGGGAGGAATTTTCCAAATCTGAAACAAACTCGTATTGAATCGGGTATTCACCAACCTACATGCAAAAATTAGTGGCTCTAGCTCTTATAGTGTCTGAGAAACACGCGTTCATACGGACAGACGGACAGACGGACGGACAGACGGTCAGACCTACAGACGGACGGACAGACGGACAGGGCTAAATCGACTCGGCTGTTGATGCTGATCAAGAATATATATACTTTATAGGGTCGCAAATGTTTCCTTCTAGCTGTTACATACTTTTGCACAACTTCATGATCCCCCTTTTCCCATTTTCAATGGGAACAGGGTATAAAAAGCTAGCTTTACGGTTGCTAAAACTTTTAGCAGGTCTCGTAGCTTGAGCCAGTTCTCAGACAAACTAAATGCCTTAGCTCATATCCAGCAAAAAAAAAAAAAAAATGGCTTGCAATTATTCAGCAAGTTACCCTTGTTAATAAATTCAACAATGGCTGTAGCCTGCAGCAAAAAACACAACTAAGGGTTTGCCTATGATTTCTGCCCTCCAAACAAACACAGTGCAGTAAGACCGTTTGAAATTTGGTGGTATTTTACTATAGAAGGGTATTTTGGCGTTGAGCAGTCACACTGTACCCTTTGCTGGGACTCCAGCGAAAAAAAATTGTATTTTTAGCAAGGTCTAGATTTAGTTTTTCTGAGTACATAGCTTAAGCCATAAACCGCCCTGGTGATCTACGAGTATATTCGAATGAAAGTATAGAGGAAGGCTTCCAACTCGAAAAGCCGCTTAGATGTTATACTTACTTATGGTATCACAACTCTAAAAAATGAAGCCTCATTGCTTCAATCATCGCAACCGAACCTTTCCATTTCGAAAACTTCATAAAAATCATCATGCTTTGTTTATTAAGCTTTAAGGTAAGCTGCATATTGTCCCCTCTCCCTCTGCATTTTGCATCTTGCTAATGGAAATTTCTATTGAAATACTGAGAGTGCACTTAACCAAATTACAAATGGGATGCTCTCACTACTCCACTCTCGACATAGTCAGTGCTTTCAATTTTTATTTTTTTTTTCTTTTTGTTTTACAAAATCCACATATGTACATAAGTATGTAAATATTCAATTAGCAGTAGAACAACAAACACCCGGCAAACGAACTCGCACAATATGATGACTAAGCACAGAACCAAAAAAAAAACTTTTTATTTAATTTTCACACCTGTTTCCAGGGCAAATAAGTCTACCATTTTAGTTCTTATTTGAATTTCACATGGATTTATATTTGATTGGGTTGAATTTTTTTTCACAAATGTTTTACATATCAAAGGAATGTTGGACAGTGACTGTCAGGGTGAAAAACAGTCTAACGCGTTTTATTTTTTGTTTCTTTTGTTTGCGAGGAGAAAGTGGAGTCGTCAATTACAGCAAACAATGGCAAGCCCTATCATCATCATTGTCAGGTCGGTCCTCGTCCTCGTCATCGTCATCATATTTTGCAAATTGCTCGTAAAAATGGCTTTTAATTGCACGTGTAAAAAGGTTACACCCAAAACTCGACTCTCAGCTCTTGACTGTGAAATTTAAACGCTGCCGGGATTAATTCAATTAACCTGCACAAAAAGCAACGGGAGTAGGTCGGAGCTCTGAGTAGGAAAATCACTTTAGAGGCTTGCTTTCTCCTGCCTTCTGCTTTTGACACTTTTAATTGGTAGGCGTAGCAAATCATTAATTATATTTCGAGAGGAAAATGCATGTCACTCAGGGTTAGTAAAGAGGATTGTCAGTTGAAAGGTTTGTGACAGAGAGGAGGACTACCGAAAAACCTGTGAAGACTGTAACAACAGAGAGAGAGAGATTGAGGTAGTGTGGATGGTTAAAAAACTTCAAAAATTTAAACAAGAGCCAGTTCAGGCGTTGAAAATTGTATTTCTTTTAAGTTCTATAAATTTTATTAATTTGAATTTAGCAACGCCATATAAACATCAAGGCTGCAAACCTCTAAAACTCTGCAGAAGGATCGGTCCGGAGTTTCGAAACATAAAAGAATAGTTTGACATTCGACTTATTAAACATAATAGATCTTCCAGGAACTGTTCATCTATACTACTTAGCTCTAAGATCAGAAAGAACAAACCTTAGGGTCGAAAATGCTCGCTTAACTTATCCTTGATTTGTTGGAACAGCTAGTATAGTAAAGTCAATATTTTGAAATCTTCTTTTTTATGGTCTTTCCGAATTTTAAATCATTTGTTGATGTCTGGGACGATTTTCAAAGAAGTCTTCATCACTCATTCACAGATTTTATATTTGACGTTTGAATATTGCATTCATAAACTTCTCTTAGTTATATATGGGCGCAATCAGCATATAAATCCGATCAACGATTTATGATTGCCGATTTTACCTGTTGAGTGACCAAGCGCTATAAAAATCACTTGTGAATGCTGCAGCATTGAAGAAGTTCTGCAGGAAATTATATATATTTTGAACATTCTACTGTTTTTAGTTGGAGCTCTTTAAAGAACTTTTGAATGCAAGAATCTATGAGTTAGTGGTAGTTTTTTCATCGAAATATAAACAAAATTTGAATTGTGTGCAGCACAATAAACTGTGTTATAAATGTATACCACAGCGAATCTGCATCTTCGGGTTCAGGTTCGAGGAGTCAATAATATAAGTAGCCCGGTTCACGGTTCGGTTAAAGAACCCCAAAAACCCCAAACCGAATCAGTTCTCAGGGGCTCGGTTTCGGACCGGTTGGTAGCCTTGAGAAATACTCAATTTTTTCAATAAATTTGTGAACTTTTGATTGATAAATAAAAAAGACTATTTGACAAGTCAAACTTACAAATTTTGGTGTTTACTGGATCCAAATAAGGGCTGAAAACCAGACTTCAACCGAAGTGGTTAATATTTTTAGCTGTTAATTTAGCCTTAAACCGAACCAGGCAGCGAGAAAACAAAGCTAAAAATAATTTTATATCTTATTTCAGTGGGTTATTAAATAAAAAACTTAAAAAAAACAAAATTTGTATGGCAGCTACAAGAAGAGACCATCCGATTTTCGCGGTTCCGACATATGTGCAGTGTGCAGCTAAAAGATATCTCTGTGCAAAATTTCAGCTCGATAGCTTTAAAAATCAAGAGAAAAGTTTGCGTAGAAACAGACAGACAGACGGACGGACGGAACAGGCAGACGGACAAAGCTCGTCATGCTGATCAAGAATATATATACTTATGTGGTCGGAGATGATTCCTTCTTTGCGTTTCAAACTTCTGGGCAAAATTATAATACACTGAACATAAATAAAATTAAACCGGAACCTGTTCCGAAACAAAGATTACGGTACGGCTAAAAAATAATACACTTACAAATCTGAGGCCCTTAGACTGAGGGTAGCCTTTTTATTTTTTTTTTTTTTTTTGACATCTGGACGATATAGAACAAGAACATCCACTCCAAAGCTTATTCTATGATTCACGAAAGCGAAAACCAAAGCGAAACAAAATATTTCTAAAATATTTATTAATATAACTTCAACTTACCAATACAAATGAGTAAAGCAGTTCAGAAGCAACAACAACCACAAGAAATAGAAAGTGTGTTTGCTTGTGGCTGTATGATGCAAACGAAATCATTCGTCGCCAATAACAAAATCTACGCTAAAGACAACCAATTCTTATTTTTATCGTACTCGATTTTGCAAGAGGCAAAGAAGAAAAACAGAATAGAGGAAACATTTCAAGTTGTTGTTGCAAGTGTTCTATGCGGGCCGCGCGCGTGTTCAGTGAACACCCCTGCTTTAAATATTTACCGACTCAACACAAAAAAAAATATTACAAGAGTTCAGAGTGAGATTTTCATAAAAGTATTAAGCTTTTTAAATTAGTACTATTAATGGGCTACTGTGTGGCTCCAGGTGCTATTTTGACTGTACTTTCTTTGTCTAGCTTTTTATATTTGCTGTACATCTGCAAGCCAACTCCCATTTTTACTTCCGCTAAAGTTGTAAGATTTGCAGTAATATTAATTAATACTTACTACAATGAACTTGTAAGGAAAGTCAGGTTTGCTGTTTCGAAAAATGTTTAGATATTTTCTCGAGCTTTCTAAAAGCTTCCGTTTTAAGAATCCGATTTGCAGAACCCAGTTATAATAACGTTTTACAGTCGCGTTTTCTGGGTTTCCCTACATCTTGTTTCACCTGCGGTGTTGACGTTTCGACTACTTACTTACGTGAGGGACAGAGCATTTTGGTCCTTCGTCCCTTTCTGCTACTGCTATGTGCAATGCTCACCATTTCGGTGGCCATATCAATTTTGCCAGCGCTTGCTCTTGGCTGGCATTATTGTTAAAATTGAATTGGATTGGCCCAACATGCTTTGCTGACCAACTGTATATCCAACTGGCTGGCCGTTGTGGCGTTCGAGTCAGATCCAGATTTGGCCTGCATGTCGGGGCGACTGAGTGTGTTTATACAATTTCTTCTTAAAATGCAATTTTCAAGACTTTTTCTGCTTTCAAGCTTCTCCACCATTTGGCCACGCCTCATTTTTGCCTTTGCTTGCATGTGTCAAAAGGTATTTTTACGTTCAGTTTCGTGTTTTGCCACATTTCTGGGCTGGGGCCAACCAGTCGACTCCAGTCGAGTCGAGTCCCATCTTGTGTGCAGGTAATGTGGCACTTGGCTAAAATGGTGTGTGAAATTTTATGCGAAATGGCTTAAGATGTTGTTGTTGTAACTGTTGTCGTTCCTGTTGTGCTGATATTTCTGGAACGGAACACAATCATTCTGCTATGTTGCACATAAAAAGTTACGTTGAGTGGCAGTTTATATATGGGAAGCAAGGGTAAGTGGACTAGTTGGGTTAGGTTTTATTTTTTTCCTCTGACCAAGCTGCTGATGATGACATTTTCGTTTTTTGGTCGCTTGGATTGGCAATACAACAAAACGAAAAAAAGAAATACGCAAAAAAGGATTAGTTAGTTTTTTCTTGGTCTTGGGTTTGACTGGACTTGAGTCAATGTTGTTAGTTTCGTATCCTGAGCATGGGCAAATGGCTTGTGCATGAAATTCGATTTCGATTTTTTTTTTGCTATACGAATTGTTATTGAGTGCGAGAAGGCGATTAAATGACAGGGTTGGTTGACTTTTTAGAGCAGAGCGTTCCTTAATGGGTTTGTTACTGAAGCGTTTCAAATGGGTCAAAATATTTCAATCGACTAAAACAGATCAAGTTGGAGTTAAGCTTTAAAAATATGTCAATTACTTAAATTTTAGAAAATCTCCAAGAAAAGAAACGAAAAAATTGCGGTCTTTTCGGACCTTACTTTTCTATGGGGGAAATACTATAGGATGTCCGATTTCGACCAAACTTAGTGCAATCATGGTAAAGCAAAACTAACTGTTTATTACGAAATTTGGAGGCTTTTCCAATTAAAACAAAATTGTAAAAGAATTTGTACCCATCTTTTTCTAAAACAAGGGAATACAAAATATCCCATTCTGAAATTAAATACAAAACGGATTACGGAATCGTTAACCCTTTAGGAGTTGTTAACTTTTCGCTTAACCCTTAATATGTAGGGTTAAATCTTCTTTTTCAACAGGTTGAATCAGAGAAATTTAGTTTCCCACATGAAGCGTTTTCAGGTGAATCGTCCGCCTCTTTAGCAACTTCGACGAACTTTTAAGTGGCCACTTAACCGCCCTTTCCCCGCAGCACATAAAAATGACTCAAAACAACTCATTATAACCGTCGTTAATTAAACATCTGAAGTTCTCTTTACATTATTCACAAGAGTTGTTTAAGCCAGGCGATGTTTTCAGCCTATCCCCATAAAACTCGGCCACCTAACAGCCAGTCTAATTCTCCGGTCTCTCCGGTTCTGGTCTAGCTCTTTAGTGGCCTGCTCCACTTGTAGACAAGTTTTCCACGGGCTTCTTTTGTAAAACAGACTCTGGGCTCTCTCTCTCTCTCTATGTTGGGCAGACACTTTTCACGTTGCGCGAAATTTATCATGATTCCATTACATAATTAAATCCGTTTTAATAGAAACTTTGCACGTCCTTTGTTGTTGCCCTGCTTTTGAGATGTATTTGGTAAAGTTTCTTCGCCTGGGCGAAATTGAAAAACAAAACAGCCAAAGGAAGCTGTAAAGTTGCTCTGCCAACGTTGCTGCTGTTGCTTAAATGAAATTAAGAAAGTAACCAAAGACGCGAGCTGAACCCGCTACCGCACGCCTTGGCCACCCCGCACACTAGCTGCTTTTCTTTATCTGTCTTTCTCACTCTCTGTTGCTGCTTTTTGTCTTGATAAATTACCCCGTCCTTGGCAGCGATTTTGAACGTCGTCGTCGAGCGACAAAAGTAAAGTGATATTTTTATTTGGAGTCTACTCCCATCCCCTCACCACCTTAGCTCAATTGCTGCCATTTTTAAATCTTGCCAAATTGTTAACGATGCGAAAGTTGCCGCTGAATGAGAAGCGGTCGGAAGGCTTGGCAGGGCTGAGCTTGGCAACGACGACAAAGTTTAGTAAATGAAAATAATTTTCAGTTGGAGAATTATTTAAAGTAGTTCATTAAGCGTGCCAAATAAATTTAAAAAAAAGCTAGTGCAAACTATTTATAAACTATTTAATTTTTGTTAACGTGATTCAGTTTCTGCTTTTGTCCTTTGGTTAACTGCGAGAGTGTGTTAATTGGCGGTAGCGATAAAAGCAGGTAATTGCGTTATCATACTTATTCAGAGATATGAACTACATAATTATAGAAAGCAAGGGGTTTTATAAAAAACGGAACGCTGCACTTTGGGGGACTAGCCCAATATTTTGGCATAAACTTTTAAAATAAAGCTAGGTTTTTTTGTACAAACACTCCCTTTCCAGCTTCATTAGTGGGGGCAGGCACTCTAAAAGGCTTTCTTTATGTAAGAGTGGTATTTTTTTCTAGGTTAAACTTTTATGAGAAAGAATACTGCTTTAGTAAAGTAAAATGGCTTGTCTAGTTAACACAGCGCCAAGGCTTGTCACGTTGACACAGCCCCAAAGGGCCAAAGCCGAGCTTCTCTCAATCTCTTGGTTTGTGCGCTTCTAATTTTCGCACAAGAGAAAGGGACCTACAGTTTAACGCCGAATCCGAACGGCAGCTTGAGAAGCTTTTCATGGCTAATTATTACAAAGCTGACGCCAACAGCAGAGAGGCGTGACCGGGTGTAAAGTTAATTCAAAGAAAAAACTTTTCATTAGATGTTCCGAGGCGGGATCGAACCCACGACCTCTTGCACAGCGGTTAAATCTAGTAAATACTAAACTTAATAATAGTTTAACGAGCACTAGCTGCTGGGGCCTTCGACTCGCAATTTGGGCTACAGTGAGATTATATATTGAATTTGGCTTCTTTCATGAAGTTGTATATTTTCAAGATGTTTTCTTCTGAGGAGTTATCTAAACAGCCATAGGGGCGCTGGGATCCAAAGAGTCGAACCCTAATGCTCTCTAGTATTCGGCAGGAATCCAGAATGTGAACTATGGTTAAAATTTTCCCGCAAAGTGGGCAGGAAGGTCGTACCGGTCATTAGGTGTTGATGTGTGAGTGTCCGATGCGCAGGCGGATGAACGTTCCGCCTGCCCGTCTCTTAAGGTTGGCGGGAAGAACGATTCTTGAGCAGCTTGGGAGCCCAGAGGATGGTGATTTTTTTTTGAGTTGTGGTGAGATTCCTTATTTCTTGGTTCCCTTGAAACTGACAAACTTGATAAAAAACTTAAAAAAAAAAAACGTTATGAAGGGCTAGTGGTAACTCAAAAAAGTAATGATGCTGTTCGATTCCTTGGACCCGAAATAGGGGGATCCGTCGAGTTTGGTCGTGTCTTTTTTTCGACTTGCACAGTGTAATGAACACGGAATTACTTCCCAAGACTACTCAACTTTTGGTATCTGAAATCTGGTTGAGCCACAATTTTCGCAATCGGTTTATCACCCATTTATTGCTAAGCCCACCGCCATTTCAATTTTAAGTTGGTTTCTATTGCCAGCTTTTCGTTTATATAATGAACTTTAGCTACAGCCAACCGCGAAACAGGTGAGCGGAAAGCTTCTACAAATGAAAAATGTCTCGACTGATAGAGCTAAGCAACCTGAAGAGTCTGCAGTCAAGGACCAATGCTCCTTGAGTCCTCGTGTTTCAGTAACGCCACGCGAAATTTAACAACACAATAAAACACATCAAATAAATTTGCGTTGAAATTTTGGCTTATCAGAGACAAAGGAGGCAAAGAGATTTAATGGCAAGTTGATAAGCAGACGGGCGAGTTGCCAGTACCCGGTAATAAACTCACCGAGGCGTGGCTCCTTTGGCTTTTTTTTATTTCAAATCTAAATAGACTCAGCAAAGCAACTTGAATTTATTTTCGCAATGAGTTACGGAAAAAACCGACAAAAAAACTCAGAGAAAACAAAGGCTAAAAAAATACCGGGCGGCATGCATAATTTGGAATGCTTTTGCTGTGGAAAAGAGGCAGCCACATTATGCAACATTCCTTTACAACCCCTTCTCCGCCTGCTCATTATGATAATAATAATGCTAGAAGCGCAGAGCTGCGCGAAATTTCTCGGTCGTTGGTCGAGTGTTTTCCACGGTCAAAGCCCACAACAACAATTAAAATGTTATTAAGCGGCCAACAAAAATTTATGCAATTCGAGCAAAAGAGATGGCAATGGCCGAGTAAATGAGTGGACCACAAGTAGATACAATAAAAGGTGGAAGCGAACACAAAAAATAGAATAATGAGGAAAAAGAAACGAAATATACCATATAGTTATATAAACATGCATGTAGTAAACATTTTACTAATATTATGATTATATGCATATTGCAGTTCCTTATTAACCTTCCTGAAACATAAATGACCTTCTCCTCGAGCGTTATAGGGTCGACAGGGTGTGGCGAGAGTATTCTGGACTATTAGAGATCTGCATTGAAGGCTACGTTGTTAAAGGTTAGCCCGAGGTGTCTACCTAGGCTTTTATACGTCATTATATCTATCCAATATTTTCTAGTGATTCTAGTAGAAGTCATAGCTTCCTGGATATTTCATGGACTACCTGAGGGGTACGTAATTCAAGTTAACTTCACAAGAACATGGAGAGCAACTCCTCTCTGTGTGACAAACTCTAGTTGTCTAGTCGTGACAGTGATGTTCTCACAGTTGAGAATGCCGGTCCGCACTGGTTTCCTTGAACAGAGAATCTGTCCCAGCCGTCTCCCTAAAGCAATATCAGTATTCAGGCACTAGAACTTTTTACAAATGTCTTTGCCTTAGCTTAATATTGTTCGTTCTATGACCCGTTTTGCCATTACTAAACATACAAAACCAACCATTTTTCCCCTCCCCAGCTCCTGGAACCATAAACAAGCCATTATCAACTCTGACTGAACAAAATTCAAACCGAAAAAAGAAAAAAAATCGAATAAGAATAAAAAAATGCAGCTGGCTTCGTTTGGATTATCGTTTATTGCATTATTTTTATGCGATGAACGCGCGTCGATTAGAAACTAAAAATGTATTTCGTATTTCTCGTTTGCTATTGCCGCTGCTAGCTGAGTGGCAAAAGGCGAATGAAATGCAATAAAAATTGCCACTTGGAATGAGGACTCCGGCGTGCGGAGCAAATGGCAATCGCACATTTTGGCGCAAAATGCATTTTGCCTGGGTAGGGGCAACCAACTATCAGCAGTTAACAACAATATTGGCACCTTGGCTGGCTGACTGCCTGGCTGGTTGGCTAACTGTGAAATTGTGGCCATAAAACGTGAGCATTGTGCAATCGCTGAAAAGTATGCAACAGAAATTGGCAGACAAAAATCTTGGCCACATGGCGTATACGTGTTAATTTAGCACAACGATTAGACACAGCTCGAGTTGGCCCGAAATAAACTTCCACATCCACTTGCTTCGTTCAATTACCTCCTTCACCGCATCCGAAATCCGTTTTGTAAATTGCCCGTTTACTTTTTGGCTGGAGCACAATAAATTTTAACGCCAGAGCCATGTCAGAGAGTAGTGGATCCAAAATAGACTAAGTGCATTCTATCCGAGACGTTTTCAATTTGCCCACTAGCTTAGTCAGAGCTTAGAGGCTACTATACTTTGTTGCTCCATATAAGTAATGATGTGACGATTTGGCAGCCACTGCAGCAGTCCGAAAGCCCGAATTAGTGTGGGCGTTACTTATCAGAGTTCATCGCTCCCAGGGAATATGCACACTTACGATTAGTTCAAGGCTCTTATGGTTCTCTTGTTGGCATGGCTTGCTGAAATGGGTATGCTTGCTATTAAAATAGACTAGAAATAAATAAGGGTACCAACAATATTTATTCAGATAAGAATTCATGTTTAAGCTAGCTACTTGCCTGCAACTTGATCAACCCAAATAAAAAACTAGTTATTTTTTTCTAATTCTTTTTACGTAACATCTTATCTTGTTGACCAGTGATTGGCGAAGACTTTTAGTTATGTGGAATGAACCAAAGAGTATTCCAAATTCATATATTGTTGCAACTACTTTGTTTGTTGCTGTGCTGTTCGACAAAAAAAATAAAAGAAAATTGCCTTGGCGTGCACTTTGGGCATACTCGTACATTTTGCCGCGGCCAGATGATACACATAAAAGTGGGGCTAAGTGGAGGTGTGGGCCAAGTAGTCCGCTTGGTCGTTTTCCCAGCCTGATAAATTGTATCCGCAGTGGGAAAGGAACCCGGCACGTAATTGCTGAGCGGATCGATGAAAGAAGCTTTAAGATGCCAAACAAGGAAGCATTTTCAGTTGCTGCCGGAGCTGCTTGTGACAAGGGCAACTAATTTGTACACTTCAGAACGGCAAGACCAAATGACAGACGGCAAAAATAAGACAATGTTTTAAAAGTGCTGAGCCAACCAACAGTAAATGCTTCCAGTTCGAGTCTCCTTTTGGCTGTGCGAAATGTAATGCAATTTCATGTCAAAAACTAACAGGGCTAGGGGAGGGAGTGAAAGAAAACTTTAAAGTGATATTTTTGTGTCGGTTTAGAGCTGCACACCTTGCAAACTGCCTGTCTTGGTTTTTGCTGTCACTGCAACAG
Organism: Lordiphosa collinella; assembly: GCA_018904265.1. Classification (NCBI taxonomy): domain Eukaryota; kingdom Metazoa; phylum Arthropoda; class Insecta; order Diptera; family Drosophilidae; genus Lordiphosa; species Lordiphosa collinella. Next base: position 779,973 of record JAEIFV010000035.1, on the reverse strand, counting down.
AAGCAGACACAAAATGCCAGTCATGGATGCCGCAAGAAAACAAACTTTTGCCTGCTTCCTCCTGCCTCGACCACAGCACAACACAACGCTTACTTCCGCTTTTGAGTGTTAAGCAACTCACACACACACACACACCAGCAATTTGCTGTCCTTTGACATGCATGTCTTGGTCTTAGTCTTTAGCTGTTCAAGCTGCCTCTGTCTGCTGTCTGTGCAATTTTGTCATTCGTTCGTTCGTTGGTTCGGTCTTCCTTCCAGCACTAGAGTTATGACAAGACCACGCCACGCCCCCCACACCTTCTCAGGCTTATAAAACGCCTCGGCTTGGCACCTGCAAAACTGCAAGCTGGAAATAAAAAACTAAAAGTGCAAAAGGAAGCTTTAAATTTGTTGCTTGTTTGTTTGAAATTTGCTCGCGCTTCACTTGTTTGTTTTTTTCTTTTTTGTATTATTTTTCTTTTTTTTTTTTGCTAGTGTGGGACACTTGCTTGAGGTGAAAATTGTTATGACAACGCATTTAATACTCAAACAATATGGATATTTGGTGCATAATCTCGCTTATTTAAAATTTATGAAATCGTTATGTTAGGAGAAATTCACTTAAGTTGTTTCTGGCTGGATATAATTTTGTTCGGAAAATAAGATGCTTCCTCCGCTACATAACTATAGGTATATAGTTCTTGATTTAATGTCGATTTTTAAAGTCCCCCAATTCTTGATTTGAATACAGTTTATATATGAGGATGATTCTGAATCGAATGCTTAGAGTTTTATTGCTGAATATAAGTCTAAGTTAGGTCCTTTATATGCTTAGTTTAAAAACGATTAATTTATAAATAAAGACGCAAGCATACTTAGCTTAAGACTTTAAAATTCCAAATAAAATTCTCTTCAATCTGAATCTAATACCAATATTTTAAACCAATTCTTTTTTGCACTTTTTTTCATCAATTTGTAGTTCCCGATTTGTCCTGATAGTAAGAATACCCAAAAGCGAATCCTTCTTACTAAATTGTAGTACGAAATTTAAATGCGCTTTCTGAAAACAAATGGTTCTCCTTTTTTGAGTGTTAGAGATACATGACTGCAGTTATTATGTAAAAAGCGTATGAAACGCATAGGGTAATAAAACACACAGTAAAATGATCTTTATCAACGAATGATCTTTGCTTATTTCATTCTTTTAGTATGACGGTTGTTTTATGAAAATTAATTAGTCAGATAGCGCATTAACAGTTAATTTTATTGAATTCAAAATGGGCTAAGGCTAATTCTTTAAAACACTTGCAGCTTTCCATATTTACAGGGTAAAATAGTTCAACTCGAACAGATCCAAACCATTTCATTCTATTTTTTTAGTGCCAAGTCGATTTCACTCTCTCGGGACTAATGCATTTTGTATCGATCCCAAAACCTTTTTCCCCATCAAAAAGTATAGACCACATGGCTGTCATCACATCTGCTTACTTATCCCCACATCCATTTTTTTTGTATTTTATTTTTTTGCTGTAACTTAAAGTCGAATCCCAACTGTGAAGCAGAACACACACACACAAAAAATATCCATTGGTATGACCAAATATGTTACGTGCTAAAATGTCCGCCGCGTGCCAATAACTGGAAGTGGAACAGGAACAAGGACAGGACAGGGACACATGTTCCTGTTCCTCAAGCACTCCAACACTCGAGTCCTTCCTCAAAACTTGTCACTTTTTACGCGCAGCTGCAGTTTATTTTAAGATTGGCCGTGCGCTCTTTGCTGCTGGTCGAAAGTTTTCACCAAGGTCTCCCATGACCCCGTCCCCCTCAACACTTGTCGCTACTTTTTAGCTATTTTGATTTTTAAGAAACAAAAAGCAGCAACAAAGAGAAAGAAAAAATTTGGAAGAAGGAGGAAACTTTTGTTGCTGATTTCTTTTACAATTTTCGAGTTCCCCGTCCGGCAAGGCTCCTGCGTCATGTGCGCGAAATAAGTTTCACACTTAACGACATAACAAGTTTTCGACGTCAACGATGTCGCGACAAGGTCCAGAGGATTGTCAACGCGGGGCGAGCAGGTCATTTCATAAAGTGTTTGGTTCAGGGTTGGCAAATGAGCTGCAAAATATTTTGATTTTCTGTCAAGAGTTGAAAGTTTGTTCAAGTGGCTCGATTTGGATAATAAAAAATTGGTTATTTTTTGAAGGGAGAACTTTATAAAGATAAAACTAGATTTGGTAGGGATATTTGCTCAAAAGGATGCATATTTGGATCGTGATGGATTGCTGAACAGAAGTAAGTGCTGTCCATAGCAGCTTCTTTGTTCTTAAAACTTTTTGTGCACTTTGCCCTGTCAGTTACTTACTACTCCGTTGATAAAAGTTTTGCTTTCTTTTAAGTGTATTTTAAAGCTCAAATGCTTTGCAGTGGCTTGCAAAAAAACTTTGAAAAATATATTTATGTAAACCAAAAAAACTGACGATATAATAAAATTACCAAATGCTTATGATGATTTTGGTCTTTTTCTGTTTATAAAAAAAGGGCGGTTGTCATTAAAAACAAAAAAGTGTTCATGAAAAAGGAAAAAAAAAAAAAAAATATTATTAAATAACACTACTTTACAGCATTTTGTATCCCGGTCAATTGGAAGTCATTTCATTAGTAAAACCTTTCGCTGGTTCCAAAAATCAAGACCAATAATTTTTTGGCGGAGACGTTTTCAAGAAATTGCGAAAAAGCTAGTTTTTTCATTGTAAAAAAAGGTACCTCTATGTATAACTTCAGTTTTGACATGTGGAATTTCAAATGGTGTATCTGACACTTGACAGATTATTGAATGCCCTATTAATCATTAATACATCACACCTTAATCTGTTTGTAAACTACGCCGCTATTAAGGAGTTTATGGGCAACTTTACCACTTTTTGATTTAAATCGCGATTTTATCCATGAACAAAACTCTCCTAAATAAGTTTTTATGTTGATCGTCTTAGAAACATATATTAAATTCAAATGCAACGTATATCACTTAAATCCGTTGAAGAATAAAGAAATTATTGGCACTTAAGCACGAAATAAAAGGTTTTAAGTTCAAACAAATAGACATAGCTTTAATGATTTTTTGTTTATCATAGGAGGCATAGCTAACATTCAAACTTTTATTTTTAAGGGCTACTATGATCTAAATAAGTTCTGTTACGCTTGGGGACATTATACGAGGGCGGTCCCAGATATAGCCGACCTAACTACTAAAACACAAAAATTTGTCATTTTTTTTTTTTTTTTTTTCAACATAGGATCCTTTTAGGTCGATACACTTTTCCCAGCGATGTTCAATAGCTTTGATACCTTTTTTATAATAAGAACTGTGAAGCTCTTAAAAATAGGCATTAACCTCGGACTCCACCTCTTCATCGTTGCCAAATCTTTTTCCTCCAGCCATTTTTCAAGTTTGGAAATAAGAAATAATCAGAGGGAGCTAAGTCTGGCGAATAAGGGGCGTGAGGTAGCAATTCAAATTTTAGTTCATTAATTTTAGCCATTGCAACGGCAGAGGTGTGAACCGGCGTTTTTGTTCTCAAGTCAGCAAACGCGGCACCCATCTTGCGCATAACTTTTTCATGTCCAATTTTTCGGTCAATATGCGATGTACAGCACTTTTTGAAATGCATTCAGCTAACTCATGAACTTTCAATCGCCGGTCACTCAATACACATTTTTTAATTTTGGCCACCATTTCTGAAGTGGTCACCTCATTTGGACGCCCATTACGATGTTCATCTTCGCAGCTCAAACGACCTCGCTTAAACTCAGCCACCCAATATTTTATTGTTGTAAACGAGGGAGCAGAATTACGTAAGGTAGAATCGAGCTCTTTTTTAATATTGGTTGGACCTTTTATAAGACCTTTTATATGAAAGTATTGTACATAACGATATTCACATAACGATGACCAATTTTGTCCATGTTTGCAAATCAATAACAACCGTTCTCTATTAAAATCGACAATAAAAAACTGTGCATGGTAAAGGCACCAAACTTCAAACTTAAGCTTTTAATAGTCGGTACTTCCCCTTTTTAATATTTTCTGTGAACATTTTCCAACACTACTGTGCTAGGTCGGCCATTTCTGGGATGGCCCTCGTGTATTTTCGACTCCGAGACCATTTTTAACAACGTTGCAAGAAGCTTATCACTTATATTTTGGATATTCACCAAAGTATGTTAATATGTTGTGGACTCCAAATGTTTTATGCAACACTTGTAGAAACACTTAAGCGATGTGGAAGGCAGGCGCATGGTGCACTCCCACCTAAACTTTTTCCCGGATAATTTTGGTGATGAGAGTGATGAGCATGGGGAGCGCTTTAATCAGCAGATAAAAGATAGACGAAGAAAAAAATAAAAATTTTTAATAGTTATAGCGAATATTTTTTTACATAAAAATAGAAAATAAGAAATCAACAAAGAAGCTGAAGTGAAATTTATAAAGTCCTGTCCAAATAAGTTTTAAAGGTTTTTTTTTAATTTGTTTTTTTTTTTTTTGAAAAAAGTCGTTAAAAATTCAATTTTTAAAGTATTGTCCATCGCTAGCCTCTACTTTTTCCCATCTTTCTGGATATTTTCGGATACCATCGCGAAAAAATGTTGCGTCTTTTGATGCGATCCACGAATCTATCCAATTTTGCAGTTCTTCAAAAGCGATCGCGCTAAACCCATTTTTTATTACAAGTCACAATACGATGCCAAAATCCCTTTCTTTTTCGCCGTTGGAGCCGCTTTCCCGATAATTTTGTTTTATTGGCACATAAGTTGACATATTTGGAGCACACAAAAACAATGCGAAAGTGAAAAACAAAACCAATGATGAGGTTTCAAAATAATGTTAGTACTAGTTACACCAACTTAAAAAAATCCTTCAAAACTTATTTGTACAGCTTATAAATATGTACCAAACTTTTTTCCACTAAAGAAATTTTTTTGTTTGTAGTAGTTGACTTGCCATCCCTGTTATTAAGCGGTTATTAGGTCGTTGTCTAATGAATATGACCAACCATATTTTTTTTTTGCCTTCGCTTGGCTTGCAAATTTCGAAAGCTTCTACAATATGTAATTTAATTTCATGCATTGCCTGGCTAATGCGCTTTTGCGCTTAAAAGTATGCTATAAGTAAGGAAAATGCGCAAATGTGCTTAAAAAAAAAAAAAAAAGGGAAAAAGTTTTTGGGCATCAAAAAGTGGAGTGAGTGGGGCAGAAGTGTCTCCACAGTTCGGTAGTGTCAGAGGCAGCGGCCTGGAAACAATGCGCGACATTCAGGCGACATTGTTGCCAAAGCTTTTTACAACTCGCATGAGTCCCCCTTCCCCATTGCACCCGCTTGTTGTCATTTGTTTGTGCCACAGCAGTTGTAGCATATTATCTAAATGTGTTGCTCTACATTTGCGAGTGTGTGTGTGTTTGTTTGTTAGCTCTATGATTTGTTGTTGTAATGTGCTTTAATGTGAAAAGTTTTTAATGCTTAAGCAGCGCTGCCTTCCACTTCGCGCTTAAACCAAACACACACACATGCGCTCATGGAGTGGGTGTACGCATTGTGATTGTACTGCTACAAGTATTTTCTTTGCCTCACTTCGGTTTTTCTTTGCTGCTGCGTTAGTTGGCAACTTTTATTTGTGGTTTTTTTATGTAAATGCGCCCAAGTGATAAGGCAACTTTTCGGCTACTGCAGCCCAGTAAAGAGCTTGGTGGGAACTAGCAAGAGCGAGAGAGATAGCAACTTTTGGGGTTAGGCAAAGGGCCTGTCGCTGTCATGTATCCAACAGCAGCAACATGAACATGTTGCCAAGTCCTCTTTATTCGTTGTTGTTATTGTTGTTGCTTTGCCGCTGCTGTTGCTGCTGATACTTGGAAATTAAATTTCAGTGACTTTGTTGTTTATTTACAGTGAGAAGCAATTCTTGCCCTACTTGTATTTTGGCAATGAGTCGGCAAGGAACGGGATTTGACAAATAAATATGTAAAAATGAACACAGTTCATATGTAAACATCGTATGAAAACACTTATTAATAAACATTTTTCATTTAAAAAAAGGTTTAGTTTTTCTATCATTTTTAAAAATTGGTAAGAAACATACTATGGCCATTGTCAATTTAGGACCAAGCGCCATACTGTATTGTTACTCTGAAAAGTGGTAGTTATTCCCAATTGTCAGCTTTTGAAAATTAAAAAAAAAGAAAGCGTAAAATTTGTTTTTCATATAGTCTGCCGAGGGTTTAGCTAAGGTCAGATGAACGATTGTCATCCGAAAGATTCCTGCCGTAGCGCTGTAGGAGCACTGTTTTCTGTTGCTACTGCATATGTACCAAATGACGTACTGAGATAACATTTTCTACAGTCGCACTTAACCTAGTCGTTGCAATTGTTTTGGTACACATATTGAACACTCGTTCTCGAGAATTATTGAACGCATCCACCTTAACTTGACGGCTATTTGACAGGTAAAATTTGTGCAATATTACTACATCAAAAGTATTTGGCGTCAGTTGTTTGCCATCACGAAACTTTGTACATCGTACCGTGAAGTAGAGCTGGCAAAGTATCAATAGTGGCGCTATTCCATATTTTCGATAGATTTAGAGAAAAGATTCCAAAAGAAAAGATTCGATAGTATCGTCAGAATTTTGTGTTCTTTTACTAAACCTATTTATGGCTGATTTCCAGAACGCACGAAAATAAATTTTTATGTCAAACTTCACATCTATATAGTATAGATCCCATAAAAAAGTAAGGTCCAAAAAGTAGTCTTAGTTAGAAAAACTTTTTTGTTTTCAATGGAAGCTGCAAGGGTATACAAAACTTCGGCCGAGCCGAAGTTAACTTTCCCCTATTTTTTTTATTTCTTGTGTATTGTTAAAATATTAATAAACATAAAAAAGGATAGTAAAAATATTTTAAGTTTTTTTTATTGAATTTCCTCTTCTATAAAAGTCATAACGGGACAACGCATATGGCCATAAAAACTTTTTGCGACTGCCCTGCTCTTCTTAGAAAATGCACCCAGCATCTAAAAAAACAATTCTTTGAAGACCTGGGTAGTCCAGCAAATGCAGCCCTAAAAGACTTGGACCTGTTTGTCGATTCCTGAAGGTGACTTAAATAGAGAGATTGCGCAGAGCCTGATCGTCAAAATCGAACTACTAAATATCGAAGTCAGCGTGACGCGGGACGCTTTTTTTATGACTTGACAGCCCTAAAGGGCCAAAGCCGAGCTCCGCTCAATCGGACGCGACTAGTAGATCACATGGGAATATTCAAAATATAATTTACTGTTAAGTTCAACTGCATTTCGTAATCTGAAAAATACTACCAATGTAATGTTAAACTCTTGTTTTTGTGAATCATTTAAAAGGCAGAGGCAATAGAGGGGACTTTATAGGTAATTCTGAACGTTTATCACTATTTTTTTATTAAACTTTTCTGACGATTTTAAGACTCAGTTGCCCAAAACCGACCAGATAACAGAAGAAGTCGCTAGGCAGTAGGTCAGATTTGTTTTTTGTCTACCATTTTTGTTGAACCGAACCGAAAGAGTAGGTTCTTAAAAGGTTCAGGTTCAGCTTTTATTATTAAAGCGGTTCGGTTGAAGGTTCGGTTCGGCTCAAAACCGGTTTGCAGCCCTGTAATAATGTAGATTAGATAAGAAATGATAAAAAATACTTGGTTTTTTCGTGCCCAGCCACTTATATACTATTTTATCGTTCACCTCAAGTAGTTTAATTTGTTTATTTGTATAAATATAGTTGACAATTTTCTGTCAACATTAAAATTAAATGGGATAAAAATGTTGATCTGCTTCACCGTCAAGTTAGAGTACATTTTTATTGATATTAAAAATAACAAACAATGCTATCAACATTATTTTCTTTTATACAAATTTATAAACTTAGCCGGTTTCCTTCACCATCTATAGGCGCCTGCTGTTAAGTAATTAGATATGGAAAAGCTTCTAAATCTTTTTCATTCGGATTCGGCGTTATGCTGAAGTTTCGTTTTTCCTGTGCGTAACATAGCAGCACACAAACCAAGATAATTAGATGAGCTTGGCTATACCGTTTGGGCTAATACCAAATATTTAAGATTTAGGTATATTACTATCAAAGGCTGCAAGCCTCTAAAATTCAGAAAAAGGTTCGGTTGGGCAGTGTAAGATTCGGTTCAAATACTGCTTCTTCAACTTATCGAAATTTCTGTTCGAATTTTTAATCTTTTAAGGATTCGAATTAGTAATCTATAACCGCTTCCCATCATAAACCTTAATTGAAATATAGCTATCGGCCGAGATATACACCCTGACCAATACCGAACCTTTTTCCACATAGTAGAGGTCTCGGGTAATAGAGGTCTCGTGTTCGGGTTCGAGATCCAAAAAACCCGAACTGAAAAAGCCCGAGCTTAAAATCTCGCTATGGTTCATCAGCGCCAAAATGGGTAACCCACTAACACCTTGTAAATTTACTTAAAACACTTCCTAATCACCTTAAGATGGTTTCCCAATAAACTATACCCAACAATTTTGAAGATATTAACTAAAGCCGTAAAGTGGGGAAAATTTCTCATAGTGCACCGGTTTGAAAAAAAAGAGTATTAAAATTTCGCATCAGCATATCCAGCTCCTGTCCTATGTCGTCTGCTAAATTATAAAAATTTACGTTTATTATTATTTTTAGTGGCAGTTGCTCATCAGAGTCATAGTGAGGACCATCTCCTCACCCAATTCTATTTCCACTTGTGACCGAAATCTTTTGTGTTAGGCTCTCCAAGCTACCCTCTCCCTGGGGCTGGGATGTGTGTGTGTTTTGTTTATGTTTTAAGTCAGTTGTTTCTCCCATAGATAACGTGCAGCTCTTCTGCCTAGGACCCCCCAGAGAGAAAAATAAAGAGAATCCTTTTGAATATGAAATGAAAATGCAACTTGGTCCTAACTAAAACGATGATGATGATAATTAAGGGCCCTGCAGGCGATAATTGCCCACTAAATGCGCCGCAATCTTGTGTGTGTGTGTGTGTGTGTGTGTGTGTGTGTGTGCTTGAACTCAGTGACCGAAAAAACCGCAGTCTGAAACTTTTTTGATGCGGTTGCTTTGTCTTTATGAAAAGACTTCTTCCTGTTTGGTCAGTTGGGCATTATTCATGGGAACTTCAACTTCTTAACTTGCTGCAAAACTTTTGCTCAATGTTTAATTGCCAGAGCGAGAGCATTAACAAACAACAATAAAAAGGTATTAAAATATTTGTGTGCCCCAGCGGGGCACCAGCATGCAGCACCTCCAGCAAACTTTTCCCATTTTTATGTGAAGTTCTTAACTCGGCGGTTTTAATGTCCGGAACCCACATTATTGGCTCAGTGAGAGGATAAACCGTGTGACTGTAAACTATTTTTCTTGCATTTACGTGAGAGCTGCCCTGCCGTTGCCTTCAATTCTCTTTACCACACAAATGCGAAAAATATGATGCCTTATCCATTTTAATAGTCAATCGTTTTGCAATTTTCTTCTTGCCCTAGTGGGAATGAAGGAGAAAAATTAATTTTATTTTAATGTCCGTAGCTGTGGCAAAAGGGTTCTACTTAGTTATCAGTGCTATAGGATCAGGGGCTACACGTAGGTGTTGTCAGGTGTGTCGTCTGCGCATCTAAGCGTTACCTTTGCCCTTTTTTTTCTTATTTTCTGTGCGTTATTTATTGCAATTTAAGTGAGTTGTCAGGAGATAGAATGCAGGGCGGTGGAATGGGGGTGGGCGGGCCTAAGGACACTTGACATTTTAAGGCTGGCCATGCGGGTGGGCTGTGATGTGTGGAAACCTAATGTGTTTTTAATTGAAAAGTTGCGAGCAGTTAGAGCGACTAACACTGCGAAACGAAATTGGATTTTCAACCGCTCCTAGAGAAAAGTTGTGGAACGTTTGCTGGTTCGCGAAAATCTGACAACCATTTTATTAAAGTCGTTGAAAAGTAAGGACTTGAGCATAAAGTACCTAATAGTTCATTTGATTCAGTCAGTTTGATTCCTTCCTTTTATTACTAGCCCCTTCTTTACATTAATCTTGATGTCTTTCATCATCTCCTCTGGCCATAATCCGGCACATGCATTTCTCTTCTGGTTTCCGATTCTCTGACCATTGCATTACCATGAATTCTGAGCCCTTCTGATAACAAATGGGGGCAGCTGCTTCTTCTGGGTATACAGATATCCTCATTTTTAACTGCTTGACATTTGCAAACTGCAGCGTCATTTAAACTTTTCTCATTTGGTGACGCAACGGCGGGCGGAAAAACTTTGCCCTGCATTGGCTTGCCTTCGCTTGGCTCGATAAGACGTGCAGCGGCCTGGCAACAGCCTTGGGCACATGGGAGGATGCTTGGCGCTCGTCATTGTTTGGCCAAACATTTTTAATATGCAACTAATTTGCAGGACACGACGGCGCATTGCGGCAGGTGCTCAGCAGTCAGTCCCCTGACAACTATTGTTTGAATTCAATTCCCGCCTTTGTCGCCTCAACTACTTTTGCGAAAGTTTCGCCAGCTTCTGCTCCAGCTCCCACTGTTTGGCTTTCAGTCTCGAATGATTTACCTTACAAGATAAACAGACGAAGGCTTTGTCTGAGCTGCCCAAGTTTGACTTTTGTCTTTTGTGCTCTGCTCTCTTTCTCTGTCGGAGCTTTTGGGATAATGCGCTTGAAATTGTTGCTAAGAGTTCTCCACCCAGCCCCTCCACTCTTCACTCGCCACTCCTCTGGACCTGGCAATGCAATTTAAACTCTTTGATAGCTCGGCAAAAGTGCATTTGGCTCCCTCTCGCTGCGCTCCCTCCCGCCTTATCAGCGAAAGAGGGAAGACACATGAAAATGCAATAGCCAAAGTTTGATATGAAAACGCAGGCACAGCGCCGCTCACTACCGCGCGTATTGCAAAAGTTTTCAATTGTATTTTTCGCTCTTGGTCCATTTTTTTTGCCATTTTTTACACTTGTTTGCCACTTTTGCTTTTTGTATGTGATTGTGTTTAATTTTGAATGCCGAAGCCAAGCTGCAAAATGGCAAAAAAAAAGAAATCTTCAAGCCAAACTTTGAAAGAGATGAGGAGGAGACAAGCTCAAGCGACCTGTTTAAATAGATTGTAGAATTAATTATACACGTTACTCAAAGAGTAACCAGAAAGGGACCTAAGGTCGAGTGACCCGACTCCAAAATACCTTGCTCCCTTACCCCCAACCTCAATACCTAACGGATTCTGAAACCCCAACGGATTCTGAAAGATAAATACGAAAAAATATTGTCCAAAGTTTTTTCAGAATTTTCATTGTGGGAAAACCCATGGCAAGAGGCCTCTGAAGTTCGTAATTTTGACTTAGTTCTGTAGATTTTCGCGTTACTACTAGTGGTAATTTCCTCGCCTGCGGTTTCTAAAGTATCCATGTCGCTCAGTATTTGGGTGAGATAAAAGTTTACTCCTGCATGAGGTCTCTTAAGCCACGGGTTGATCCTGTGCGTCTATCGGGCCCTGCACAGTGGTTATATGGAGCGTGCGGCCAAAAATACTTCCAGAAGAGTTAGCGGTCTGAAACTTGGAATATAAGTGACATAAAATGTAATAATGATTTAATTAAAAAGTGGGTGTGGCTGTGCACTGTAAAAAATGTTAAAAATTTTTTTTTTTGATAGATTAATTTTTTTATTGTTAATTCTTTAATTTTTCATCCATAAAAATCATCAACGTGGAGTACCATTATGGGAAAATGAATCATAATAAAAATTGATTATATTTCGATAATCTATGCATTTCCGCAATGATTTTTATTTTCTGATTTTTATTTTATTGCTCAATGATTAATGATTATTTTCGAGTAAAATAAAATAAAAATCAAAAATAATCATTATGACTTAAGTAAAAAAAACTAAAATCAAAAATAATGATTATCTTTAATTTTTATTTTTTTTGCTCAAAAATATTACTCAAGCCCCGATTACGGCTAGTGCATAAGGATTTATCACAAGTTTGATGGATATCCTTAATAAGTGAATCAAATCGAACTAATATAACCCATTTCCGAGCTTGCAAGCTTAAGGTAAATTGCGGTTTTTTCAAATATTAAAATCTTTATTATATACTTATAATGGCATGTAATAGTTTTTGCAGCGAGTCGTATAAGAGATTACATTTGAATGATTCATGTAACTAATCTAAAAAAGCCTTGAGCATAATTTCTACCTTTCCACATTAATCTGCTTCAATTCTACTCTTGTCCTTCGTTTGTTTGAGCATTCATTAGTACCGGACCGCTAGAATTTAGCTGCTTATTTTTTTTTGGGTTGACTGTTGAAATCGCGTAGCAAACTTATTAGTGCACCGAGGAATTTTTTCACATTTTATTCAGAAAGAAATACTTCAGTGTGCAAAATTTGTAAAAATGCAATGGCTGAATATTATATCAGAAATCTCAAGCGCCATTTAAAGGCCGAACACAAGAAAATACTTCAATCCACATCAGCCGAAGAAAATGAGATCCCTGAAAAAGAAACATGTTGCTCAACCATGAGCAAAAGAGAGGTGGAGGATACATGTTTCGAATTGGTCACAACTGAAAAAATGTTCTTTTCTGTTTTTGATTCCAAAAGCTTTAAAACATTGACATCACAAATTTTCATCGGCCTGGATATGCCGCCTGTGATGTCGAGAAATGTAATGACCTCAGTAGAGCAGAAACACGAACAAATACTCAGAACAAATCCAATCATCTACGTCGACTGTGGGAGAGACTGCTGGGGTTCAGGATCACAGTAATTTCTGGTCAGTCGTAAACGAGTTCCTCAATTCCATTGAAGTGGCAGTGGGGGACGAAGAGGATAATGACGATCTTAATGGAAAAATAAAGAAAGCTTATCGCGAAATTGATGAATACAACCCCAAGCCAGTTGATGTCAACATGAATATAATGGAGTCCTGGGACGTCAAAAAGTTTGAATATCTATACCAGCTTGCAAAAGTGGTTCACGCTGTTCCAGCAACGCAAGTAAGAGTTGAGCGAACTTTTTCTGCCCTGAAGTTGGTCTTATCGTATTATCGTATATATTTTTTGAGTAATAAAATTAAAATCCAGAATAATCATTTAAGTTTGAATTTTATAATAGAACTTATAATCGTTACGGCCCTTGATCCACGTTCGAAAACAGGACAGTGTCAAGTATAGCAACTCTTATAGATCCGCGAATTAAAAAGTATGCCTTTAATGTTCCGATCTATTTATGTACTCCGGCTACATCCACCGCGTCTGAAAGTACATTCAGTAAAGCCGGATATACCCTATCGGATAGACGATGCGCTTTAAAGATGAAGATTTTGAAGCGTTTAATGTTCTTAAATAAAAATTTTAATACTCTTTAAAAGACTTAATAATAATAAGAAATGATTGATCTAGAGCTTTAGAAGGGACAGCTCTATGACACAGCCCCAAAGGGCCAAAGCCGAGCCTCTCTGAATCTCTTGGCTTGTGCGTTCTAATTTTTGCACAAGAAAAAGGAACCTACAGTTTAACGCCGAATCCGAACGGCAGTTTGAGAAGCTTTTGCATGGCTAATTACTACAACAGCTGGCGCCAACAGCATAAAGGGATGACCGGTTGTAAAGTTTATTCAAAGAAAAATGTTTTCATTAGATGTTCCGAGGTGGGATCGAACCCACGTCCTCTTGCACAGCGGTCGTGCACACCAGCCGCTGAGCCACCCGGCCACACCATTAAGTAGCATAAATATCGCCCATCGTACATCAAAGCTAGTGAGTATAAAACTTACACTTATCAAGTTACATATGCCACCAAAAACACGTTTTATTTAAGCCTGCTTAAACAATCGCATCCGAATTAAAATTGCTTTCACTTTTTATTCCGCGCTCAATCTAAGCTATTTTTCTTTCTTTATCTATTCATCCATAACTGGCATTAAAACGCAATCAGTGTTTAGCAATGCTCGCTTCTTGTTTTGGTTGTTTTTGTTGTTGCTTACACCAAAATCACATCAAGCTGGGTTGTATACGTTCTTGGTTTGCTGTTTTGCTCCTTCCAATTGGCAGCAGAGCGAGTTCCGAATTCGCCATCCCACGCGACTTGGTCCAACTTTTTCATTAAATGTATTTCAATACTTTCCTTCCCTTCGCTCAATCGTGCTGGCGAATTTTTCCACTTGACCAATTCATTTTTTCCTCCCACTCAAGTGAATTTGATTTTGTTTTTTTCTTCGCACCAACTTTTAGTTTGATTTAGCTGCCCCGCGACGCGAACTGGACTCAGTTGCTCAACTGATTGCCTGGTGGCTGGCAAATGGCAAATGAAATTCAGGCCCCGTCAAGGTGATTGTTTTCGAAACTCAAGCGCTTCACTTGCTCCAAGTTTACAACAGTTCTGGGCACTGGGTCTGGGCATTCGTAGGCGTTCAGCTTAACTGCCATATACATATACATTTTTACGGTCAATTGGCGTTTGTTTGAGCAGGAGCTGTCTATCCCACTCTCCCTTCTCAAAGTTTCAGTATTTCTATTTGTTTGCCCAACTCGAATTTGATTCGAATTTGTTGCTCGCCGCCTGGCGACGAACTTCTGACCGTAGAGCAAAAAGTTTTTAATTTTATTTATTGAAAAGTTTGTCCTGTTATTTATTTGCCAGCCGTGTTGAAAATATGACCAGCCGAAAAAAACTCATCGGGTCGGTCAACTACGAATTTCATGTTGACTTTTAAAGAGGCTTTGGGCACTGCCAGGCTTCATTAAAAACTCATTGCCACTTTTGCTAGTTTCGTTTATCATTTAAAGGAATCTGTCAACAGTTGCAAATGAGAGCCACCAGAAACTGTTGTTATTATTGTTGCTGTTGTTGGTCCAAAAACTTTTGTGCAGCCCATTTAAAAATAGCTTAAGACATGGCCACAGAAAAACACACACAAAGTTTTGCACAAAATGAATGAGCATCATAAATTATGGTTAGTTAAAAGTTGATAAAACCAAAAAAACGATAGTACAGTCGCTTCTAACTAATTAACAACGTTGGCATACAAATTTAAGTTTGCCCACAAAAAATCAATTTCAATAAAAAATTGTAATATTTGAAAATATTGAAAGTAAGCCAAAAAAATGTATAACTGAATTTTTACAAAAACAAAACAAACCATTAAAAAGATGGAATAAATTTTTAAAAATTAATCAGTCACAGGAAATAAATTTTTATTTCTTGGCCAAAAGATTTGAATATTTTAAACATGCCTTAAGATTTTTTACCGTCTTCGAACCGGTTCACCAGCAAAATAGATACAGATAAGTGAATACTTATTTATCTATAAATTACTTATCAACCAAGACTAAATGTTTGCGGAATGCGAAGCGGATTCACTGCTTCGCCATTAAACTGATTTTCGGTACACTGACTAGCCCTTAAAAAGCGCAGCCCAAAAGTATGCAAAGCTTCAATTAACTTTCCTTACGTACATAAAATTCCACAAATAATTTGAGTAAGGAAGCTGTTTGGAATTTTACATTTTTAATTGCTCGTTGCGTTTGTTTTGTCAACATTTTATTGTTGTTGTTGTTGTTGCTAATCTAATTTACTGCCTGCAACTTTGTCTGCTCTTGTTTTGTTTTTGTTTTGGCCCACGACGCATTATGATGAGAAGATGGAACATTCTAATTAACTTTTGTTTTAGTAAAGAGAATTTGCGCTTGCCTTTTGCATGCGCCTTGTATCTAGCGGATACAAAGCCAGGGCGCATAAAAATATATACTTATTTATGAACTTGTGCCCTGTCACTGCCAGTAAAATTAACATTGACAACAACAACAAACAGGGCGCCGCTTTGTTCTGTTTGGCCGGGGAAAGCAATTAAATTGCTTTTGTGTATATTGTAATAATTTTTTTTTTTTTTTTTTTTGCCATTTTTATTTGGTTTTTGTTTTATTTTGAGCTTTCCGTCGACGCTACCGCTTTTGTTTGTCTTTGCGCTTATTTGACATTTTACTTTTGTTTTTTGTTTTAATTCAACTTTGTTTGCACATAATTTTTCGGAAACAAGCGTCAGAAAGCAAACAAATGCATGAATAAATACACAGCGAAAGCAAATGACAATGAATGCCAAAATGAATGAATGAATGAGTGGATGCGAATGCGAATGAGTAAATGCGTCGCTGATTTGAAAAATGCAAAAGTCAAATAATAACAAAAACATACAACGTGCGAGCACATCCAAGCAGCGGGAGCGGGCTGAAAAACTTGGCCCAACATTTCCATTTGATTTTTGTATTTGATTTGATTTGTTTGACTTGTTTGACTTCGGGCCATGACTATTGAAGTTTAATGATTGATTATGTTGTCGCTGTTGCTCTTCAATGAACAGCGAAACAAAGCAATATCAATATGCGATTTAATACAAGGTGAATTTTAGATGTCATGAAAGATTTGTTAGGTAAAGCTTCGAAATCAAGGGGCGTGTATATTCAATTTTTCATTGCTGAAATGTTTCATTTAGCTTCGGACGATAAGTTATTGTGATTCCCGATTTTGAATATCCAGTTAATGAAAGGGCGCTAAAACTACAATCAGTTTTTGTCTTTGTTTACTAACTATAGCATCGCAAAGTCGCATTGCATGTATTTGGGAGGGCAAATGTGTTCTTTGAACTGATGCTCTCATTAAGAATCGAATCCAGTAGATGATGTGTTTTTTTGTCTCCCTTAATTTAATCGGCCTGTTTTCTTAGACAACGCTATATGATTGAGCGAATGTTAATGGAAAAATCTACCTAACATCAAAACTGCAAGCCGGTTCAGGTCGCGTTTTTTGTATCCCTCGAACCGGACCATAAACCGAAAAGTTAAAATATTGAAATCTCCCGCACCGAGCCTCCTGTATACATAAAAGGTTCGGTTCAAAGAATCACTTGGGTCATTTGCTTAGGAATTACTACAATTTTGTAAATATTATGACTGGTTTGGTGTTTACTTATTATTTAAAATTAACCCTTTATACTGTGCGTACTTGAAACGCTTGTCGAAGTAGGAGACACCGTGAATTTAAGGAAGTCTAAGCCGAACCTGAACCGGAGCAGAAAAATTTTTTTCCTCCCGAGCCTGAACTGAAGCAAAAAAAGTCGATGACGACTCGGTTCAAAAAAATGTTTGTATTAAATTTTTTTCTAGCTACTATAAATCTTAGATTTGCCATATTATACGTATACGTAATATACATATTTAGAAATTACATATAGGAACGTTTTCTCATATTAAATTCTCATATTCTTACATCTGAATTTTCTAATAAAAACAGCTTTTATATAAACATAATGCTGAATTGAAAAATAAATTCGTCTTCTGATGAAAATTAAATGGAATCCTTAGCTAAGGAGCTACAAATAATGATAACATGAATGATGAAATGTACGACTTTGTTTTTACTTTTGGCGGAGCTCAAAGATTTTCCACAAAATGCTAATGTTTTAAAGAAAGTAAACTTTAAGAGTGTGTGCGTGCAAGTGTGCTTCTAACGCATCCGCTGTGCAAGAGGTCGTGGGTTCGATCCCGCCTCGGAAGTTTATTTTTTTTTTAATAAGCCCCTCTCTGCTGTTGGCGCCAGCTTTGTAGTAATTAGCCATGAAAAGCTTCTCAAACTGCCTTTCGGACTCGGCGTTAAATTGTAAGTCCCTTTCTCTTGTGCGAAAATTAGAAGCGCACAAGCCAAGAGATTGAGACAGGCTCGGCTTTTGGCCCTTTGGGGCTGTGTCAAGACATTTTACAACAACAAAAAAAAAAAGACAGTTTGAGCTGACTCTGGCAAGGCCTGGCCTTGATTTACTCAGTTGCTTATGCTCAGCAGCTGAGAGCCGAACGTAATTATTTTCTTCGAACTGAGACAGTTTCGAGAGTCATGAATCAGAGAATACGAGAGAAGCAAAAACCAGAAGTCTGCTCAGAGAATGAGCGAGTCTGTTTAATTTGCAGATTTGGTTTTAACTAGCAGAAAATCTAGTATATATAAAATTATACTGTAAGACAAACTACCCAGTAGTTTCTTTTTGTGCTAGGTGCTGGCGTAAGCATGCCGTCGGGTGACCCGGATCGGCACAGTTCCCCCGGACGGTCATACAAGTCTAGATAACCATCCGGCGGTGACCTACGGGTAACCATCGGCCTGGCCGATCAGGACAGAATCCCCAGAAGCTTGCACATGAAGTGCCTGCGCATGAAGTGTCCGTTTGGGATAACCAAGCCGAGCTATCTCCTTCTCAATATTTTGGCTTGTGTGTTTCTCATTTTTGACGTTTCTTTATATGTCCCGCGGTAGAATCGAACCAACGACCTCTTACTCAGCAGGCAGATACACTACCCGCTGCACCACACCAGGCCACAATAAGTACATCCAGATAATTGCTCTTTCTGACTATCTTTTATCTGTGGTTTTCCAAAGATTCGGCAGCAATCTATCATATAGTTGGGAAGCCCGCCCACAGCACCGATTAATAACAATAATAATAAACAATTCAAAAATTGGTTGGTTAATATTGATTAATTGTTAATTTGTTGGGACACTGCGTACATAACATTTAAGAAAATCACTTAAAGACCCAAAATTGGATACACAAAAATATTGCTAGCCAAGCTCTCAGGCTGTCATCTTGAAAACTATGGCGAAATGTACTTAAAAATATGCTCTAAAAATATTCGAAAGAAATATCGAGTGGCCTCTTGAACAGTTTTTTTGTTCAAAAAAATTACTTCTGAAGTTTTTGTGAGATGTTTTTTATTTTTCACGAAAAGTTGACTAGAAAGAATCGAAAAAATTGTTGATTTGATCAAATCCGTCACACCGTTCATCACAGACGGACAGACAGACGGACATGGCTAGATCGACTCGGCGGTTGATGCTGATCAAGAACAAATATTCTTTATAGGGTCGGAGATGCTTCCTTCTGCCTTTTACCTACTTTTGCACAAACTTAATATACTCTGTGTACCTCTGGTACAGAGTATATAAAAAAAAATTTGATTGATTAACTTAAACGAAGCTCAAATATTATATTAAAAATACTTCCATAATTAGATAAAATGATTAAATTTGTTTCCAATTTTCAGAGACTTAGATAGAAACACAATTATTCCATAAGCTCAGTTTGAGCCTAAACCTAGGCTCATAACTAAAATTTGTCTTCGCTTTTACTGAAAGTAGTGTCAAAAATTTTTCAATTAAGCATCTAACAATTTATGAACCTCAGTTTCGAATCAAATCCTTAGTTTATGTAAATATAGAATCTGTACGCAAATCTTAAACTTAACAAACTTCAAATTTTCATCAAGCACCCTCAAGTAAAACTCAGAAGTCGAAAGACAATCCTGCGGTATCCTAATTTAAAGGCTCGAAAACCACTACTTTTTTATTTGATTTAATTAAACTTCAATGAATAACCTTTTTCGAAGCTCACACAATTCTTTTCTCAACAAAAAAAAATCAGCACTTTTAGCTTTCGGCTACTCCTCAAAGATTTCAATCTCTGCCCTTTGATTTGTGCACAAATAACCATAAACAAATTACAAATTAATAACATACTTCTGCTTAGTGGGAGCCGTGGCCATAACTTGTAGCTATCAAATGCTCCCGCCGTAGCTATAAGATAAGGGCACAGGCGAAACAGAGTGTGGTATAAATTTACATATTTTATTGAAAATTGAATAGCAAAAGAAAAGAAAACAGAACAAAATAACAAAGTTAACGAAATCCAGAAGCAAAGATCCGCCACCCGAAACAGCAAGAAAGAACAAAAGGAAAAAAAACCAAAAACTGAAACTTTTTAATACGAAAAAAGCATTGAATAGAGAAAAGCATACACAATAATAACAAAAGCTACAAGAGGTGCCCCCACTTCACCCACCACCACATAGATGAAAATATGACAGTAAGTTATATGCCAAAGCCAGGGCACAGCATAAAAACAAAACAGCCATAGAGAAATTTGCAAAAATACAACATTGCAATTTGTGGAGGAGGGCAAGCAGGGGAGGTTCTGCGCTTGGCCAGCTTACACAAAGATTCATTTCAAATCAATACACATAAAGAATAAACCGCCAAACACACACACACACAAATACAGACATAAGCTTCTGCATGTGCATAATTTACCACCGCTTGTCAATGTAACTGGGCCAATTGCAGCCAGAGTCAGGGAGTCTGCCTCTTCTTTAAGTAAGATTGCTTTATATGCAGGTGTCGAAACAATGTGAGTTATTACTTAGATAAAAGCACATAAAGTTGCCTTACAGTATGTAGAATGCAGAAATCTCCAAGTTATCTCTAGATTTGTAAACTTCTGCTTAAGCGTAGAGAAAAACGAGAGCGTAAGTTAAAGTCGGCCGTGCGCGATTTCGATATACACGTTACTCAGGGGAATTAATATTTAATAATATTTGTAAGATTTAACATAACTTAGCTAACAGAACATTAACATCATGTTAGCAAATAGCGCAAGTGGCGCAGAAAATTATGCAAAGTTTTTTTTAACCTTTATAACTCGGACATTTATTATCCGATCTTTATGAAAATTTATAGGATTATAGATATTGGGCACATACACTGTTGTGCAAAATACGAGCTCGATATCTTAAAATTTGTAGGAGATATTCAACATTTTTTATTGCGGGGCGAGAGGGGCGTGGCCAAAATTTGAAACAAACTTGATTTGCCTGTAGTCTTTAAGATATAGGCACGGCTGATGATGCTGATCAAGAATATACATACTTAATGATATTGGAGATGCTTCCTTCTGCCTATTACATACATTTGTACGTCCTTAGTATACCCAATTTATACCGTGTTCCCATTAAAAATGGGAAAAGGGGATTATGAAGTTGTGCAGAAGTATGTAACAGGTAGAAGGAAACATTTCCGACCCTATAAAGTATATATATTCTTGATCAGCATCATCAGCCGAGTCGATTTAGCCCTGTCCGTCCGTCTGTCCGTATGAATGCATCGATCTCGGAAACTATAAAAGGTAGAGCCACAAATGCATGCATGGAGGTAGGGGTATACCAAATAAAAAATTCCTCCCTCACCCCCTTTAAACGCAAAAAAGTTATACCCGTGAGAATTTATATATATCTGGTAAGGCCCAATATATATCTATTCTGAAAAGTACAATAAGATTGGACAGAAACACCGAAGTTATATACGAATATAGGAGAGAGGGATATAGAGAGAGGGACTTCAATTTTTTTATTCCAATAATAAAAGTAAACGGCTTTCGGTTCTCCACAAAAAATAAGACCGATTTCGAACAGTTTAATAATCATCAAAAATAAATGAAGTTCGACTCAGTAAAAAAAGTCTAGCAGAGTTCTAGATCGATCGGGATGCAATTGATAGGGTGTTGTGATCATTGTTTTGTTTTTCAAACATAATCTCGCAAAAATCCATATTTTTTCGTTCTGAAAATTCTGTATTTGAATTGAAAAATTCATCGTTAGTTTTAAAAAAAAACCCCATCATGCGGTTTTTTCATTTCATTTTCTGAAATAAAAAATATCAATGAAATGTCGGTAGCGGCCTTGTTTTCTTTAAAGAATGTATTGGGGTTGTTTTTAGAAAATATAAGACTCAGCCAAAGAATATTTATACCTATTTTGAAATCCTTAAAGTTTTTGCTGAAAGTATTAGCAAGATTTTAAAATAGTTTGAAATTTATTGAATATATCCCAAATCAGTCTTATACCAACTGTTTCGGGATTGAAAAATCGTACTTGAAATTAGAATTTTTTACTTGAATCAAGTATTTTCGTGCTAACCGTACTATCGATACCGTCAGTACTTAATTTAAGAACTAAGTCCTGGTTTGTTGTTCTGAGTGACGACAGCTGTTTAGGCCACCTATCAACTTGTGTACAACTCCAGTTCACAGTGCACAGAATTTTCGATGAACCGAACTAAAAACATCCGAAATATCCACCTTAACTCATTTTACTACCTTCTTTCCCCAGTGGTTTGATGAGATCTAATTTCCAAGTAATTCTTGGGGCTCATCGATGTTTATAGCATTGGTTTTTGGATAGGGACTTGGCTTCAGTTTTAAAGCTTTCCATATACGGATTTGTTCTTAATGAAAACTCACGACCGCACACGTTGAATCATTTAAAATTGTACAGACAGCTCACCCACACACAAACATACACAAGTTGAGCCAAGGAGAAGAAAATGCTACTAAAATGCAACGTACGTGCAAATTTACCGCAAGCAGTTGACTAGCTGCAGGGATGCTGGGCTTTGGGGTGATGTGAGGCTGTTAGGTGTGTTGTGCATCAGTAAGTCATGTGCGCGGGCAAGCAAAAACCTTGGCTCAAAGTTTTCAATGCGCGCACACAACGAAAACAAAAGATTTTTATTGAATTTTGAAATGTGTGTGTGTTGCGGTTCCCCATCTCCCGTCCCTCTCGACCCACTTTTCAATGGCTTGTTGTATACAGGGGAGCTGAGTGCAAAAGCCGCGACTGTCACGCTGCATTTGCTGCGAAAACCTTACCCCGTTGCACGTGCTTTGCTCCGCATGACGATCAAAGTTTAACGGATTTTCGGATCTGGTATGTACATTGTGCATGTATACAATATATATAAGTACATTTTCAAGCTTGTCAAAACCTTCGCCATAAATAAACCAAACTACACAAGTCTGCCACAGCATTCCTTTAAACGCCAACCAAAACAGTGGAAATGCGACTGAGTCGTTGGTTTATGAAAAGCTTATTGCTTATTGACACTTAACTGAAATGGAAATGGTTTATGCCTGGTGCTCAAGTTGAGCTCATTCAAGAAAAGAAATGACTTTCAACTGTCAAAACGATGTAAACTGAGGTGAAAAAAGTTAATGCTGTCACTTTAGTTGTCACTTTTGAGGGTGAAAAAATCTAAAAGCCAGCAGCTAGAATGAAACAAGCAAAATGGAAGACTTCATTTAATTGGCGACCAACCGTGGAGTTAAACTGTTTGGAGATATTCTTATAATATAGTTGTGCAGGTAAAACGACACTTTCGTCATTTCTCAGTAGGTGTTTTTTTTTCAATGATTGTGAGTTTGAAAATCATCAAACAGATTCTGCAAAACTTGGTGAAACTCAATATATCAAAATGAGCAAGAGTATATCGACAGCGTAAGATTACTCAGGGGAAGAAGTGTTTAATAGATGTGCCATATGTTAATTAATAGAGCATTGCCATAAATGTTAACTTATTAACATTATGTAATCAGTCAGCGCATAATGCGCCGAAAAGTAAGCAACGTTTTATAACCTTTGTAACGCTGCCATTAAATTTCCGATCTTTATGAAAACTTCAGAGATGATTAATTGTGCAAGATATTAGATTGATATCTTTAATATTCAAAATGCTAAAATTTTAATGATAAACTTTGCAACTTTACGGCATATTCTCAAGCACTGTTGCTCTCCCTTCAGTTGATCGCCTTCCTCTCTATCTCTATCAATCAGATGCCAGCTTACATTTATTTTAATTTTAACAACTAACAAAGCTTACGAAACACAGCTTATTAATCAGTGTGATATTAGAATAATCACAATAAAGAAGCATAACAATCAATCAAGCATAACAAACAATCAAGCATAACAATCAATCAATCAATCAAATTTTTCATGAATTTGTAGATAGTTCCTAGGGCAGTAATGCGATCAGCCTCGAGCAGTCTTTGCTGAGAGACTTTGGGCTGGCTCTATGGTTGGATGAGGAGCATTTAAGTAATCAGCTTATAATTCGCAATTGCCGCGGAATAAATTTTAATTTTCAGACATATATTTAAAGGATGCTTGCTTAATCCATCCACCCCACTCACACATATAATAAATACCATACTATCTGCTAACCATATCTATATACGAACATTAAGTCATAACTTCATTTGGACTTTCATGGCTTCATTTAGTTTATGCTTCGCGTGTGCTCGCTTCACTCTCTCCCTCTCTCTGTTTCTCTCTCACTTTCAATAAATTCATTTGGTCTTATACTATGTTGGGGTTGGCGCTACTCCTGCTCCTCCATTGGCATTGGGGGCTAATCTTGTTGCGCATTGCCATAATTTTCAATTTACATGCACCGACTGAGTCCTAGGGGTCCCGGGATGGGGCGATGGCAAATGTTGGTTCGGGCGTTATATTGGTCACCATAAATTAAACTACAATGGCCGTGTGTTGTCCTGCGCCTGATTATAGCCCACAGACAAGTTCCCTTTGGCCCCGTCCACCACAGTGCAGTTGCATTAGCCTGTTGTTTTGGGTCTGCTGGGACCTGGAGGGAGGGTACAATTTTGCGCTATCATTTGGTATTGTTGCTACTGCCTGCTGCTGTACTAATCATTGACACATTCATTGCTGCATTCGAGCCAGCTAATTGTCCCTAAGCAGAAACGGAAATTCTGGTCGAAACTTTAAGCATAAATTACATTAGTTAGTATTAAATTGAATAATTTACATATTTATAAAATTAGTTAAGTACTATTTAAGCCAGGCCAAGTGCACTACTCCATGCCCACCGCAGAAGAAGAACAAACTACTGGTTGGTGCACAGCAGGAGTTGCTGCTGCACCACATAAAACAATAAACTTCTTTGCACTCATGCACACTCATACTCACTTGGAGAATTTAACTAATTTGCAAGGAACATTGAAAATCCTTTAAAACTCCAAGCCAAAAACTAACTAAAGAATCACGCTGTGAGTGGGAATAATAATGGGTGGTTGGGTAACTTACGAGTAGCAACTGAACAACAGTAAACTTAAATCCACTTGTCATGCCCTTGGAAATTTGGATATGAAATATCTTACAATTGCATATTACAGCAGCAAGCTTCTCCGACCCCAAATAGTTCTTTTACTATGGTGTTAATATAATAACTATTATTTATTATTATTATTGTTTGAAATAATTGTCATGTTATTTTAAATTGCACCCAATTGGATTGCCATAGCAACTAAGGCCTTAGCTCTAATAAAGTTTATCAACTGCGTTACAGAAAAGAAATTTGACAGAAATTATTTATGGCTCTGATGGATATTTTTTTTAATATTATGGCCCGGTTAGGCAAACCGTGCTACAAACATCCCTCGCATCCTCATGCTCAGGGCAAATTTTATTCTCTAAATAGAATTATGTATATTTACATCGAGAAGTATACCAGCAGCTGATTCGAACGTTTGGTGAAACAACAGATTGATGCATAAACGTGTTTTTAACATTCACTGAATGGAAATTGAATTAGAAGAGACAAGAGATTAAGTTCTGTTTATCAAGTATCGTTTTGTAAACAGGGTTTATGCATTGTTGTCAGAGACCAAACTTTTCGTGACGCAACGTTTGTATGCAAGAGGAAGCTATCTATATATCTATAGAGGAATAGAAGTTTATAAACCATTGCAGCTCGTATAATTCATATAAATAAAGGTATTAAAAAATTTTCAGATCGGTTGTCATTCTCCAGCCGTGCGGCGACCCTCCTAGCTACTGGGTTCTCTTATATAGGTTTGTAATTTATTTGGTGACCTTTCAAATGTGATTTTCGCTTGTGTTTCAAAACTAATACAACATTTACACTAGGAATGCGTTATGCGTTAATAGCCAACAAACAGCATTTTTTGTATGGGAAAAAAGCTGACTGTAAGCTATTAAGGCATAACTCACTCCTAGTGTAAATAGCTTATAAAACTGCTTTCATTTATATGTGAAGTGCGTCCAAAATGTAAAGCTACTAGATTAGATAACGAAATTGAGCGAATTGTAACAGACTGTTCAAAGCCAAATAGATTTAGGTTAAAATCGCTTAACATTCACCATCTAATCTAGCAACCGAAGATATATATGTCACTTTTCATATAAAGGCCGGAGTGGTTCAGCGGTTAGTGTGCGCTGCCGTCCGGATTCGGCGTTAAACTGTAGGTCCCTTTCTCTTGTGCTAAAATTAGAAGCGCACAAGCCAAGAGATTGAGAGAGGCTCGGCTTTGGCCCCTTGGGGCTGATGTCATCTTGACAAGCCGATTTTACTTTACTATATAAAGGCAAAGAATTAAAAAATGTAATGCAAATCACTAGAGATTTCTGTGTCACACCCGATATACTTTATAGGGATGGGAATGCTTTCTTGTAATACAAATTGGTTCTGTTACAAATAATTTTAAAATAAAACATAATTATTATAATATAAAAAAAATTTCTAAAATTTTATTAAAATTTAAAATTTTTTTGTCTTAAAATGTGTTTCAAAATGTTTCTTTGTTTTTAACGAGCTTTAGTTTCTTTGTAGAGGCTTTCAAAATCAAATTACCTTAATTCCTAATAAATTGTCATGCCATCGTTTCAGCCTAATAATCACACATATATATTTACTTACACACAAAGACCTTAAATGTCAGCTAAATCTGATCCATATTTTCCTTAAGTTCAAAGCTCAATTGGCAAGCAACGTTGCCGTCGCCTGCATTGTTCTAATTGCCCGAAGGGGCTGGACAGGTAAATGAAATATGAATATGCCACACTCACCGACACACACACACACACTCCGTGTCAAAGGTTAATTACGCATACTGCAGGTCTTCGTTTCTCGCAGGCTTGGGTTATTTATGCGTTTGTATGTGTGTGTGTTTGTGTTTGCTTAAGCCATTTCCGGTTCGATTCTGGAACCTATGCCAGCAATTGGAAGGGCACAAGCCAGAGCTTTGTTTGGTTTCATATGCTAATCCCTACTAGTTGTGTGTCATAAATCATCCCTGTCCAGACATTGAAGATGCGACATTGGCAAGCCTAAAAGCTTTTCTTTTCTATTATTGCAAGGATGAATTACGCTGCAAAATCTGTTGGGATTTGCGGTTGCTGTTACTTGGGGATCACTGGCTGACTGCAATGCCCTCTTCCCCCAAACAAAGGCCATAACAAGGACATGAATATAACAAAAGCTTTGCAACTCCGGAGTCTTTGTGTGTGTGGCTGCAAGGTGAGCAGTCAACAGTTCAAGTCTTCCATCTACCGCTTCCCATGTTGTTTTTGTTATGGTTTTGAAATTGCTTCACCAGCAGCAGCCACTACAATCCCACATGGCCAGTGGGCAAATGCATTAACGAAAGTGCTCGGGAGAGAGAGCAGAGCCAAAGTGCAGTGGCAGTGCATTGCAGTTATCCTAGTCTCAGCACTAAGAGATCATAATTCACATAACTCGGCTAATAATTCAGTTAAGTTGAAATGTGCAATACAGTGGCAAGGGTCTGCCAGAGAGATGAGAAGGAGGCAGAGCAGTGAAACTGGGACACACACTCACCCTAGTTTATTGGTCTCAGAGCTGCAAGCATTTCAAATTTTATTACAGAACTAGCAGCAGTGGGAACCAGTCGAGGAGTTTTTCAAAATATGTGCGCAAGTCTCGGTGCTCGAGTATACTGTTGAGTGACAGATTTTTCTCCTAATTAAGTTAGTCGAACAATTGCAATTGCACAAACAGAGGATAGAAAGTTCGTGTCTACGCTGCTGTTAGTATACTCTTGCAGTTAATATTATTTGATATGAACATAAATCATTTTCGAAAGGATTTTACTTAGGTTTACCAGCTGAAATAATTGGAATAAATCTTGCTGTAAGTCTACACAGGAAAAAAATTCGAGATATCCGAGATATCCGGGATTAAATCAATCCCAAACGTTGTCATAAGTTGGTCAATCCCGGACTTCCTCATTCCAAGTACGAAGAGGTTTAACTTGATCTCGGTTATCTTGGATCTAGTACGACTCTTGGTTGAAATTTCGATCCGAGCTTTTTGAGCTTGATTTTATCTTTTTTTTTTGCTGTGTATATATTGTGCTTGCCCTTGATGGAGTTTCCCACCATCTTCGCATTTTCTGCCTTTTTCACCAGTCTTAGCCTTCTTTCTGTGTGTGCGTCTTCTCTTGTCGTGGCGGCCCTTTTCGCCTTTCTATGTGATCTTCCACTGATTTATGATCAATTTTGCTTGTTTACCATGTTTCTTAGGGTGCAGGTTGTACTTTTCTTCGCTGCAGTACTCTTCACCCTCCTCAAGTTCTTTAAAGGCAGCTACTTGTAGATCATAAAAATATGGCCATTGCTTGATCCGGTGTTGAAAGCAGAGCCTGCGCTACCACCACCAACAAAATGGCCGGAACGAGCAGATGCCATGTAATCCGCATTGTGCCTCTGCTGCCAGTCCTGTGTCCTTATCCTTTGAGCAGCTATTGCTTGTCGCCTGCTGGGCAGCCCTCTAGCAACTGAATCTTTTTATACATCGCTCTCTTTCCGTCTGAACAGCCACGCCCTAGTGGGTTGCGCCAGTTTTGTGGCTCTGCGGCTGATTTGGCAACTTTTTCTTCAGTTTTTTGTACGTTTTGTGACGAGTCTAAGTGCATAACGTTGTTTCAACTAAAAAACCCTTCGAACTGGCCAACTTCATGCGGTTTGTGATTTTTCTTTTTTGCTTGAGAGTTTTTGCCGTTTTTGTTTTTCTGTATGATGTTTGTTGTTGGGTATTTTGGGGGCTAGGAAAATAAGCCACTTTTGTTACGTGCACATTGCAAAAGCAGTTCTGTCAGCAAAGATTAAATGACCAAGAGACTAACTAGACTGGAACGGAATAAAACCATAATAAAACGGCTGTATTTAATTTTAAAGAAATTGCTGAACGTGGTACCGACTGTCAGTGTCAGTAAAAGTGATTGAAATCGGATAAATGGAGTCAAAAATTGATTGTCGAACAGACACGTTGTGACTTAAATCAGCTAGAAACTATTTAGAAAACGGATAGTAATGGTGCTAATCTTACAAACCCAACAAATGTATTCTAAAGCTTCGCCACAAATGAATGTGGACTTACTAAACTTGCTTTGTTTTTTAAGCGTCTTTTCGCCTTCCCCATAAATGTAGTGTCCACTAGGCAAAGATTAAAGCTATCCAGTCAAGCTGCATTTTACAATACCAACAATGCACACATGGCCAGCAATTTGGGATAGGGGAAAGTTAACTTCGGCTCGGCCGAAGTTTTGTATACCCTTACAGCTTCCATTGAAAACCAAAAAGTTTTTCTAACTAAGACTTCTTTTTGGACCTTACTTTTCTATGGGATCTATACTATATAGATGTCTGATTTCGACCAAACTTCTTAGTGAAATCATGGAAAAGCCTAATACACTGTTTATTACGAAATTTGGAGGCGATCCCATTTAAAACAAAAAAGTTTCTCTTACTAGAACTTCTTTTTCGACCGATCATTAATACTGCAGCTAAATGCTATAGTCAACCGATTTTGATCAAATTTATGTAGAATTGTGTAAAAGTATATAAAATAAGTGTATGCCAATGATAAGGACGTTTTCATTAAAAACAAAAAAGATTTTCTCACTAGAACAAGTTTTTCGACCGATCGTTCCTATGGCAGCTATAAGCTATAGTCATCCGATATCAACCAAACTTAGTGAAATCATGGGAAAGGATAATAAACTAAGAAATACGTACTTTGGAGGCGTTTCCATTAAAAACAAAAAGTTTTTCTCACTAAGACTAGATTTTCGACCGTTCGTTCCTATGACGGCTATATGCTATAGTCATCCGATCCGGCCGGTTCCGACAAATGTGCAGCGTATATGTACCAAAAGACTTCGTGCTAAGTTTGGTGAGGATAGCTTTAAAACTGACGGAGGAGATAGCATAGAAACAGACAGACGGACGGGCGGACACACGGACAAGGCTAAATGAACTCAGCTCGTCATGCTGATCAAGAATATATATTCTTTATGTGGTCGGAGATGCTTTCTTCAAAGCGTTACAAACATCCGCACAATTTTATAATACCCTCTGCAAGGGCATAAAAAGTATAATTTTGTTGCCTTGTATACTTAAGAAACTATGATTGTGATATTACTGAACCGCGATCAGATTGCATGGATGACCAATGGTAAAGGAAATTCTAGATAGTTTCTTCATACTTGGAACAAAAACTTCACTCGGTTCAAGTTTTTTCATTCTAACTATACTTCTAAGAACCAACATTTTTCATTCAATTAATAAACTCTCAATTTTTTGTCTGAGCGTAGATTTTTTCATATTTCCTAGTTTACTCGAAGTATCGACCTAGGCTGCAAACTGTTTTTTAAAAGCGGCTTGCTACAGGTTCTTGTGATGCCAGAATCAAGCCCCGTGTAAAAAGGATGACCCGAACCCGATTCAACTGAGCTTAACGAAAGAGCTTTGAGCCAGAAAATTTCATTGAAGAATAAATTGCTTCACACGGGCATTTATTATGCAAATTCCAATTAATTAATTACACGTGCTATTAACTTTTTTATTGAAACACTTGCAAAATTCAATTACGCAATTTATACGGTAATTGCCCAGACGAGAGTTGATTGATAAGAAATAACCATCGAACTCACCTCACGTCGAAAACTTTGATTAAAAATACGCAACGGAAAAAGATATTTGGCAATGTTTTGTTCATTTTTTTCCGCTGCTATATTTCTGGATTTTGTTTCAGTTTTTGCCCTTTTGTTTATGTGCAACCAATCAGCAGCGGCAGAAAAAAAAGATCCCAACTCTAATTGGAAACTGGGTAAGGGTACGCAGAAGCTGAGGAGATTGATTTTGCTAAATTTGTGATTGCAGTCAGCAAAAGTGGCAAGTACAAGAGTAAACCATTTGCTTACAAAGTAGTCAAACAGTCAACGGTTGGACCCTGGAATTGTCGAGGGGTTTTGGCTCCTGGCTTTTGCATAACTTATAAATCGATGACGTTGGCATGCAGTAGCACCAGCAGCAGCATCATCATCAGCTCGCACACAGTCGAGACATTTGCATAATAAGGCAGCATGAAAAGTTGCCTGCACTTGGGTGTTGGCCAAATGGTGGGGTGGCGCTGGCATTCGCCAAGACTTGGCGAATGTGTGTGCGCTGGTGTGTGTGGTGGGTGAGTGTTTGGATTCTGTGTCAAAACGGCGCAGAAAAATGCTCGACGAGCAAACTGCAGAGCACTGGAGTGGCATGAATTTGACAGATAGAAAGCTAAGATATGACAGTCATTTTGATATCCACATATATAGTATGTAGGTAAAGGTACTTTAGGATGAAGATTTAAATGCAAAAGTGGAAAATCACGGGGGAAAAAATCCACCTTAAAAGATTTTTTTGTAATACAGCTAATCAAGTTTCAAACAAGAGTTCAACAAATCAACAAATTAAAAACTACTCATTAGCCACATTAACTTTTATTATAAAAACTATTATTTTCTTTGATTTTCAGTCTAGCCCACGGCCTTTATTGCATGAAACCAAAATTTTCCTTTCTTATATCTTGTGAACATATGTTCCAAGATGTGGAAAATATGTGTCCAATTCTCTGGCAATAAGGCAAAACAGCATAAGTGTTTTTTTTTTAATTTTTCAGGATTGCTGGTAACGTAGGAATGTTTTACATAACTAAGTAATGTTTTTTTGAAAAGTTTTTCGTCACACACCCATCTGCTAAATATGTATATCTCTTATATCCTATTATTCACCAAAAAGTGAGTCATACTCTTAATTAACTTAACACTAGAGAGCTCGTCTGGAGACAGAGTGTATCCTAAATATAATAAATATTTTGTTTATTTAATAAGTAAAGTTATAAGATTCATGAAATAAACAGTACAAAAAAAAAAAAAAAAAAGGAATGTTTTACTGACTTACAGACCGTTATCTATTTGGACTTTTCAAAATTTATGTTGATTATGTCATTATGCCTTATTGCCAGAGAATTATTTCACATACTTTGCTAACAAAACGGATTTGAAGTCGATCAGATTTAAAAAAATTTTCCACTTACCAAGATTTCCGGGCATTTTTACCCACTGCGGGAAAGAATTTCCCAATTGATGTATGAAAATAGATAACTTAGCGGAGGACTATGTACAAATTTAGATCTCTAGGTAAGCTGGCTGGAGCAAAAGATGAAACATTTACGAGTTGTGTTCATTAAGTAAAGTCACTTTATGTTCTTAGTTTTAACTAAGTACATAGCATTCCTTGCGTGTTTGTGAGAGGCTTAGCAGGATTTTCCACTTGTCTCTTCTAGACTATTTTATACCTTAACAGAAAAAAATATATAAAAAAATATGCATTTGAACTGGATATGCATTTAATATCCTTTTAATATTCATTAATATCCTTTTAATCATCCAACCGAGCTGAATATCGTCCAAAGGATATGAAATATGATCATCTTTTAGACGATTTTCAGCTCCGTTGGATGATTAAAAGGTATATTAAAGACATATCCCGTCCAAATGGATACGAATATCATCAAATAGATATTTGTTAATATCCTTTTTTCTCTGTGCCTGCTATGACCCTATTGAGGATATTTTAAAATATCCTCCCATCAAAATCTCTTGAGTTCTAAAGTGATCGCTCTTGCATTTTAACTCTATGAAAATATTTCACCCTTGTTTTTGCCAAACACAAGAAACTGGTGTAATTACATGTACCCAAACCGAGTCAGCTTTCATTTGATTCCACCCACATCAAGTAGTACATAATTAAGCCTTCAAACACAGAAAAAAATGACGCTTGCCTTGCTGGCCAGCCAAGCAGCCAACTAACTAACTAAGCCATTCCATTCAACGTCCACTTCACGGCTCGTTTCTGTTGATTACATGAGTCCGAGCACAAAAACCATTGAAGTAGCATTGGCAGGCCACGTGAAGTCCAGCTTTTCGATTATGATTGGAAACGGCGACTCAATAAGGCTAAAAGCCAACTGAGAAGCACGGCCTTGGCATTAGGCTAATTGCTCTGGCCAAGCTGAAAAGATGGGTCTCTCGATGATATTGTCGAGTGGATTAGTTACTATGGGATGGCATGTCAATGCCAAGCCAAGTTTAATCAACATTCGAGAGATTCGTTTTTCTCCTGTTTTCTTTTTTAGTTTTTTTTTTGCACGATGCTGGCAAATTAATTCGGCAAATTCAATAAAAGCAGGCAGCACCAGAAGGGGAGAGGGAACTGCTCGCAATGTTCTTTGCTCCGTGCAATCAAAGAGTGCACAGATAAATCACCAAGCTAAAAACTAAACCAGCTGCAGGGGCTGGAGAGGGTCGGCGGGGCAAAAACACGACCAAAATGTCAATGCAAATTTAATGGCTGACAATTTATATGCATGCCAAGTGACTTTTGGCCAACTAAACTGAACTTTGTGTGTGTGTGTATGTGTTTGCGGAAAAGTTCCAAGGTGCCAAGTGGCTGTCAAACTTTTGCCAGCGCATTGCAAATCGAATACGAATCCGAATTCGAAATTCCTGTTTGTCCTTGTTGTCACCGTCTCCGCTGGCGCCCATAAATTAAACCAACGCATTGGCATCCTTGATCGTTCGCCAGCTGCCTTGCCTGCTTTTGGCTCTGTTTGCTACACTTTTGGCCGCCTGTTAACATTAACGCGTTATTTATGCTGCGGCCAACATTTAAAATGCATTTCCTGTGGCCCAGCCAGGTCGAAGCAAGGTGGTAGCAAAATTGCTTCAAGATGTGTATTTATAATGGCCCGCGAGAACTTTATGGGCGACGCATTGGGCATATAAATATAGCCAAATGGTTAATGGAACATCATGCCTGAAAAATTCGGTGAATGGCACAAAGTTAGTGTTATCTGTAAAGTATTATGCAAACAAATAAAATTTAAAGGAGGGCTAAATAGAATAGCTATTTTTGCTTAAAGAGAGTTCTGACGTTCAGATGTTGTGAAAAACGGTTTCTTACCAATTGAAAGAGGGATTCCCAAATATATATATTTATATTCATATATTTTTTAAGCGGAGATCTTGAGGCTTATAGTCCCAATATCATTGTGCCTGATTTGAGGTTTCTAAGAGCTCAGTGTTAATTATGAAAATATCAAACTTTTTCCCATCATTGATCTAACTGAACTCAGTCTCAGTTTCCGTTACAAAAATTTAAACTTTAAATTAAATTTTCAAGATAAGAAAAAACTACCGTGTTTTCATTATTATCATTTCATTATCTACAAATATTACATACTAGCTATATACACAGAGAATACAAAATTAGCTACACGCCTTATTTAGTTCAATGTAATCGTAATACAATACAATACTATAACTATTTCCGTTTTAGAAACTGATTTTGTTTAAAAAAGGTTCAAAATCAGCCATCCAAGCAGCAATACCCTATTAAGCTTTCTGAATTCCACACGGAAATGTAGGTTTTCTACATTAACGTTTAGATATTGAAAACCTACACGCGCGTGTAGAAATTCTTCATGAAAATGTTGCTCAAAATCAGTACAGAAAAGTAATATTTTTCTACCCTTGCAGAGGATATTATTAAATTGTCCGGTTGTTTGTAACGCATTAAAGGAAGCATCTTCGACCACACATAAAGTTTAGCCGTGTCCGTCAGTCTGTTTCTATGTTATCTCCTCCGTCAGTTTGAAAGCTATCATCACCAAACTATCTTTTGGTACTATTACGCTGCACATTTGTCTAGGTTTAGTGAGAAAAAAATTTTTGTTTTTAATTGAAACGCCTCCAAACTTCGTATTTCTTAGTTTACTATGCTTTTCCATGATTCAACCAAATTTGGTCGAAATCGGACTTCTATATAGTATAGCTGTCATAGAAAAATAGAGTCTGAAAAGTAGTCTTATTTGAAAAAACTTTTTTGTTTTCAATGGAAATGTCCGCAAAATTGGCATGTATTTGTTTTATATGCTCCTACTCGATTCTACAAAGTTTGGTCAAAATCGGATGACTATGGCATATAGCTGCCTTAGGAACGATCGGTCGAAAAATTAGTTCTTGATAGATAAACTTTTTGGTTTTTAATGGAAACGCCCCTTACGTTGGCATATATTTATTTTATATACTTTTACACAATTCTACAAAGTTTTGTTTTGTTCTAAGATTTGTATAACGTCTGACACTTACATTTTTAACTTAAAGACCAAAATTTCCAATCAAAAGGTGTAGATCTGATCCACTATTGAAGTGGTTCAGCCGTATGTTTCGCAGTCGAAACAATGTCTTACTTCTTTGTACCAGCCTAAACTCCAACCTACCTACCAAGTTTCAAGCTCGTAGCCTTAAAAACTTCTGAGATATGGCTCTGATCCATTTTTGAACCGGTTCAAAACCGGTTCTGAACCAATAAAATATCCAACTCCATATTAACAATCTCCAAACCTCCTTCACGTTTATATATATATATGTATATGTATGAATGTATAAATCTTTTTTCAGTGCATCAAATAAGGTTGCCAGGAAATAGTTTTTTCTTATGTTATACAACTTAACTTTTCAATCAGCCCACTTAACTTCATATTCTTCAACTTCATTCTCTCTCAGTAATTAACGCTCTCTTTCTATCTCTCTTCCGCTCTCTAATACTCTCTTAAACTAACTTGTTGCTGCGATGCCAAAAGCTATTCTTCCCGCCCTCGATAACAGCTCACAACTCACATGCGAAGCTGAACATACTAAAAAGCTTCTGCCGAAAGCTCACATCGATCATTGTTGATTAAAAACTTTTCGAAGTTCGAGCGTTGAGGTTGCTGTCGCAGTTGCTCAGTCGGTTTTAGTTCTGTTGGAGAAAAGCAGCAAATACACGTTCGCAAGGTGAACGCGAAGACAGAGAAAAGTAAGAAAAAAAAATAATTAAATATGGTTATAAAATAAGCAAGAAGTAAAAAGTATTGCAGCAAGTAGAGTGCAGGCTATTAGATAACAACAAGACCAAATAAAAACCAAGTGCAAATGAAAACCGAAAATTTCTACGCGTGGAAATTTATTTCTTGTCAGCTGACCCTCCCCCTCGCGCTCACTAGTTCTATCCCACTCGTACGCTCAGGCGGGGTCTTGTGATTCAAGACGAGAACCCAAAGCCAAGTAGAAAACTGAATGTGTTTTATCTGCGAAAGCGGGGGAGGAGATACTGATCATGTAAAAATCAATATGGTGGTTTGACTTGTCTCTGCTTATGTGCATATTTTGTATATTTTTTTCCTCTTTTTTATTTGTCAGCTGACAGCAATGACAGTAGTCTTGTGATCAACGTCAAGTTTTGCAGTTGTCAAATATTCGAACTCGAATGGGAGAGTAAAACAGAGAGCGCGAAAAAGAGAGTGAGAGAGTTTGAATATAACCCACCCGCATTTTTGTGCTTGAGAATAGTAAAAGAAAAAAAAGTCAGACATAAGAAACCAATTTTATTATATCAGTAAAATTTCCATAAAATGTTTGCTTTGAGAATTTCATTGCCCCCTCGCTCCCGCTCACTTTCAGTGGAGCCCTTGGGTCTACTTTTTTTTCGAACTTGCGCAAAGCTTTATCACGTGAAGTGAAAGCTTTGGCTTTGCTGGTTAAATTTTTACGTATTTAGTGGGAGTTTGCATTAAAAATTTTAATAAAATCTAGAAAAACACATAATTGGTCAAATTTTGCACCCAACACTACTCAGTCAGCTGACAGAGATAAGAAATTTTCAATTCATATTTTCCTCTTTTAGTTAAAGAGCCAAATCAAGCAATATGTCCAACCTGAAGCGTTTTGATGATGAGGAGCGTGAGTCCAAATATGGACGTGTCTTCGCTGTCTCTGGTCCTGGTAAGCAAATCAAAGTATGTAACCTTTAAATACGTAATAATCTTCACCATTCTCCCCTTTCAGTGGTCACGGCCGAGGCCATGTCTGGCTCTGCTATGTACGAGTTGGTGCGTGTCGGTTACTATGAACTGGTGGGTGAGATTATTCGTCTTGAGGGTGACATGGCCACCATTCAGGTGTACGAGGAAACTTCAGGTGTCACTGTCGGCGATCCCGTCTTGCGTACGGGCAAGCCTTTGTCGGTCGAATTGGGACCTGGTATTATGGGTAGCATTTTTGATGGTATCCAACGTCCCCTCAAGGACATCAACGAGCTGACCAACTCGATCTACATCCCCAAGGGTGTGAATGTCCCCAGTTTGTCACGTGTGGCCAGCTGGGAGTTCAATCCATTAAACGTCAAAGTGGGCTCTCACATCACTGGAGGTGATCTCTATGGTTTAGTCCATGAGAACACATTGGTCAAGCACAAAATGATTGTGAATCCCCGTGCCAAGGGTACAGTACGTTATATTGCCCCCTCGGGCAACTACAAGGTCGATGATGTTGTACTCGAAACTGAATTCGATGGAGAGATCACCAAGCATACCATGTTGCAAGTGTGGCCCGTACGTCAGCCACGTCCCTGCACCGAGAAGTTGCCTGCCAATCATCCACTGTTGACCGGTCAGCGTGTCCTGGATTCGCTGTTCCCTTGTGTCCAGGGCGGTACCACCGCCATTCCCGGCGCCTTCGGTTGCGGCAAGACTGTGATTTCACAGGTAAGTTCTGATAACATAAAAACATAAAAATTAACTTTTAAAGAACTTAATGCAAGTTATGAAATAATAGACATTTCTTCAAACTATCATACTTATCGGACTTGAAAAATTTGAAAAAAAATTCTCCAAGAATAAAATCATAGTTTTTTATTTCGAACTTAACTTCGCCAAAAATCAATATATTATATATTCTCGATCAGCATTCACAGCTCAGTCGATCTAGCCCTCTAAATCTGATAGTCCGCTCGCCTCATTAACATTTATAATTGATGAGATGGTGATAATTGAAATATTATAGTGAAATAAGAACTCCTAGATTGAACATTGAAAATTTGGTGAATTTTTTACAAACTTTCGGTTGCTAGGAGCAAAGATATAGTGATTGACTTTTTTGACAAATTTGCTTGTACGTAACTAGAGGAAGATGGGGTGTTGTGATCATAGATTTTCGAACAGAACTTCGCCAAAAATCCAAAATTTTCCGTTCTGGAAATTTAGTATTTTAGTTAAAAGATGCATGTAACTTTGCTTATCATTAGTTTCTTATACTCTGAATTAAAAAATATAAAAAAAAGTCGCCAGCTGGCTTGTTTTCTTCGCTGGTGGCTGTTCTTTTGTTTTTGAAGGCTATGTATGAAAAGTTGCGCACTTCAGAAAGAATTACTCATATAGACCATGGGACTTTCGGTCCTAGAGGGCAGATGTACCACTCAATTTTCTGAAAATCTGTGGACCCACCGGATTCTTTGTGCCCTTTGCTACGTTGCTACGCCCTCTTAAGTATTTTAAAAACAAAACGAAGGGGCGAAGGTTCCTTAAGCTGTATTTTCACTTGTCTGATATCTTATAGAAGTTTCCCTTATAAGATGTGAAACTAGTGTAATTGTCGATTTGAGAAGCAAAAAAATGTATGAAAAGTAGCCTATTTGAGTTCTCATATGTGTTTTTTGACAGCAAACTCATAAAAAATTTAGGTCCATCAGATCTTTATTATAACCTTATCTCTTATGACAAATTGGGACATTTCGCAATATTTTCTATCGTTCAATCTACAACTTTCATTTTCCATCGCCATTTACCAAAGCACTTTTTCAAATACTCGAATAATATTTGGCAACATTTCGCGGATTTTGGACCATAAATATAAAAGTCATATAACCCATGTCCTATCGCATTCTATCGGTTATTGAGTTATAAATGGTGTAACTAAACCGATTTAGTTTTATTTTTGTACAATTTTTATATGTATCAGAGGTAGAGTTCTCTATTCACCAACAACTTAGATTAGTGTTTTGCTAACATTTCACCTCTTATTCCATTCTCGCTCTTAGGCTCTATCCAAGTACTCCAACTCCGATGTCATCGTCTATGTCGGTTGCGGTGAGCGTGGTAACGAGATGTCTGAGGTATTGCGCGATTTCCCCGAACTGTCTGTTGAAATCGATGGTGTGACAGAATCTATTATGAAGCGTACTGCTTTGGTGGCCAATACCTCGAACATGCCTGTCGCTGCTCGTGAAGCTTCCATTTACACTGGCATCACTCTTTCCGAATACTTCCGTGATATGGGTTACAATGTGTCGATGATGGCTGATTCCACCTCGCGTTGGGCTGAGGCTTTGCGTGAGATCTCTGGTCGTCTGGCTGAGATGCCTGCCGATTCGGGTTATCCCGCCTATCTGGGAGCTCGACTGGCCTCCTTCTACGAGCGTGCAGGTCGTGTCAAGTGTTTGGGTAACCCAGAGCGTGAGGGTTCTGTGTCCATTGTCGGTGCTGTCTCGCCACCTGGTGGTGATTTCTCAGATCCCGTGACCTCTGCCACTTTGGGTATTGTGCAGGTGTTCTGGGGTTTGGACAAGAAATTGGCCCAGCGCAAACATTTCCCCTCCATTAACTGGCTTATCTCGTACTCGAAGTACATGCGAGCTCTGGATGATTTCTATGACAAGAACTTCCCCGAATTTGTGCCTCTGCGTACCAAGGTCAAGGAGATTCTGCAAGAGGAAGAGGATCTGTCTGAAATTGTGCAACTTGTCGGCAAGGCTTCGCTGGCCGAGACCGACAAGATTACTCTGGAGGTAGCCAAGCTGCTTAAGGATGATTTCCTGCAGCAGAACTCATACTCGTCATACGATCGCTTCTGTCCCTTCTACAAGACCGTTGGCATGCTGAAGAACATTATCGATTTCTACGATATGGCTCGCCATTCGGTGGAGTCGACAGCCCAGTCGGAAAATAAGATCACCTGGAATGTCATTCGTGAGGCTATGGGCAACATTATGTACCAGCTATCGTCCATGAAGTTCAAGGTGAGTGGACAAAGATCCCGGAAATGAATTGGAATGAGTAAAAACTATTTTCATATGTTTTTCTAGGACCCCGTCAAGGATGGTGAGGCCAAGATCAAGGCTGACTTTGAGCAGCTGCATGAGGACTTGCAACAAGCCTTCAGAAATCTGGAGGACTAGAGCCCAATGGCCTTACTTTAACACTCTAATCTTATATTTGTTATTTAGTTAACTTTTAAAAAAAAGAGAAAATAACGTTCAAGAGCGTACAGTTTCGTCAAATCATAATTCCGTGCAACAGCCAAAATTCCAACATTCCTCTCTTGAAGCCAGAAAGATGAAAACATTCCGGCCTGCGGTTGATACTTCTACCTATGCCCCCGCTTCCTCCAACAGCAACAACTAACGTCCTCCTTTTATGTGGTTCTTTCCAACAAATACACATATACACACAAAAACGCACACATACACACACATACAAATGCATGCATAAATAGTATTATTGTTTAATGAATGGAAATTCTTGTTTTATTTTGTGAAAAAGTCATGTTTTCTCCCCTGTTTGTTTGTTAAAATTTATGTAAATATTTAAAGTATGAAAAATTAAATGTACGAATAAAGTGCAAACAACAAATACATTTAATGTAATTGAAAAGAAGCGGACGTTTCTCTCTTACCTCAAACACACTTTCTCAAAGATGTTTAGAGCAGTTGAAGGCAAATTGATTAAATGCCAGATGCTGTGGTTTTGCGTATGGTTTTATACCCCAAACCAACAGTTGATAAGTGGATATCACTTTGCGTTTGCTAGTAAATTCTTTTGAGGTCCGGTTCGTAACCGATTTTAAACCGCGAAAATATACAACTCCAAATTACCAACCAACATGCCAAATGTGAAGATCATATCGAATTACATGAATTTTGGAAACTCACCATATTTAAAATTGTCCTGTTAGAAAATTTTTTAAGAAACAAAAAGGATTTCTTGATTTTCGAAAAAAAATGACTTAAGAAAAAACTTTTCTAACAACAGGAAACGGAGTGATAATCCTGAAAAACAGCGCAGTTTTTTAAAAGCAGTTTCTAAAAATAAGTTCCAAATTTTACTTTAATTTTGGAGTAAAATAGCGCCTAAAATACATATTTTATTTTTTTATTAACCAGGTTGATTTACTGAAAACAACCTCTTAAAACAAGAAATAAAGTCGGTCAAGCCCGACTATAACATATTCTGTACCTGTGAAAGGCTGTCCATGTTGCGACCGGTTCCGCCCATAATTGTTTGTTTTCCTTATAACTCGACAACCGTTCATCCGATCTTTACCATTCGCTTGGCGGATCGATAAATAATCTTGATATAAAATAGGTTCGAACCTTCTATCTATAAAACTGACGGAGATATGACGTTTTTTTAAAAATGGCGAGGGAGGTAGATGACGTGGCAAAAAGCAGGTATAAGAAGTTTTTGTCCCATACACGTCCAACCTCTATCTCTTACCATTTCTCAGATCTGTTAGTTCATACGGACAGACAGACGGACGGACATGGCTAGATGGACTGACCTGTTGATGCTGATCAAGAATATATATACTTTATAGAGTCGGAAATAATTCCTTCTGGCTGTTACATATTTTTGAACAAACTTAATATACAGAGTATAAACATGAAGAAATTAAGCATTGATTTGAAAAAAAAAATTTTGCGAAATATATGCCGTCTCTTGTTAGTGATTCTACAAATAAGAAAAAAAGCATCTTAAAATTAGAAAGAAACTTCTCAAAAATGTTTAGAACAATTATTCTAAAAAGTACCTTCACCAATGGTACTAGCAATTCTTAATGGTTCAAGATAAAAATCTAAAAAAATTCAGCAAACATGCACAGTGTCCTAAGGAACATAATATTAATAAATGGAGTTAATTGTTGGTTAAGGTACTTCCAGGAGGAGTCAAACCTAAATTCTTGATTATAATTAAGAGCACAAGGTAGAGTTTTATTAAGATCTAAATTTATGGTGGCATAATAGGCTATTGCATGTCCCTAAGAGATGGTACTCGTCAGCCAAAAAAACCGCGAGTTGGAGTACCATGTTAAGTTTTGCCCACGAACCACCTCATTTAGGTCATAAAGTTGACCGAAAAATAGAACAAACTGCGTTTTTGGTTTCACCAACGTATTAAATTCATGCAATGAACCAAGCTTTAAAAGAGTTTAACTCTGAAACGGTAAAAGCAAATTTAAAGTTTTTTTTGTAAATAGTTTAGAATTTAGCCATCTTTTAAACTACATCACTAGTTTTTTAGTTTTTATAGAATTTTTAAAAGTTATGATGCGTTTTTGACATTTATGAAAAATTTACGGAAAAATGTAAATGGAGTAAAACATAGCCAAAACTTATTGTTTATGCCCATAAAAGTAAAATATGGATATTTTTCTTTATACTTGTTGATTTAAAAACTTAGAATATCGTGATTATTGACCAAGTCATTTGTTAAATTCAAAAACAGTACGGACTATCCGAGTTTAGGGGAAAATTTGTCTTGCGCGACCTCTCAACGTCTTCCGAAAAATCTGCAAAAAAATCTTAAAAATACTTTAATCTATAAGCTTTCAGAAAGTGCTGGTGCACCCGTAAAAATAAAACAAAAAAAAGTTGGGACGCCCTAATGTATATAAATTTTACTAGATTGAATCAAAACTATTTTTTTCGCTAGGTCAAGTTCGTTGATAACTTTAAAGGCTATTTTCACAAAATTGACTATTTTGAGTTCTGATTTAGAGTGTTGAAGTAAGTCAGCGATATATTCTTGATCAGCTTCAATAGCTATAGTCATCCGATCCGGACGGTTCCGACAAATGTGCAGCGTATATGTACCTAAAGACTTCGTGCAAAGTTTGGTGTGGTTACTGAGCGACTTACACTCAAAAAAAAACCT
Source organism: Lordiphosa collinella (assembly GCA_018904265.1). Lineage (NCBI taxonomy): Eukaryota > Metazoa > Arthropoda > Insecta > Diptera > Drosophilidae > Lordiphosa > Lordiphosa collinella. The sequence continues at coordinate 737,301 of JAEIFV010000035.1, read as the reverse complement.
CACTCTTTCTCTCTCTCTGATGTGTGAGCTATTTCATAGTTTCCTAAATAAGCAGTTATTTTTGCAACACTTCAAAATGCTGTGATAAATTTTCGACCTTTGGTTTAGACAAGACCCCACAGTATTTTTACAAAATTGTCGCGATTAAGAGCAAGATATCCATTTTTTTGAAATGCTTCCTCAATAGTTTTCCTTCGATTTACAGTCACACTGTTTATATGTATTTTTTTCCAGTCCACACAAAATACAAAAATTTACCTATCGCATTTACGATTTTTTTTTAGTCATGGATCCAAATAAGAAATTGTGCAATAAACACCTCTGCCAGGGCCTCCCACTGGTCACTGAAAGCACTGTCGCAACTGGGCAGGCATCACTAGCTCAGGGATCGGGACCTGTGCCGACCACTAAGGATATAATGTCATGCGGCCGAACGGGGCCAACTGTAGATTGTTTTAATCAAACTTCCTTCGCTACCATCAGCTCTGCTTCGGAATCATTGGATGAGGATCCCAACGAAAGTATCCCCGCTATGTATCCTCGCATCACAGTCCAAGAATCGCTAAATCGTGTAATACCAAAATCCGAGATGGAATTAAGGCAGACAATTTATTCTGACGACACGTCGGAGGAGGGGGAGAGCCAAGGACGTATATTTGGTGTCTCGGGACCGGTGGTTAATGCCGAGGAGATGTCTGGCGCAGCCATGTACGAGCTGGTTCGCGTGGGTCATTTTCATCTGGTGGGTGAGATTATACGTTTGGAGGGCGACATGGCCACCATACAGGTGTACGAGGATACCTCGGGTGTTAGTGTCGGCGATCCTGTCTATCAGACGGGTAAACCACTGTCAGTGGAACTGGGACCGGGCATAATGGGCAGCATTTTCGATGGTATACAGCGTCCACTACGCTCCATTAGTGAGCTGACCAACTCCATTTATGTGCCGAAGGGCATCGACGTGAAATGTTTGCCCCGTGATGTAGCCTATTCGTTTACGCCCGAGAAGCTAAAAGTGGGTGACATGATCACAGGTGGCGATATCTATGGGACGGTGCATGAGAATAGTATGCTGGAGCATCGACTGATGTTGAATCCAAAGGCTATGGGTAGCATTTCCTGGCTGGCACCCGAGGGAGATTACTGTGTGGACGATGTGGTCCTCGAAACAGAGTTTGAGGACAAGACTACCAGGCATACTATGCTGCAGGTGTGGCCCGTAAGGCGTAGTCGACCTGCGCTAGATAAATTGCCGGGTACAAATCCCTTACTAACCGGTCAACGCGTACTGGACGCATTCTTTCCTTGTGTTCAGGGCGGAACCACAGCCATACCGGGAGCTTTTGGATGTGGTAAAACCGTTATATCGCAGGTAAGATACGTTCTTGGTGGTCTGCTAAGGTAAACGCGTTCCTTATTTTTATCACCCTAAGTCTCTGTCCAAGTACTCCAACTCGGACGTCATCATCTACGTGGGTTGCGGTGAGCGTGGCAATGAAATGTCTGAGGTGCTCAGAGACTTTCCTGAACTCACAGTGGAAGTGAATGGCGTGAAGGAGTCCATTATGAAGCGAACTGCTTTGGTGGCCAATACCTCGAACATGCCTGTGGCTGCTCGTGAAGCTTCCATTTACACTGGCATCACTCTGTCCGAATACTTCCGTGACATGGGCTACAATGTGTCCATGATGGCTGATTCCACCTCGCGTTGGGCCGAGGCTTTGCGTGAGATTTCTGGTCGTCTGGCCGAGATGCCTGCCGATGCGGGCTATCCCGCCTATTTGGGTGCTCGTCTGGCCTCCTTTTACGAGCGTGCCGGTCACGTACAATGCTTGGGTAGTCCCGATCGTGAGGGTTCTGTGTCCATTGTCGGCGCAGTCTCACCCCCGGGCGGTGACTTCTCTGATCCCGTGACTTCAGCCACTTTGAGTATTGTCCAGGTATTCTGGGGCTTGGACAAAAAATTGGCTCAGCGCAAACATTTCCCTTCAGTGAACTGGCTTCAGTCTTACTCTAAGTATATACGAGCATTGGATCCCTACTACGAGGAGTCATATCCCGAGTTTATCCAACTTCGCGCCATGGCCAAGCAGATTTTGCAAGAGGAAGAAGATCTATCGGAAATTGTTCAACTGGTGGGCAAGACCTCTCTAAATGAAGAGGATAAGATCACACTGGAGGTGGCCAAAATGTTGAAGGATGATTTCCTGCAGCAGAACTCTTACAGCGAATATGATGCCTTTTGTCCGTTCTATAAGACAGTGGGTATGTTGCGCAATATGATAGCATTCCATAAGTATGCTATACAGGCGGTGGAAAATACAGCTAACCAAGAAGCTCACGTCACCTGGGGTTTGATCAGAGAACGCGCCTCGCAACTCATGTATGATCTATCTATGATGAAGTTCCTGAACGCGAAAGATGGTCAAGAGGCCATTGATCAAGAGCTTGATAAACTACATGAAGAAGTTATCAAAACTTTTGCCAATTTGGAGGAGAATGTGGCACTTTATGTTTAGGAGGGTATAGAAATGATTGAGGTCCAAATTTTCTGTATTGTTCTTATAAATATGTAGTCCAATTTGTGGATGGGAAATCAAAGTCGGGGTTTCAAGTATAAACATTTCGATTGGCTTATTTGGCTTAACAAATGTTAAGATATTCTATTGTGATGGTTTGAACAATTTTTTTCTAGCTATAAGAGCAGAGGATCTGCCGATCACCGCCAATGCACGTAAAACTAAGCTTGCACATATATTTATTTCCTAAGACATTAAGGATATTAACAAATCAGACATTGATAGATACATAAAACATGCTCTCTCAAATAAAACACAAATAGTAACTACTGCCACCTCTGCAACTCAACTCCACAAGCACCCGGGCGACGCTGGGTATTCAGCTAGTAAATAAATAAAATCAAAAACAAAAAAAAATGGGAGTTAGTGTCTGCGAAACGAATTCAAAGTTTATCACTCATACGTACTGCTGTCATTGAGTACATTTTAAAATTTTAAGTAGTATGACCAATGCACTGCACATATACTTATTTCACTGAGGTAGTTTCTCAAAGGTTCTCTTTCAATACATTTTTGTGTTCCGAAAAACACCCAAATATTTCTCTCCTGTGGCCCTTTTGAGATGAGTTTCTCCAAGGGATGGTGATGAGAAATGAGTGAAAGGGAGGTAGCCACTTCGCTAATTAAGACGGCTTATGCATACCACATTCTTAAGACAGTACAATATTTCAAAATTGGCCCAAAAAATAATCATTTTTAATTACGTTTGGTTGGAGTTTCGTCATTATTTTCTATGAATTTGGTTTTTGCCTTGACTGGGACTTATCTAATAGCCTCCACTCCACCATATACTGTTGACGGCCGTTAGCCTGTGTGCCCAGACCGAAAAAATCCTTTAATTGAGTGCGCACTTATGCAAAGGAGCAACCAGCTCCAAGTCAGAAGCCAGGCAAGTCCTTGGCTGATGCCGCCTGCTGACTTTTTATGCGCTTTTAGCGCCATTATCCTTTTACGATTATCGCCGCTAAAGCGAATTGACTGTTTGACGTTCAATTGAAATTTTGCATTAAAGCTCAATGGCTTAACCCCTTCAAATTATGCAATAAGGCCATCCACCCCCGATTCCCGGCGACTCCCCTCCCTCTCAGCCGCAGTCAAAGTCCCAGCTGAGCCCAAGCTGCTGCTGTTGAGCTGAAAGTCGAAATGGTAGACAGTGGCAACGAACGAACGAACGGAACGAACTTCGAACGGCAGCCAATTAGCGCGCATTGCTCATACGCCACGTTTGTCATGGCACACACACATATGCTTGCTCTCTCTCTCTCTCTGTCTCTCAGTTCGCATAGCGGAAACGGAAGTTGTAAGGGGATTTTCAATTTGCAATTGAACTGATTCTGATTTTTGGCTTGCTTTTTTTTCGTCTCTGCGCTCATTTTATGGCTGACTTGGTTGCCGTGGTGCTGGGTGGGAGGTAGTGCGGAAATGTAATCATCGCAATCCTACGAACCCCCACAACCAACACACACACATACACACACAGAGGGCTCCATATATATATATATATATACTTACATTTAATTTCCACTAATTGAATCGAAATCGATCTCTACATTTTTGTGCACAACTTCGAGGGGTTGACGTTTGCTTTACGAAATTTGTGGATAGAGTTCGGTGTAAGGCAAAGAGAGGCAGACGCAGGCTTTGAATTAATAAACTTTTCATATAAATCAATGAATTTTTTGTCGACATTTGGCTGCCGTGGCAAAAATTATCGCCAAAATGGTAAATTCTATGTAAAAGTTGAAACTCGAGAGATGAAAAAGTATGAATTGACTTATAATGAGCAGAAGACCAATGAAATGGATGACTCTGGGATATATTTAATTAAGGAAGTAAGATAAGCTTATCTAAGTGTGTTTCAGGATAAAGAAAATGCCTGAATTTCTTGTACTCGAAAAGTTACAAAATCTTATGTTTTGTGACTGTTGGCTTTTTGATTTTAATTTCAGAGACCGCTAAGAATTGTCAACCTCATCCATTAATTTGAAAGCCTGCCATCAGCTCATTATGCCTCAAACACGACGACAAGCTTATACAAATGGGAAGCGTGTGCAAGCAAAGGACATGGCCATGTTATTGTTGTTGTTGTGCTTCTCATGGCCGCAAGGCCAAAAGGATATCATAAGCACATAAGATGATGAGATGGGGGCGAAAAGACGGTGGCAACTTAATTTCCAACTTATACGCAAAATCCTTTTGATTTTGTTATTTTGAGGAAGTCGCTCTCGGTCGCTTAAAGGTCCTGTTCTTCAATGTTTTCCCTTGGCTGAGGATGTGTCCTTTTGCGCAAATTTTGGAGTGCCTGCAGTTATTTGGCCAAGTTCAGCGAGAACCTTTTTCTGCTTGGCTCACATTTTTTCGCCTTAGTTTTCGAATGAAAAAGGTCCTGCTCAATGTCCCTGTTGTTGTTTGATATGCTTCTGTTTAAAGGAATTTAAATTAAGCCTATGCAAATGCGCCTGAGGATGTTTTCGTTGTGTTTTGTTGGTGGTGCATGCTCGCGCGTGTATCCTGTTTGTTTCTGGCATTTTAACGACGCATTTTCGCTGCAGCCACGCCCACAAAAGTTTCGGCATAAAAATTTGCCACTCGCCGAGCTCCTTGCGGCATGTCGCCTGTCACACAACCAACTGGCCTATCACTCTCAGTCGCGCTCCTCCTCTGGCAGATAATGAAATTGTTGTGAGCCAAACAAAAAAAAAAAGAAATGTAAAAGGAAACTTTTTAAATACAAAAGGATATGCGTGGGCAGGAGTGAGTCCTTTTACTGGCTGCTCGCTCGCCGCAGTGACATTGATAAAACGCTTGAAATTTACTGCGTGGCGCAGGACTCGTGTTTCTTTTTTCAACTTTGCGGTTGCTGCTGGAGTCCTGGCATTGTTGTGCTTACTTATCCCTGTCGGGGAAAAATTGCCAAAAACTCGGTCCGTCTGCTAGGCATCCCCGCACAGGCAGTGCATTTAGTCAAAAGTGATTGAAAAGGCATTTTGTTATAATGCCAACTTAATGACAACGAAATTACAGCCAACAGCCGAAAAGCCAACGCCAAGGCAACATCACAAAATGAGTTTCCAAATACTTTGAGTCGGAAAAAGTTTGTTTTTCCAGCTAACATGAAAATTTAAATCTACTATAGATGCTATTTTTAATGGCATGCCACCCACGCCCGTCCCAGGAGTGTTCCTGCCTTGTCATGCTGGTAAGGCATTTTAATTGTTCGCTTCTAGATAAAGATAGATTGTCGACTCCGGCAAGTTTTGGTTTCAAGGCGTTTTATATTGCTGGGAGAAATAAACTTGTTCATCAATTAAGCGTGCCATTGGTAGGCTAAAATAACTTCAAGGTCTCAGAGACTGAATTGTTGATGAGGGAAACCAAAACATACAATTGCCTCTGCTTATGATTACTAATTAATTATAGATCGATCTGGATAGAATTTTTACCACAATGTACTTCAAATTTCGTGTTTGTTTTGTTCTTGATTACTTGAATGTATTATAAATTTAAATGTGTAAGATATAAATGAAAAATCAGGGATTTCTACAAAAGTGTCTGCACATTGAATTCAAAGACCCGCAAAATGTCTGAAATTTTGTTTTTACGTTCAAATTGGTAAAATCAGAAGGATCAAAGATGGTTATCAAATGGTAATATCAACCATTTTTATCCAAACCTGGAATATGTTGTTTTTGAAATTTTTTTTTGCGTGTACCTAATATGTCCCGAAAAAGTTTTTCATGAAGTATTTTAGAAGGAAAGTGCTCGCTCTTTAGGTCCAATAGTCAAAATGCCTTTCGATGGTTGCAACTTAAGCGTTTCTGGAGTAGCGAAAACATTGGAAGCGAACAAAGTTGAAAATAAATATAAATTTCACAAATTAGTTCTTTTACTGTGTTGAAAGTATTTGAACCATGTTGCTAGCGTGTGTCTACAAACAATTGATTTTGGCAATTTCGCATTTTTACGCTTTATGGCTACAAATGTGCATAAGACAAATTTGTTAAATTTCAGTTACAATTGATAGCCAATAACCAACTAGAAATTCAAATGCCTCGCTCTACAAAGCAAGCAAAATCCAACTAATATTCTATTGCGCTTTATGAGTTCTATCAAGTGAAAAATCAGAGTATTTCCCTTATTTTGGCCAAGCTCAATAGCACACAGACATTGCCCTCACAATGTGTTGTTTGCATGTCTACAAAAGTGTTTCAATTATTTACGTTAAATAAAATGCAGTGAAGAGAGCACAAAGTGTGGAGAGTGTCCGTTGCTGGTGCACGTAGTCGAAAAGTATGCTATTGAAATATTTATGCCTGGCTCGTTGGCTTTGTTTAGGATAGAGTCTGTGTGTGTGTGTGTGTGTGTGTGTCGGTTGATTAAGCATTTGACATACATATATTCTTGCAGCAGCAGCAACAACGACTGACGAGTTCAAAGCGCATTAGACATGCAAAACAAACACGTGCCAACACGCACACTCTGCCTTCAATGTTCTCTCTCGCACTCTCTGCCGCATTTCCTTGTTGTCTGTGTCGCATTTTCCTATTAGCAGCCAGTCGAGCAACAATTTGCAACAAAATATGCAAATGCAACCAAGCGTGTGAGTTGCTCCTCATCTCTGCCCATTCTTTCCATTTGCCGCATTGTTTTTCCATCTGTTTGTTGTTGCCGCCTGAATGATTCGTAGCCGTACATTTCCCAGCCAAATTTGCAGCACGTGCTGCCAAAGTTGCTCCTTTCCACACTGCTCCCATTTCTATCCTTATCTCTTGGCTCTCAGCATCATGTCCAGAGACAACGAATCAAGTTTGGCCAAACTAACAAGAGAAATGTTATGTTGCCTTTTAATTGAATTTTGAAACCGCATAACTGAAATCGCAAAGCCAGCCAAATCTTGACCCAAGCAGACGGACTCACCACACACACACAGACAGACATATTCGCCTTTCTGCTTGCCACAACCCTTCGACAGGAGCAATAAAAATGTTGTAGAAATCGCCCAAAAGTAATTTCAGCACAAAGGCAAAAAGATTTTGGACAAGTTGAGAATTGTAGATACCCTTGCAAGAAGTTTGTAAAAGTGAAATATAGAGAATCTACACTCAGAGAAAAAATCAAGAAGATCGTTCTTGATATCAAGAATATTTGATTTCGAAAGTACGGTAGGAACGCATATTCTTGGATCCAAAAAGAGGGAGGGGGGCGGTTGGGTAGCACAATACCAACCATCCCACTCCTCTCCATTTGTTGTGATTAATTATACTCTGTACCAGAGGAACACAGAGTATATTAAGTTTGAGCAAAAGTATTTAACAGCCAGAAGTAAGCATTTCCGACCCCGTAAAGTATATATACGTCAGATAAATATGTGTCTTTATTATAGATATTCGTGTAGTTAGTTAGGTAATATAATAATAAGAATAAATGAAAGTCTGTTTGAAGTTTAGTTGACGGCTTTATTTCGGCTGATCACGGCGGCAGCTGCTAAACGACTGATGTCGATGACTGCCGACCTATCGATAATAACGTCTATCGCCTTAACAGGGATGCCACCTCGGTGCATGCAGGTCCCTACCATATCTTATACTCGTCCATCCTGTTCTTCATTTGTCCCAGATGATTCCGCTTCAGAATCCTCGTCTTCTTCTTGCTCTAATATCGCCAAAGTTTCATGAAGTCATCGCTTGTAGACGTCTGCTGAGGTCCCTGAAAATCTCCTGATTTTTGGACATCGTATCTTCCATTCCTCTTCACCTTCACGACTTCATAAGGCCCGATATACTTGCTTGCCAGTTTCTTGCCCGTTGCAAATATGTATTTGTAACTCTTAGATGTCGGATCCAACGTTCCTAGGAGATCGATATGTAGAGTGGAAAGCGGCCTGTTCATCTTATCAATACAATGAAGAAAGTCTTCCTGTTTTCCAAGCTTTCGATTGTGTTGTATGCACTCTATGCAATTTCGAATAAACTCCTGAGCTTTCTTTTCGATGTGAGGGATAAAATAATCCTGACGGACAGCATGTATCGTCTTCTGCGAACCCATATGGCCAAAGTTATGTATCATAAGACTTCCTTCTCCATGCTTTTTGGCACTCCCAAGAGTTTGTAGATCAACATGTTTTTATGGTAAAATCTGCATATGGTAAAATCTGCATACGCTTTAAAAAAATCGTCTTTCTGCTGGGGTCGTAAGATTTGAGCGTGAACTTCCAACGTGACAGTGAATACAGGGAAGCGACTCAAACTATCGACATGTTTCATTCGGCTGCCTGGTCGATGTTCAATTGTGTCAGTGACAAAAATTAATCCCCATTAGGTAATGACGGAATCCTGCTGGTAAATTTGTAGAACTGGTTCTGCTGTGAGAGCCAATTTTAGGGATTCAATCGCTCTTACTTCTGTTTCCTCTATCTGAAATTCAGCATCTTTCTTAAGAAGATATGTTAATGGTATGGCTATGATAGCGTAATCCTGAATAAATCGCCTGAAGTATCCTGTTAATCCCAGAAAAGCTTGCACCCCTCTTATATTTTTTGGCATGGAAAGTTTTTTAAAGCTTCGACCTTCTGTTCTGTGAAGGAAGCATTTCCGACCATATAATGCATATATTTTCTTGATTAGCTTCAACAGCCGATTCGATTTGGCTGTGTAGGTCTGTCCGTCCGTCCGTATGAACAAACAGATCTCGGATATATTAAGAGATACAGGTTTAACATGTATGGGACCAAAACGTCTTATACATGCAGGCAGATCAAGTTTATTTTCAATTTTTGCCACGCCCCTCCCGCCCACGCACATTGGAAAAAACGTAATATCTCCGGCAGCTTTCGTACCTTCTGGGCACTTAGTAATCAATCCGCCAAAGGAATGGTAAAGATCGGATGAACGATAGTCGAGCTATAAGGAAACAAACAATTATGGACAGCACCGGTCGCAACGGTGATGGGCAGCACTTCACAGGTTATAGTCGGGCTTGACCGACTTTCTTAATTGATATCATTTAATTTTACCTTGCTCTTACTAAGAGTGAAGTGGAAGACAAGCAAACTTATTTAAACTAAGTCAAATCATTCAAGATTGCACAATTCAGGAAATGGAGCAAAAATATATTTAAAGTGCGTTTAAGCCCGAATTATTTAAAAAAAATTATATTCCATCACCAAACGTTATAGCCCAGCCAAAAAGAAAGCGTAATCCAAGCGTTAGTTTGGTTTAGTGAGTGAGACAGCAGATTACCAGCGATTGCCAGTTGGCGATAACGGGGGCCAACTCAGGTCGCCCGCATGGCTCTTGCCCCAGTAGCCTGGCCCGCTCAATTAGTTAGCGCATTAAGGAGATCTGCAGTAACAGCAGCAGCAGCATCCAAGGAATTTATTGTGTTCTCCAGTGCCCAAGTTGGTTAGTGTTAGTGTATAGAGACGCTTATCGCCGTAACCAGGCCGGGAGACTTCGACTCGTAATTGACTTGTTGCCAAAGTAATCGTTGCCTGTTAACTGCTGTTGTCAGGGGATTATCTACAGTTCAGTTGAAATCGTCTTCCTCCTGCCCAATCCCCCAACACTGGGCTATCAACGCGACGCACACACACACGCACCAGGCTTATTGAAGTGCACGGAGCGGCGAAAACAATAAACATGCCCAGGATGCTTGCTTAGGAACTGAAGAGCAAGTACTATATATTCTCTCGAGTCCTAATTCAAGTGCTTTGTTATTCGGCTCGTCCTGCGACGTCTCCTTCAGCTAATTGGTTTTGCATGTGTTACCTGCTGGCCTCGACCCCAGCTAACCATCTCGAATCTGTTCATTTCTGTGGCTTTTGGCGAGGCGTTCCGGAAATATGCAACAAGCGTTGGCCACAGCAATCAACGCGCGCTGAGTTGGCAGTCCCCAGTAATGTTGGCGGCCATTTTGAAGCATGGCCATAAATGTTACATTTGGCTTTTAGCGAACCAGCTCGTGTGTGAGCGGATGGAAAGTGGAGGTGGAGGTGCTGATGTAGATGTAGATGGAGTCGAGGCTAACCAGCAATTTGGTTTGGCTTTTCAAAAGTCAACGCTGGCCATGTGGGGTGCAGGTGTGCGCAGCTTTTCGCATGCTTCTCCCACTTACAACCGCTCATCTCCGCTTAATTCTGCATGCATTGCAGCCGCAATTGAAAATCCTCTTCACCCTGAACCATCCCATTAAGTGGCCGGAGATGTGGTCTACTCTACAATGACTTTGAACTGGGTACTAGGACTTTGATGTGCCATTTGTAAACTATGCGAGAATAACTACATTTTTATAGCTTTACAATTTTTTATTCTTTTCAAAAGTGAAGGTAACCAACTTGTTTCGAAGTTATGGTTCTGGAATCGTACTTGCCTGAATACCTAAAATCAATCAATTATTTAAACTTAAATATACTTGAAAAATGATCTGCGTTTACAGCGTACTACTGTGTTAAGAATAGAATCTGTAAGGAAGCGTTTAGGGTCCTTTACAAGAAATTTGTTAAAAAGGTCTGAGACATCTGAGGGTTAAGGTTCTTGGAATAAAGATTACCAAGATATGTGGGTAAGGGGGGAAATGTATGATCTGACTAATTTTAACTGGCTTAAGCCTGCCAATTTCGGGCGGGAAGCTATTTTCGTCTGCGAAATATCTCACACACGTAAACTTAAACCAGCGAAAAGGGAAGGTCTCATCTTCTATAAAAATTGGGGAACAGAAAAATAACTGAAACGGGAAGTGAACCTCGCCTTTAGGAAGGGTAGATATGCGAAGAAATAAGCTAAATTGCTTACGTCGCAGATACATACAGGACCGTGGCCATGATGACGCGATATGCTTTTATACAGACGCGTTACTCGGGGACTGTGGCCCTTATCACTTAGAACCAGTTTGCTTCCTTTTTCCACATTTTCAGCTCGAAGAGAAGAGCAGATAGCCGATTAACTAGTTTGCAAATTTTTGGTGGCATTCGATAGTTCTGTCACATTTTCTGGAATCTTTGTCGATATTGGCTGAATGGTTCTTAAAGAGAGCCGAAAAATCTCCAAAATCTGTAATTTACACTCATCATATATCTCTAAATAGTTAATTGTCAAAATCGGGGACTAAAACCGAAACAGCAACTGTTATTTTTAACAGCAATAACCGAATCAAACCGAAACCGTATCCGAAATAAATTTTTTTAACTGACCGTAACCGAACCCGAAACGTTTTATATTTTGGTTAAGCGTAGCCGAAACAAAATAACCGGTTCCATTTCGGTTTTTTACATAAGTACTAAGAAACAAAAATATTTGTAATATTTTATTCTCGTCTGTGGAAGTCACGAAAATGAAAATGAGAAATGTTTATCATATTTCGAAACAGAGGTAGTAACAGAATTAGCTGATGCTAACACGAGCTCAAACACAACTGTGGCAATAGAAATAGACGAAAATGATGTGAATAAGAATAACTTACAAACAGCGGTCCAAATAGAAAAAAGCCAACCTATTAAATTAAGAAATAATACAAAAATTGCATTAAATGTTAAAAGATTGAGTTTTAGTACCGATATACTCAAGTGGGATGAAAATTCTCTTAAGTACCCACAATCATTTGACTTATCGAAAGTAGTATTAGCAGTTTCTTGTACACAAGTAAGTGTCGAACGACTAATTTCTAGTGTTTAATTTAAATTGAATCCATTACGAAACAAATTGGACGCAAAGCTTTAAACGCTATTATGATATTAAGATCAAATCGTATGTAATTTTCTTTAAAAACTAAAATGTATATTTAACCGTATTGAAACCGGTAACCGAAATAATTATTTTTTAACCGAACCGTAACCGGACCGAAATAAAAAGAGATAACCGTAACCGAAACCGTAATCGAATCAAATTGATTTTGATGATCATAACCGCAACCGAAACCGCTATTTCTTTCGGATTTATTCCCTGTTCAAAATTATCTAAAGAGAAACTCTTATCAAATAGAACCTGTCCTATTTCATCAAAGAAGGCTAAATTTTCTAAATATTTAGAAATATTTGCTGTGCTACTACACTATCGTCAAAAAATATCTTTAGAGATATATGAAAAGCAGCTTTAGAAATAGATTAAAAATCGTCAAGTAAGTTCTGTTCTCTTCACTTCTCGTTTCGAATGGCTTCTCTGCCTGTCTTTTTAGCTTTTAGAAAACGCAACATCATTGGCCCGAACCTCCGATAGATGGCGCAATCTATGTCAAGATCCATGTCCTGCTTCGCGATGAATTTAAGTTTATGGAGTTCATTAATTTATTAGAGTCTTAGAGCTAAGTTCATGTCAATCAAGGCAGTTGAACTTGACACCACCGAAGAATAGTTTCCAAGAGGTAAAAAGTTCCAATCGCTTTTGTTAAAGTGTAAAAATCTCAAGGAAGGCCTCCTTGAGAAGCGATTTTCAAGAACAGCGGGGCCACAAAGTGAGAGTGAGTTGGTGTGCGATATAAAAGCGACACAGCCCAGCTTTGAACTGCACTCAACAACGGCTGGGCAACGAATGAAGGCATAGAGAGCTCCGCTTACGCTCATATGCCCGACTTCAGCCTGCGCTTGGCACGTGTGCGTGTAAATAGCCGATTGCGCTCGGCCCCTGGGGGCTATGGAGGAACATCGCTACCGTAGAGTTGTTCTTGTAATGTCAAGAGAGCATGTGGGATGTGGGAAGCAATAAAATTCCTTGAGTAGATTAAAGACAGCATACATTTTGTTGCAGTGTTTGGTGCCATGAGATGTTCTAAATCCGAACTGGAAGGGTGTTATCCTGTTGCTTTGCTTATCAACCAACTATGTTTTCTCATAACTATAAAAGAATTCATAAAAAGTAATCTTGTTTTGGTGTCTGATCTGGGTTCCTCCCACACCAAATGATTCTTTAAAAAAGAGCATCTTTAGTTTCGTCCTAGAATCTTATCTAGAGTTGTTGTTGTTGTCTGGGTATTTGTGTGTATTACATATCCACTCACACATCGACTTACTCGCCCCATTGACTGCCACCTATTTGTATTTGGACCCCTTTTTGGAACATTCAATGAGCTTTTAAGCGCGCTAATTAAAAATGTGGCAACTGCACAACCAACGGCTGCTGCTGCTGCTGCTCCCACACCCTCCCTCTTATCCATAAGGATGCTAAAGTCTCGTTTTCTATTGCAGGCAGGCGTAATTAACGCCTTCTGCCCAACCTTCGTGTGGTTTGCGGCTTTGTCTGTGTGCGAACGTTTTTAGATTGCATATTTATTAAAATGCAGCAGCCACAAGAAAAAGAAAACGAAGATGCAAAAGAAAACGAAGAGCCAGAAGAAGAGGAAAAGCTAAAATGTAATAACTCTTGTTGCCATCCCCGCTAACGCTCGTTCAATTTTTTTCTACTTTTACCCCACTTTGGCTGTGCATTTGGTAAGCAGCTTTTGTCCGCAGGTGTTGCTATTGTTGGCTCAACGCTTTATGCTCGATTATGGCGTTCATTTTTACCCAAGGATTTTCAAGTCCAAGCTGCTTATTAATAGAAGAAAAATAAAAAATACAAAAAAAAAAAGCGAAGCAAAATTGAGCACCCACTAATAAGCTTAGAAAGACATGGCTGCTTGCTCTGGCTGGCTGGCTAATTGTGAGCTAATTCTAATTATCAGCAACACATTCGAGAGGTGAAAAAACGAGGGGCTAACGAGTGTTTATTAATGGCGCAGCCCCGCCATCCTGTCTTTTGATGCGCACACAGATCCTGGCCCTACGCAATTAGCGCACAAATATTTCCTTTAGCTTCCTTTTCCAGGGCCCCATAAAAATGCTCAACCGAATTGTAGTAATTACAACAATTTGCATAAGCGCAAGGGCGACGAAAAAGCGGAAATCAAAAAGCGCACAAAAGTACGCATTTTGCAATTTATTCATGCCAACAAAAGGGAACCCAAGCACAGTGGCTCGATTTAAAAAACACGAACAGAGGAAAAATAGTCCGTATCCGGGTGGAGCATCTGTATCTTTAATGGGGACGGAGAGAAATGCTGCAAGCATTTCTTAATTTGAGGGAATATTTATTATTGGCTGCACTTATTTTCGTCGCTTGTTAATCCTAAATGAGACACTGTGCAACGGTCCACTCGTAAAGGCCATACCAACGCCATGGCCAAAAACGCTAATTATGTAATATGAAAATGCGACGAACGACGCTTGAATTATTTGCATATGGCCGGTCCCTTTTTTTTTTTTGATTTCGTGTACTTCTTTGGTTGCCCTTCTCTTTGTTGTTATTATTTTGGCCATTTTTTTTTGTTTTGCTCCATTAACAAATTCAATTAGCAATTTGCATACGAACCAAAAAAATGTTGAAAATAATCTCATCAGTCAAACAATTTTTGTTGAAATAAGTCACAAAAGAACTAGTAACGTTATCGAAAGGAATAATCATGTTTTTAAAATCCCATTAGAAGTGAATTTTTATTGAAGATGTGCCATATGATAAGAGTATGCGACGTACATACATTTATATATACTTACTTACGTTTCCAATCATGGAGAAGTTTAGCTTCTTCTCGAGCCTTCTCGAACTCTGCAATTAAAAAAAGCATATCGAGCCCCATAAGGAATACATAAGTATATTCTTAGTCAGCCAAACCGTATGACTATACCAGGTGCGATTGTTCCAAATGCTAGCCTTTTAGTTGTTGGTTTACAGAATGGTTTTGAATTTGCTTAATGGAGATAAATATATATTTTCCCCAAGGCCATTATTTTTTCTCTTAATGGATAACCAATTTCATGAGCCATAACAAAAACAAAATCAAAAAATATCCAGGTATTTGTTGTATATTGCATTCGCGTTAATTTTGCATGCCCCAAAAAGTATGCAATGCCGGAAACGGAAACAACTGCTTGAAATTCCAATATGCTTTGTGTGTATATGTGCAAAAACCAATTTCAATTTGTTAACCATTTTTTGTGTCTCAATCAAATTTATTACATGGCCGAGTTACAAAAAAAACACACTCACACACACACGTAGAGAGCGCGCAGGAGAAGAGCTGTAAAAAATATAAAAAACAAATTTGCAATCGGCGCTTATTTTCTTAAAATATTTTTATGTACGGCTGTATGTGTGTGTTGTCTGTGTACAGGACAATTAAAACCATGCCAAAGCACACACAACGATACGAGGTGGTATGCCTCCAGGCGGCCTAGTAAATGGTAATCAACGCAAATCCTCCATAGAGTACCGCACACGGATAGGCAATCAGCAGCTGTTGATGCTCCATGGAGAATGCTGTGGCGAATAGTTTCGAGGCCGATATGGCGCACCAGAATATGGAGATACCGGTCACAATTAGGCCGAGTGTGCCCCTGCAAAAGTGGAAAGATAGAGTGGTGAGTGGTGCTGGCGAAACACGGCGGTAAAATCAATAAACAATGCATATGCATGAAGCGACAGAGGATAGAAGAGTATAAAACGACAGAAAAAAGAACTGACTGAGTGAGTGAGTGTGTACGGATGTGTGGGAGTGTGCGAGTGAATGAGCAAGGCAAACAAAGACAGCAGGCGATGTGCAAAAGGATGTGCAAACATGGTACAGAACAACTACTAAGCTTGCCAAGAATGGAAATTGAAATAAGAAATAAGAAACGACTAGCGGAAATGCTACCAGATGAAACTTATCATTCACATTTAAGTGGATAAAACTAGTGAGAAAGCCACTTGTAAGAAACAGAGTAAAGTTAAATTAAGATCCAACTGGAACCCCACTTTAACCTAAATTAAAAATTATAAGAGACCAAGTAGTTGATTGTTCTTTGTTACTATTAAACCCCTAAGCCCCTAGTGATATCCCAGTTACGTTAAAAGGAAAGATTAAGACTGAAACGTTAACATTATTGCTAAACATTTTGACCGACAAATATAACTTGCACTTTGAACATGACAAAACCAAATTTTCATAATTCTAATATATCGGCCAAATTAGTTACCGAACTGTCTTCCATTTGAATCTTTTTTCTTGAGGAACACATTTCATAACCTCTTTTTCTCTCCTCCAAACTTTGTTTGCCGTTGCTTTGGTTTCAACCCAAGATTTTCCAATACTTTGTGCTTCTCTAACAACAGTCCCTTGCCAAGTATCTTTAGGTCTGCCTGGTGTCCGGGCAGTAAAAATACAAAATTAAATTTAGGCATAAACACTTTAAGATACACTTGTAACTACTTCACCAAAGACTGAAGTTTCTTAGCACAAATATAAAAGAGCTCTTCAAAAACTACTTTTTAATTTCAACAACAAATCCTAAAGAAACAAAATTATCCATAATATACGGAAAATTCAGTAAAAGTAGTTGAAGTTGAAATTATGTGGGGCAAAGAAACAGCTTTTTTTTGAATAGGGACAATGACAGGAGAAATAAAGATAACATACATTGTATCATGATTAATGCCACATAATTATCTATTTCACCGTAGATATTGATAGTTAGTTAATTTATTTTATATTCACTCAGATTGTCGGATCGGATCAGAATTTTTTTATTTAACCAAATATAAAATTGTAATATTTTCCTAAATTTTTTTAGCATATAGCCCAAAGACCCTTCTAGTTTCATAAATTGGTTTGCATTTATATCAGCTTGAGTGGACGGGTGGCTCAGCTGTTAGTGTGCGAGACCGCTGTGCAAGAGGTCGTGTTTTTTCTTTGTAAAAACTTTACACCCGGCCACCCCTCTCTGCTGTTGGACGCCAGCTTTGTAGTAATTAGCCATGCAAAAACTTCTCAAATTCGGCGTTAAACTGTAGGTCCCTTTTTCTTGTGCGAAAATTAGAAGCGCACAAGCCAAGAGATTGAGATAGGCTCGGCTTTGGCCCTTTGGGGCTGTGTTAAGCCATTTTACATTTTTACATGGACAAAGCTACAGGCGGTTAACCCCAAAAAAATTAATTCCAATTTATGGCAGTACAACTGGAGCCATGCTCCCATTTTCGCATCCGCAAAAATTTTGCAAATCGCAAAATTTTTACGAATGCAAACAGATGCCTTAGGGATGATCTGTTTCAAGTGAATTCAAAAAATTTTCAGATTTGCGTATATAAAATAGTTATCCGATTTTAATCAAACTTTGCAACCTTGGTTAATAGAAACATACTTTCAAATTGGTTCAGAGCCTAACATCTTAGCACCTGTTTTGTTCGGGTTTCAAAAATTAAAGCCCGGGCCAACTAATTTACACGCTACGCACCCGGCAATAACCTGTTTTTCTCCAACGTTTTCTTGTAGTTGTTGTTGTTGTTGAACAAATCATTGAACCTAATACATAAGCAATGTGAATTTGCATATATTTTTACAACTTTCAGGGTTTGAACTTTTAATTTTCCATTTTGCTTTAATAGGATTTTTATTACTTAATCCAAAAGGAAAACGCATCTAAGCTCCATTTTATTATTGTCAATCAAAGCAGTTCAATTTGACAGCAAATCCTTTATTTCGAGGATGTGCAGCCTTTATCAGGACTCCACGTTTAATGGATTGCCTTTTTGTGGTCTCAGCGGCTCAGCTGTCACCTGGTTCCCTTACCTACATATGTGCATACTACACACACACATTCACTTTCATCTCAATTTTTTGATTCTGCCATTTTTTTTCCTAGGAGTTCTTTGGCATTTGGTTGTTTAAATACACTATCAAAGTATACATAAATTTTGACCAGAAGTTTGCAACGTATAATCGCAGAGCATAATCTTAAATGTTAATGATTTGTCAACACAATTAATATGGTTTCAAATTAGTTAAGCCAAATCTGACCCAAATCAGATGAGTGTACTTATCCTAAAGTGGCCTTAAGAAGAATTGTTCAGAGAATTGGTCTTAGCAAATGCTTCTAATTTATATATCAACCACAATTTTGTAAATATATTTTTTGCACTTCAGACAATGCACATTGTACAATGTACATAGTAGTCATGAGTTATGGGCAGCACTCACGTCTATGGGTAGCACCGTTTTGGCAGCCATAGAGCATACTACAGTCGGGGTGGTTTTCTTTTTTCGTTTACCGATGGTGCCAAGTGGTTTTTGGCCAAGCGTCGAACTTAAATAGTCTACCCAGTGCAGCAGGCAAACGCCTAAAAACCAATCAAAACAATGCTTCCCACTCTCGCATCCAGCTTTCGTCCTTCCACCATGCATGTCTGTGTAATTTTTGCGCACTTTTGCATCACCAAACAAACTCAATTAAAAAGTCTGTCCTAGCACAAAAAAATCGCAAAAATATTTACTGTAAACTTGGCTGCCAGAGAGCTCCAGAGTATATGAACATCACACCCCACCAACCATACATGGCACATGGACACAGCTTAAAACCAACAAATAAAAAATGCAAGCAAACAGGCAACCAAAATGGCAATTGCACTGGACAGTTGGACAGTTTGGTGGGGAGAGGCCGGGAAGGAGTGTGTGATGGGTGGCAGCCAAAACGCTGTTGGTGTCGGAGTAAGCCCTTATTCGGAGAGTTCCAACTGAAATTATGACGTGCCAAAGAAGCAGAGAAGCGGGAGTAGGAGGCAGCAAAATCGCACGCAGCATTTGCGTGTTGCTCGCATCGTCGACATAAAAAGTGAAACGAGTGGCGCAGCTGAAAAAAAAGAACTTACTAGAGAACCAACCAAGTGCTGGACACATATTTGAAAAGGAAAATACGTGGCCGAAACTCAACGGGAGGGAAAAAAGTACACGGAACGCTGGACACGCCACTACACCCACTATCCGCCGTATACGTACGTACATACATATATCTCCCTCAACGCGAAAATTAAACGGCGCATAGTTGGGCGCTGCTTTTTTCTTCTTCAAACGGAGTCCGCCATAGTCGGTGGTGGCAGTAGCCCCGGAGTGCACTAAAAGCGCAAATTAAGTTGGCCACTTTTTTTTATGCTTCACCTCCCCAGAACTGCAACAAAATTAAAAATCTAAATTGTTCGAGAGGGAGAAGTAAATGAAGCCACCAGCTGTAAACGGGAGCGAGGTAAAATTAGAGAAGAGATGCCCGTCAGAGTGGGCTAAGAAAATAGCTGAGTTGGTTGAAACTAAAGAAGAGTTTTGAGTTTCTGACCACATATGGACCGTATAAAGTTAATCGAGTTCTGCTACGAATGTAGAATATATGGGGAAAATAAATTGGAAAATGTGAAAATCTAGCCCTGTCTCACAATATCGACCAGATAATAAAGTAGTCGCTAGGCAGTAGTTTACAGATCTCAAATTTTTCTTGGACCAAAACTAATTCCGGTTCAGCTTTTTTCAGTTGAGGCTGAAAACCAATTTGCCTCTGCAAAGATAAATGTGTTCTATAGAATTTTGCTAATCCTTTCTTAATATTCCGTACTGGCTCGAGGGGCAAACACTTCAAATGAATGGAACATCTAAACACATATTCTGTAGTGTGCGCTCACAGCATCTTAAGAAAATTCTAATTTTGATGTCAAACAGAGATTAAAAGAAACGAGATTACCTGCTACATATTGCATGAGTGCATTTATTGTGTTTGCTTAACGCCGTTTTGCCCGCCTTACATGTCGTTCGCCCCAACAATGAAAGAATGCAGACATCGTTGAGCTCATTTGCGCTTTGACGCGTCGTCATGGCAGGTCAAACAAAACGGCAAAGTCAGAGGTGGTTGCAAGTGACGGCAATGATGACGTTAACCAGCCCACTGACAGCGAAAAGGGGCTAAACAATCTAATATGAAATTACCATTAGAACTACAATTATTTCGTAATTCAAAACTTAAAACTGACGGAGGAGATAGCATAGAAACAGACAGACGGACAGGGCTAAATGAACTCAGCTCGTCATGCTGAGCAAGAATATATATACTTTATGTGGTCGGAGATGCTTCCTTCAATGCGTTACAAACATCCGCACAATTTTATAATACCCTCTGCAAGGGTATAAAAAGGATATTTATAAAATGCAGTTCAAATGTAAGCCAAAAGTTGCACTACCGCCAAAAAGTATGCAACTTTTTTATAACCTTTAAAACTCTGCCATTTATTATCCGATCTTTATGAAACTTTTAGAGATTGTAGATATTGGGCACATACACTACACTGCAAAATACGAGCTTGATATCTTTAAAATTGTTAAAGGCATTCAACATTTTTTATTGTGGGGGCGGGAGGGGGCTTGGCCAAAATTTTAAATAACTTGATCTGAGTAGGGACAATAGGAGTCTACATACAAAATTTGGTGGCTCTAGCTCTTCTAGTCTCCGAGATCTAGGTGTTCATACAGACAGACGGACAGGCGGAAATGGCTATATCGACTCGGCTGTTGATGCTGATCAAGAATATATATACTTTATGGGGTCGGAGATGCTTCCTTCTGACTGTTACATACATTTGCACGACTTTGGTACACCCTCTTTACGAGTAACGGGTATAACTACGTTTTTAGAAACTGAGATCATTGCCTCAAGTTTTTCATCAGCATTATCAAATCCTTGCTTCTCATATCATGCTCTATCACATCGGGAAAGCATAAAATGCTTCAGAGAATCTTTCAGCAAGAGGAAAGTCTGAATATAGTTTTTGAGGTACAATCATCGCAAATACTTAGCACGTTTGCCTGTCGAAAAAGAAGCGGGTTGCGTTTACAAGATTATCTTAAATAAACTATTCCGAAAATGAGGACAATCCTAATAAATGCGTTATTTCTTAAAACTCCAACCTTTTTTGTAATAGCGAATTTTAGTTTCATAATAACAAAAATCAGAAAGATTTAAAGTTACTGAATCAAGTACAGGAAAGCAAAGGTATTCATTTCCTTTCACCTCCTAAATGCAAAACAATTTGCAGGGCTTTCTCTCAACAACTATTTTGTATTCAAATCAAACTATGAATACAAAACGTTCAGCTTGAATGGAGGCCATCGACAGGGCCAAATCTATCAATCGAATATTATTGGCATCGAGTACGTGCCACAGTCGCAGCTGGGCCAGCTTAGGCAAAAGTTTGTAATTACAGGCCACAAACAATGGGACGCCAATGCATTGGCAACTTTTCAATTAAAAACATAAATATGAAGCAAGAGAAAAGGCTAAAGCCAGCGAGTTGTGTCAACAATTACTTACTGAATGGTGATTAAAATGTTGATGCCCGACAGGACAACCATGGGCAGTAGACAATAGCCGAGCACAGAGGCCACAGCGCCAAAGGTCACCTGAGCACGAAAGACCATCAGGGATAGCAGAAAATAAAAGAATATGCAGCCCAAGACGCCAATGCCATAGATATATGAGAAAGTTACTTTGCCGCTCTGTGGAGAATAAAAGAAGATAGAGATGGGATTAATTAGTGGCATAACTTTAATTGCTCCTCCAGAATTTACACTTACCAGCAAAAGGAAGCCACCAAGTGTGAGACAAAATACCAACGGTCCAGCCATATCCGTGTCCTGTAGTATTTGCTGAGGTGTATCGCGCAGTGGATTAAGTACGGACAGTGTCTGGGAAAGATAGAGATGGATACGACTAAAATTACAACAAGTGAAGGATTACATCAACAGTATTGAGGGTGCCCATCATCATTCACATAGGACACAACACAATTCATTTGTTCGCTTCGCAACGGCCATAAAACGGAGGCTTTACCTCCTCCCCGCCCAACCGTTTCGTTTTCAAACATTTGTTCTCTATGCGTTTTTGGTTTCATTTTTGCAGTTCTAGTTGTAATTGTTGTTATGTGTGCGCAGGCAGCAGGCAGGCAGTCGCCGGGAAATTTGAAAAATGGAAATTGATGATAAATGATATTGCTGACCAGCGAAAAGCGAACGAACCAAAAGCTGTCAACGTATTTGACGCATGAAAATGTGGGACACACATCAAACCAGGCAGGAAACAACAAACTATGAAATTTTCGGTACTAGTGGATAAAGACGACCGCGACTAAACCTCAAATTGGCGATGCAATTTAAAGGAGATTAGATTGGGGCAGATTTTACAAGGTTTGATTGGGTTTGTAGAAATGTGGGGCCGGGAGTTTAAGTTAAAGTTCTTTAGATCTTGTAATGATATTCTAGGTAGGATCGCTTTGCTAGCTATTTAATTTATCAATCTAAAGTCCAATGGCCCACAACTATTACAAAGTACCTGGTCCACAGTGAGCAAAAATAAAGAGCATTTGACAACCATAAGCTAAATATTCGAAAACTAAACTTCAAAACAAGCCTTAATCGGCAATTAGTCATGTCTTATAAAAATACTGGATAAACGATAGGCAAAAACACTTAAAAAACGGGATTTGCGTGAAATAAACAAGCTTCATATAATGATTTGCTAAATATTCGATAACGTACTTAAGAAACATCGTTTTTACCCTTTTAGCTACCTGTCGTAAACTTAATAATTAGGGGTTCTGAGCCGAGCCAAGCCGAATTGCGCGCAAACCGAAAATGAGTATAAATATTATCTAATTATTAATTTACTTAAACTGTATTTTCACTTCTGCCCTTCGCAGAATTTTAAATGCACACCGTTATGTCTGTAATATCACCATATTACGGGACTTAAGCATTCCCACCATTTGCATATTTATTTACATATTTAAATCGTTACAGAGATAGATTAGTTTCCCATACAAATAGACTGGCCACTATTCTGGCTAGGCCCCATCGTCGCCGCAGACTGAGGAGAATCCACCCAGCTGACTTATGGATATTTGGAAAGTTAACTTCGGCTCGGCCAAAGTTTTGTATACCCTTGCAGTTTGTTTTTCTAAATAAGACTACTTTTCCTTAGTTTTCTATGGGAGCTATACTATATAGATGTCTGATTTCGATCAAACTTAGCGAAATCATGGAAAATCATATCGGTCAGAAGACTAGTTCTAGTGAGAAAAACTTTTTTGTTTGTAATGAAAACGTCTTTATCATTGGCATACACTTATTTTATATACTTTTACACAATTCTACAAAGTTTGGTAGAAATCGGATAACTATAGCATACAGCTCCCATAGGAACGATTGGTCGAAAAACAAGTTCTAGTGAGAAAAACTTTTTTGTTTCTAATGGAAACGCTGTTATCATTGGCATACACCTATTTTATATACTTTTACACAATTCTACAAAGTTTGGTCGAAATCGGATGACTGCAGCATATAGCTCCCATAGGAACGATCGGTCGAAAAACTAGTTCGAGTGAGGAAAACTTTTTTGTTTTAGCTTGCAGTTTTTTGTTTTTTATGAAAACGTCTTTTTTATTGGCATATTCTTATTTTATATACTTTAACACATTTGTACAAAGTTTTATCAATATCGGATGACTATAGTATATAGCTGCAGTATGAATGATCGGACGAAAAATAATTTCTAGTGAAAAAACTTTTATGTTTTAAGGGGCACACCTAGTGTGAAATTTCAAAAAAATCGATTTTTTCATATTTCGGTAGATTACACTTTTAAAAATAACATATTAAAATTTCAAATCGATATCTCAAATAGTTTTTGAGTTATAGCAATTTAAAGAGCAGCCGCTCGGCAGCAGTAAAAACGATCATTTTATCTTTAAACGCGTTTTTCTCGAAACAGCATTTTCCGAATTTGCTGCAGTGATTACTCAAAAACAAATGATCCGATCACTATCGAATTTTTTTTTACATGTTCTATATATAGTTCTCCGTACAATGACCTATCGATTTTTGATCTGATCAAAAAATCGAATTTTGGCAGGCCAAAAACGACCAAAATTTTGGGTAAAATTCGACTATTTTTTTTAAAACGCCGCCATATTGTCAATTATTGATTTTTTTATCGTAGGTCATTGTACAGACAATACTATCTAGTTTAACGAGAATTTTTTTTTAAATTTCATCCACGGGTGAAGGACCTTTTTTTCGCGCCGTTGGAGATCGACTATAACTTAAAAAATATTTAATTTTTTTCTTCAAAAATTTCACTGTATATTCTTGAAACATGTATAAATATATTCTTAAAATTTTGAAATAATTGATAAAGTATTTTTTTTAATAAAAATTCCCAAAAATCACCTTTTTTTAGGCCATTACACTAGGTGTTCCCCTTAAATGGGATCGCCTCCAAATTTCGTAATGAACAGTGAATACGCTATCCATGATTTCGCCAAGTTTGGTCGAAATCAGACATTTATATATTATAGATCCCATAGAAAAGTAAGGTCCAAAAAGTAGTCTTAGTTAGAAAAACTTTTTTGTTTTCAATGGAAGCTGCAAGGGTATACAAAACTTCGGCAGAGCCGACGTTACTGATTTAAATGATTTTTTTTCAGAAAATTCGGGGCTTGAATATGATATCTGAGAACTTCTTCAACAGATAATGCATCGATCCTGCATAATATAATTATTTTTTCCGGCGGAAATATTAGGAAAGTGACAAATCATTTTTTTGGGCCGATCCCTTTCCCAACAGAGGATTGATGGGTCATAAAATTACAGGATTCGGTTCAAGGTGGGATTCGATGGAACCTAAAAACTTGAACCGATTCTGCAGGGTGTGGTTCTTGATAATATAAAGCAATCTAATTTCGACTTAATTAGTTAATTAATTTATTAATTAGTTTGATATATAATATAACATCGCTTACATTGAAAACCAAAAGTTTCTCCTCCTAGACCAAAGGTTTTTCGATTGCTCCAACAACATAAGAAACCGAAGTAGGAATATAAGAAAACGAGAAGGCTAAGCAAACTTAGTCTGTGCCGAAGTTTCTATATCCTTGCAAGTGCACGTTTTGATTTCAGCTCGATAGCTTCAGAACTAAGATACTAGTACCAAGTACTAGACTGACAGACGGGCGGATAAGTCTCAATTGACTCAGCTCGTCGCCCTGATCAATGAATATTTTTATGCAATGCTAACTTCTGGGCAAAATTATAAAACCCTTTGCAAGGGTAAACAAAAATAAGACATCATGAAAATGAAAGACGGTGGAAAGACAGGAAAAAATATAGTTAAGAATTAAATACTTCGAATGAAAAAAGAAACAAAGTAGGAGGAACAAGTAGGGGAGCTGTAGTAGAGTGCCCCGACTACAAAATACCCTGTTCCCTTGACTTCTAAAGAATTGTGTTTTCATACACATACATACACACTCACTCACATATACAGACGCACACTCTAACATTCGCACACACGCACGCGGTAACTGACTATGCAAGACCCCCTCTCTCCAACAACCAAAATTCATTCGTATATAACTTCGGTGTTTTTGTCCGATGTTATTGATCATTTCAGAATAAAGTCTCGAGGGATAACTTAAAAATTGTGGCTCTGACAGTTTTTTACGCTTAAAAGGGGGAAGGCGAGGAATTTTCATAATGTGAAACAAACTCGATTTGAATCTGTTATAGTCTCTGAGATCGACGCGTTCATAAATCGACTCGGATGTTGATGCTGATCATAAATATATATACTTTATAGGGTCGCAAATGCTTCCTTCTACCTGTTACATACTTTTGCGCAACTTCCTGTTCCCCCTTTTCCCAATCCTAATTGGAATATACCCTGGAAAAACAGACAAAAGCCAAATTAATTAAATTACAAAAGAAGAGCTAAGAGTAAAGAAGAAATAATAAAGGAAAGAATGTGGCAATACAGAGAGCATAAAAACATATGCACATCTGATTGTCCAGATTTTTTGGCTTCGTTTTACAATGAATGAAATTTCATTTGTTGTGCCATAAATCGACCAAAATCTATCCATAATGCCCGCCAACTGATGCGCCAATTTAATTAGTGCATATTTCATTTCTCTTTTTCTTTTTTTTTTTTTTGTTTGAGAGACTCATTAACATTTTCATTTTTCAATTAACACAAACGTAATAAATTCCGTGACTGAATGAAAAAAAAAATGTGGAATGGAAATCAACGTGAAAAGTGTAGGCAAATTTTTGTACAAAATGGACAAAAATGCGAAAAGTTACACGTCGAGCAAAAACTGAGAGAAAAAGTTTAATTAAAAGCACAAAAGTTGTTTTATTTATTTAAAAACTACAACAAGTGCAGGAGCAGGAGGGGGAATGAAAAAATATGTCTTCATTAACGACAAAACCAGGCAAATGCAACAACAATGCAAACGAGGGCAAAAAAATGGGAGAGAGTAAGAGAGAAAAGCATTTAAATTTCAATTAAAAAACTGAATGAAGTGGGGGGGGGAGCCTAAAGTGGCCACTTTTCCCGCCTGATGCTGGCAAAGGCAGCTTTTGTCCAGCTCTTTAACTATGCGAAATGTTTGGTAATTACCTTCTGGAATATGTGATTCGGATTGATGCCCAGTTCTGCAAAGGAAAATCAAATTATGTTACACTTGGGCCAAGGGGCAGTCTTATGGCTTGACTTACCCTCTAATAGCGGTGGCTCATCATCAAATTCATTGCCCACGCCACTGCTGCCCCCAGCACCACCACCTGGCTGATGCGACTTATCCGGACCGAAACTATTATCGACATAGGCCGTGGGATCATAGAATCCACTTAAACCCTGAGTGGGAGGATCATAGCTGGGCGGCACCGACGCCTGTGTGTTGTCGAAAGATTGAAAATTTCTGCAAGAACAAATATAAACAATAAATACAACAACAAGGAAACCGCCACTCACAGTTCCTGCCCAAATTCAGGCATATCAAAGTTGTAGCTAGCATCGGCCGCTGGCGCAGAGCCATAAAAATCATTGGGACCGCCAAACTGCGACATTGTACACACAATTCGTAAGGAAATATATTAAAATTTAACAATAATAAAGTCCAACACGTCACATACGCGTTTCGATAGGCAAGTATCGATAGCTATCGATAGTTAAGCAGCTGTGCGTTCAGTGTTGGAAAATGTTTAAAGACATTCACCGTGGGCACGAGAAGGTCATAATCTGTTAAAATCAGTTGTTTTCATTTGGCAAAAAAAAATGCAATAGATTAAGCACCTACTTATCTGTACCCTAAGTGCGTAAGGGCAGTGACTCGTAAAGTACCGTTCAATTTGCTTGGACTCTCCCTGAAAGTGCACTTCCTGACTTGCTTGGACTTACACTTCACGGAACTGTTGCGACATGAGCGATTTCTTAACAATGGCATTCCAGTCCTCATTGGGAAAGCGCATAAGGGAGGACGACATCAACATAACACACCTGCACCTGGAGGATGATTTTCTGAAAGTGTGGGCAGCTAGCTATCTCCATCCGAAGAGGGAGCACACTTTTAACCAGAAGACTTTCTCAGAAGAGGTAGGATTATCACCCCAGCCAAAGCAACTTCTTGTTCTTATTAATATCTTTATTTTTCAAGCATTCTCTTTGGTGCGGTGGGCTTGCGCTGCCGGGATGGTCCTGTCCGCTGTCACTTTGTTTGCTTACCGTCAGCTGTTTACTTATTGATGACTCTGTCCAATACAGCCTTGATCCCGGCCTGACCTCAAGCGGCAGTTTCTGCGCCATTTGGACCAAACTGATGTCTATGTTCTGAGCTATTATGGCAAAGCTTTTTTACCATATCCAACAGCCAGTATGCAAACCTGTGCAGCAGCTACTAACAGTCAATCCGGTTAAGTTGCCTTTTGTAGTCTTACATTTCCAGCGCATTGCCCTTAATATCTAAGTAGCTAATATTTGGAGGGCATTATGGGCTGCTCGACGATCACCATGTGTACGGATCTGGGGCTGCCCAGTTCGCATGGCAGGCAGTATCTGGCAATGGAACCCAGTCCTACAACAGAGCAGCAGGACAAAAAATCTGTTTTCTCTTCATGGTGAGTAAAAAGACTGAATGCCTTGTTCCCAATTCCACTTCCACAAAAATGTTGTGACTTAAAACTATTTTGGAATCGGGGCACTCGACTCTCTTTCTTGTTTAAAATTATTTGCTTAGCACCTTGAAAGAAATTATTCAAGGTTATTGTTGGCTTCAGCAGGATGCGAACCGTTTCTGGGCCAAACCAGACCGGAACGAACAGCTTATTCGTAGACGTATGCCAAACCACAAACTGGATTACATTTGAAAATGCAGAGCCGAACCGAAAACCGCAAAGAATAATGGTTCGGTTTGGATTATATCATCGAACAGTTTGATGAGGTAGCAACTGTCTTTTCATTTCCTTAATCCATAATTCGTGTTAAAAAACGTACTGGTGGTTTAATCATTTAACATGCCTGTTCCGGTTTCCACATATTCCTTCGATTTCAAATAAAAACAAAATCGAACGTATCGAACGTATATTGGTATGATCATTTGCAGTCCATATTGGTATGATTGCTACCATTTTCATAATCACGTTGGTAATATTTTGTAGTGTGAAGCTATGAAAATAAGATTTCTGCTGATCGAATGGAGAACAAAAGGGGTTCATACAACAGTTTTCCACCCGTTTTCAGACCTTGTAAGTAGATTTTCCAAAAATTTAAAGTCGCGTCTACGTATTTTTAATGTGTGTCTTTAAAAATGAGTTTGGAGCTATTCGCTCAGAAAGCAAACTTTCGCCCAAACAATCTTAAAAATCCATTTTCCAACGAAGGAAGTTAATTTTCTGGAAGATTGGTATGCAGTCATTGTTAAATTTTTATGTACAGCTTTGAAAATGAGAAATAATCTGACCGGTGTAATCATTGTCTGGATCCGTCCAGATAGGATCCGGCAATAGCTTTTCTATACAATACTTCAGTGGAATGCTAAATATGACGGAGGGATATAAAGTATATATAATAACATTTATTTTTTATAGTTATTAACTGTTTTTCTATAAGTATATTTACAAACATATTATGGAAATAATGCACATGATTATTTAGGAGCTACATTTTGTATAAGTTTATTTGTATATATGAATATATGTGGAGACACTTTGTACGCGATTAATACAATATGTAAAATACCAAAAAATGAATCATCGATGTTCGATTTCTTGGGTTTTGTTGTTAACTTTGTACACTGAATAAGGCAAATAAGTTTAATGCAATTTCTATGGTTGGGAATGAAATTATATTCACAGATATTCCAGACTTTGCACAGCAACCAATAGAAAATTTATTTTCAAACAATCAAAACACGTCGCAAAGAAGATTAGATTGAAAAGAGATGAAATATTTAGAAATCCTGTTAGATTAAAGTCCTGCAAAATCTGCCATCATGGCCATTTTTCATAGAAATTTGTGCAAATTATTTGTCTGTGCAAATTGGGTCCATCGATTTAACCAAGACAGAAAATAAGTGCTAGCAGCTGCGGTCTTTTTCGGTAATATAAAAGGTTGACACGGCAACGTGCAATTTTAATAGTCATTCCTTAAAGCTCCCATTTATGGTTTAAAACAGTCTAGTTGACCTAAAATGGTGGACTATAACTAAACGTTTGAAAAGGAGAGGTTCAACTCCCTTGAAAACTGTTTAAATAATTTATAAAGTTTTGCTACACAGTTTTTTTTTGTGAAATAAAGCTAATTAAAAATTTGGCTTAACAATTTCATTCCCGTAGTTGTTCTTACAAAAATTTGTTGTAAATAACTTATTAATTTAGAAACAATTTTAATTGGTAACAAGAATAAATTAGTAGCTAATCTTTTTGCGCAACTTTAGTTGGAGTTGTTGCTGCTGCTGCTGGTGTTGTTCCCGTTCTCGATTCAGGCTGCTTCGGGGCAAATGTTGCTGCTGCCAATGCGTGGGTGGTGGTGCCGTCGTGGGTGTGGGTATGCCCGAATTGGAAGCCGATGTGGAGGCCGAAGAAACAGATTCACCAAAAACGCGACGTGAAAGCTTGAAGCTGCCACCGCCTATCTTGTTGTTGATGCTGCTGCTGTTGTTATTGTTGATGTTATTGTTGTTACTGGTGGAGGAGGCAGCCGCTGCTGCTGCGGCAGCTGCTGTCTTGCGCTGTAACTTGGTATTGTACTCATCACACTTGTCCTTCTCGAGGCGCGTAGAGCTCAGGGAACGCTTGTTGCGTTTTAATCCGCCGCCGCCAAAGCTATGCTCGATTATGGCCTGCAACTCGGCACTGTCCCGTCCACAATTAAGATGGCCTGTGTCTAGGGAAGAGGCATGAGAAGGAGCAGGAGGTGGGGGAGGAGGATTACTCAAATTGCTCAATTTGTGGTTGTTGTTGTTGTGAGGAATTTTGGACTTGGCTGCAGCTGTTGTTGCTGTTGGCATCGGATTGGAGTTGAGATCGAGCGTGGCGGATGAGGAGCGTGTGGCTATATTAAAGCAAACACTACCACCACCACTGGGAGTACAAGAAGAAGCAGACGAAGAGGAACTACCCACTAGAGTGGGAATACTGGGTATGGCAGAGACATCACGATAATACCGTGCAGTCACAGCCACCGCTGTGTTGGTCTCAGCCCCGCCGGCTGTTGTTGCGGGAGGACGCTGATAACGTATTCGCGAACGACCCCTGAGAGTCATGTGATGATGAGAAGTGCGTGCAGCACTGCCGCGTATGGGCGGTATGGTAGCCGAGCTGCCCGCCCCACCCATATGGCTCACTACCGGAATTTTGCTCTCGCTGATGGTGGCATACGTTTTCATTTGCCTATCTACAACCGGCGACTGTTCCTGCTGCTGCTGTGGTTGCTGTTGCTGCTGCTGTTGTTCCGCTTTGCGTAGATGCTTCAATTCCATTCTAATCCCGAGCAAAAAGTGTGGATAGCACAAGAGTTAAAGATACAGAAATACATAGTTCAGGTTCAAGGGGAAAGGATGAACGAAGGACGTCACGCAATTAAAAAAAAGCAACTAAAAAACAGGCCAAGACAAATGGTTGCAATACAAATTTAGATTCTTGTCTTTTTTATTTTGCGAAACAAAAAATAAAATTATTGAAAAAAAAAAACAACAAAATACTTTCAAAATTTTGGGCATGCATAAACAGAATTATTAGAAAATAATAATAAGAACTAGGGGAAATTTGTAAGTACATAATGCATTATTAATAGTATTTTAATATCAAAGTTAGCAGCTAAAATAATTTGTTAGTGTGTGTACAAACTCCATTTGTTTATGAATTTAAATATATATAAATAATGGTGCAAGTCGGTTGAACATTTAGGGGAAAATCTATAAAATTCGCTGGCTTGGTTGTGATTCTAAGTTTGTTACCTGAGTACCGAAACGGCTCTGTGAAATTAGGCCGCGTGAATTTAGGCCGCGGTCCATTTTGTTTGGCGGCGTAATTGCATTCTGCAAAATGAATTTAGGCCGCGACCACAAAACGAAATTAGACCTCGCGGCCTTCTTTCATTTTTCAAAATGAATTAAGGCCGCGATTACAAAATTAAACATGGCCGCGCGATCTAAATTCATTCTACAAAATGAATTTAGGCCGCGATGTCAAAATGGAATTAGACCTCATAGTGTGATCTATTAAAATACGACTCGAAAAATACTCGAATTTGAGTCGAAACTAACCAGAAAAACGGTTTAAAAACGACTATACAAGAACTGATAAGACTCTAATGCAGCGAAGGGCACGACCTTGCTCATTTTGCTCCCATTGCTCCCAAGAATGCGCCACGCAGTCGCATTAAAAATCGCCTCGTCATCTCACACAAGCTATACAGATGACAAGCACAATTGCCGAATTCAAAGTGAAAACAACAACAAATCTATTGCGTATCGGGGCCGTGTGGCCGCAGAGACGACTGCAAAAACAAAACCATAGAATGTGTGTCTGGCTGGTGGTTGTTTTTTTGTTGTTGTTGGACTGCTTTTAAAATAAAATTTCGTGCGCAACCGCTGCTCTAATGTTATCAAAAATAGTAATTTGAAATCAAGAATGTATATTGATAGGCTATTATGGGTACCGAATTCAGCACTAATTCTTTAGCTTTATCTATAATTTTTGAGACTCTCTAGACTTAGACAAACAGATATAAAAAAATTACTAGAAAATAGCTCAGATTTTAAAATGTGTTATTTTAGTTGAACCAAACCAAAATCTATGCTTCGGAACAGGTGCAGGTTCATCCTTTTTTTCACTATTGGTTTGGTTTAAGTTACGTCGGAATTCCGGGATCGCACCGGTTTGGTTGAAAACCTGTTTGCAACCCTGCCAAGAACAAACCTACTTGAAATTTTAAGTTCAAAACGATTTAAATCCTATCCCAATCCCGAACGAATTTAATTTATTGGTTTTGATTTAAGTGATTCTCCTCAATTTTATTGCAATCTTAATTTAAATATCAACAATCCTAGTCTTTATTTTAAGTGTACGAAAATGGGACACCAAGAAAGTAAATCCAACAAAATGCTAAAAACAAAATAGAATTACAAAGCCGCCGCTCACAACGAAATCAAATCCAAAACGAGATAACAATAACAAAATTATGGGTGCTGCTTGGTTGTTTTGTGATCGGGGAGGGGGAGTTGGGTGGCTGGGTCAAACTCTTACTTACCTTTTGCTATAGATGGCCAGACTGCGGGTGCGACTACTGCCCGAACTGGCCAGCAAGTTGTTGTTAGTGTTATTGTTGTTGTTGTTATAGCTATGCAGGGAGTTGCCTAGGTTATTATTGTTATTGTTGTTGTTGTTAAGATTCTGTGCCAAGACAGCCGCAGCAGCCGCGGCTGCTGTAGAAGTTGCCTGGGCGCCTGTTGTGCTGGAGGGCAGGCATTGACCCGGTCCCGTTGTTTTGAGGTTACTGCATATCGTTGAGTTATTGCGAAAGGGTTGGGAACGAGCTCGGGTATGGCGTAGATTCGAGTCCTGCTCGCTATTTTTGAAAGAAGTAAATGTTGAGTAATTCTCTCTTGGGATGAAGCGGGTCCTAACTCACCTGTTGCTATTCACATTGACCGAGCGTGAATGATGCCTGCGCAAAGCCTTGATCTGATTGAGTTTATCACCCTGGGTCTGTGCCTGCTTCTTCTCCAGCGCCGTTTGGGTCATACGCACTGTGGAAGCTATGGTATGACGGGCTGCCTCAAACACATTGGCACTAGGTTTTCGTAGTTTCTTCTCTGTACAACTGCCGCTGGCCACTTCCTGCTGAGTGTTAAAGACAACTGGCACAGACTGTGTACTTATGTTACGACTGCTTACAGGATTCACCAGACGTCGCAACGAGGTGGCTATTATGGTGGACTTATTCGCTGCGGAGGGTGATTTACGCCGTCGTGTGGATATGGGGTAAGAGGCGGCATTAGTAGCAGCAGCCAAAGGCTGCTCATTGGCTGCACTGGCGGTATCCGTGTCATTATCGCTGCCCTCATCCAAATATTCCTCATGTTCTTGGTGCTCGCGTTCCAGTAGCTGTTCAGATAGATCCTCATCGGTGCCGGCGGCATCCAGAGTGTCTGGATCATGCAAATGCATGGTGTCCACACGTTGAGAAATGCCTTTGACGCGTGTCAACAGAAGATCCACATGTTCGGAAGTGTCCTCAGCTGCCAGTTTGCTTTTCAGCTCCAAGCTGTTGATGCCATACTTATGCTGCAGCATGGGCAAGGAACTGCGCCGACGCATTCGCTCCCCCTCCGACCATAGCCAGCTCTGCTTGCTATAATTAGGAAAAAAAAGACACATTAGCCAACATGTTAACAATCATTAGATTCCACTTACTCCTCCATCCATTGCTGCTGATGACCTATTACCGATCCCGGTCTACACAATCTCAGCCATGAAATCGCTTCCAGTGCACTAAATCCATAATGCTTCATCATATACGCTCCAATTAAGCTACCTGTTCTGCCCAATCCTGCCTTGCAATGCACCGCAATGGCTCCCTTCGTTGTCTCGCATATCGATAGAAATTTCTTTAATATCGCATCACTGGGCGTACTTCCGTCTATGAAGAACAGATCCTTGTGATCAAAGCCAGCATTCTCAAACGATGAGGCATGGTACACTTTCGCATTCAATCGGATCACTGTCGTCACATTGTTATCCCGAAAATAGCTAAAATACCGTTCGGGTGCATGACAAGGATAGCCATTTGGAAGCGTCTTGCTCTTCTGATGGGGTCCGCAAAAGGCGATAAATTTCTGCGGTACAATCCAATTGAAATCGCCATTCTCTACCCGCTCGAAATATTCATATTCCTCGGCATCGAAATCATCGAAATTGAAGAATCCCGACTGCAGGGCCTTGTGAATGGCATTCAGACAATCCAGTAGAGAGATTTTGAAACTACTTGGACCGTAGCTGGCATCACAGAAGCGCGTATAGGCGGGTATATCACCAGCTACCAAAATTCTGTAGGCCTCTTCGGGCGTTTTATTCAGGTAGATTATCTAAGGGGAAAGTTAAGAGATTGTAAATATTACAATTTAATAAATACTGGAAATCGGTTCAGCGGCTTATGCGCCCTTTTTAGGGCCTATGGACCAGCTTTAACCGAATATAAAAAAGCTAGCACAGTTCAGGGCTTAATAAAAGCCACTGAAAAGATCTTTTGATTGTTGGAAAAATTGATCGAATTAAAGAACCGGCTCAGACACCCCTCCTCACCTTTTGGTGAGACAGCCGTGCCATTTTGTTGTTTGTACAATAACATTCTTTCAAGAATTCCACAATTTAGATTAGCTTAAATCATGAAACAAAAGATTAACACTTACTGCATACGAACCAATCAGATAGGCCGCATTCAAACGCTTGGCCGGGTTCATGGAGGTATAGTGAACGATTTTCTTGTTTGCGTGACATTTGGCACTCAACTTGGTGTTCAACTTGATGCAGTAGCGATAAAGCATACATATATTGAGCGGACCAAAGTCATTGTAAAAGTTCTCATAGATAAACTCATCATCAATGCTGAAATAGTGGGTGTTGGTTGTGTTCTTTGGCTTGATGTTTTTTTTGAAGGCCACAAAGTACAGACGGTCTGAAAGAAGAAGAGTAAAGAATTAGGGAAACTGAACTTTATCAAAGTTTGCATCAATCTTACCTTCTTGCATCTCAGATGCGCAGACCAACAGATCTGAATTGTCATCGTCCAGCATCATGGCAGATTGGCAACTGTAAACAAATTTGTTTAAATAACTCTAAATATTGACTGCAGGCCCACGCACAGTTCCTGAGCAGTGCTTCCGCTTCAATTTTTAATACTAGAAATTATTTCATTCAAGCTCGCCCACCCAACCTGTAAAAACCTGACTGCCTTACATGGATGAGAGTAAACCCGATGTTTTTCCGCAACGTACTTGCCTGCTGCTTGTCACTATTACCAACTTGATGTGCCTATTGTCTACCCTGGCCCCCCTACACTCCCTATCCATGGTTATGCGCAAAAGTCTGTTGCCTTATTTGCTCTACTTTTCTTGCACTCAACATGTAGGTGATGGCTTTATTGATATGCATAAAACCATCAGTTAGTCAAGAACGCCAAGTAGTCAGTTTGTGCTAAGGCAAGACAGAATACTTGAAGGAATTAGAAAGGAAACCAATTTATTTTAAGATTGGCTTTTATTAAAGGTGTAGTATACTCACACCCTAACCTAACGCTCTGTTATACATATGAAAATACATATTCGATTTTATGCAAATTTGTAACCTTTTCCATTAGCCCGTAGAACATCAGTTGGCGTGCCTTTGGCGTATGGTTTTTGGGGCTAGGCTAGAACTCTAGCCGTGGTGGCCCTAGTTTCCTTTTCCTGATTTAAAGTTTAAAAGTCAAGCGAGTATAAGGAGCTGTTGTTTTTTATGGCACATTTGCATGTCGACTGAAGACGTTGATTCGGAGGCGGTGCCACCAAGTGCTAAACCAAATCTAAAGATGGATGGCAATCTGAGACTTTAAGGTATATAATACCCGTTGTATGTGTTGGCATGACATTGGTGAGGGGCCTCACAAAACAATGGAAACAAAAATAGCTGGCTATGAATATAGGGCAGACACTTAGGAATGTGTGTTATTTGTAGGTTACCTAGGTTTG
Organism: Lordiphosa collinella; assembly: GCA_018904265.1. NCBI lineage: Eukaryota > Metazoa > Arthropoda > Insecta > Diptera > Drosophilidae > Lordiphosa > Lordiphosa collinella. Next base: position 700,853 of record JAEIFV010000035.1, on the reverse strand, counting down.
AATGCATCGAACTACTACATGTGTCCTGAAATAAGGCATATGTTAAATCATTCGAATACTCCCACTCGTACAGTTTAACGGATAGAAGAAAGTATTTCCGGTCCCATATAGTGTGTATATACGAGTGTGTATATACGAGTATTCCGGTTGCGTAAAAATTTTGGGATCTGCATACCAAATTTGATTTCTTAAGACTGAGATTAAAGTGTTCATACGGATGGACTGACTGACACAGGGTACACAAAAATTAAAAAAAAGTATTATCTTCTCATCTTGTTTATTAAACCTGATTAAGTTGTGTTTACTTTGTACCAAAGGTACAAATATTATTGAAAGCTTGTGAAGGAAGTATGTCCGACTCCATAAAATATGAACAGAATCAACAGCCGGGTCAATACAGCCAAATGCACGTACAAATCCCAGATGAGCTAAAATTCGAAGATTATCATAGATTACCATTACCATAAACCGATATTACCAGTTTGAAATTTGCAACAGATTCAATATGCGGGGAAAGGAGTTTTTTCCGATCTTTCGAAGAAAAGGAAGTCCGAAAAATGTGAATAGCGCTAATCATGTTTTTGAATCGGCCGAAATTCTGTCAAATCTCAACACTTAAAGTCCGTCTTTTAGTGTAACGTGCCGATTTTTTTATGAATCTGCGCGGAAAGTTATTGTTTTCAGACTTCCGAAAAAAAGGCAGTCCTACAAGTTTGCAAAATCGCATTTCTGTGCAAGGATTGTCTTTAATTTCTTAATCCTTAAAACCCTTTTAAGGTAAAAAGTCCCGACTTGCCCTTAAATCTGCGCGGAAAGGTTTTTTTTTCAAACGATCGAAGGTATGGCAGTCCGCAAAACATTTTAAGACTCATTTCTATGCTTGGATCGCCCTAAATTTCACCCTATCTACTCTTAAAGCCTCGCCTTGAGTACATTGTCGCGTCTTATCGTTAACCCTGCTTTTCGGGTTTTTTAATTGCGGCAAGTCCGAAATTATGTCAAACAGTAAGCCCTCTTAGCACATTCTTTAGTTTAACGTTTGGAAATTATTTTAACTTTTGAAGGTGCGAAAGTTTGAAGGGCCCTAAATCTAGGTGTCCGATACTATTTGATGTATCATAAATTTCAGTCATTTGGGTTTTAAGACATTATAAAGTATTAGTTCTGATTTTTAGAGGTGTTCAACCACAGGTTTTTGTTTGAACCAACTCTATTTGGTCTAGCTCAGCGATGGGCAAGCCCTTGCCCATTGCTCCCGAGAGTTATTTTACGGCAACTGGCGCCACGTAGACGCATTAAAAATTGCTTCGTCACCGCACACAAGCTAGACAGAACGACAAACACAATTTCCTCGCTTCAAAGCGAAAAACACAAATCTATTGCGTATCGGGACCTGTCGCCAGCAGCAGAGACGTCTGCAAAAGCAAATATATGGAGAGCGTGTCAGGCTGGTGCAATCGAGCATCGGTAATAGGGGTTGTTTTTTCAATAGTTGTTGTTCGACTGCCCTTAAAATGAAATTTCGTGCTCACTGCTGGTCTAGCTAAACCTTAAAATATTGAACATTTTGTCAAAGAAAGCTTTTTTTAATAAATTTTAATAATTAATTTTAATAAATCAAAGCACACCTAAAGTGCCTTTTCCTCGAACTTTAACTCCATTATTTGAAATACTTTGTTTCTTAAAGTGAATATGGGCATTTCCGCCGAAAGGTCCACCTAGACAAAAAACCAAATGTACCAAAAAACCCTATTATGACACTGTCATAAAGCAAAACTTGGCAACCCTTGCCCTGTTTTTTGTTGTCAAATTTGCAATGTGGCGCTAGGAATGCCATCTGAGGCAGCTATTATATAGCCAGCGCCAGCGGTTTTGCGAAAAATTATTAAAAAGCTTATTTCAATATTAAATCAAATTAAACATGTTATTTAATTGATGCAGACAATCAAGTAAAATAATGTTTACATTTCCAACTCACGAGAGATTTGAAACCAACCGAAAGAAATTTCTAGGACACCGATAATTCGTTTTGGGTTGGAATTTGGCTGGAAAAGATTTCTGTGACACCTCCGATTTAAAGACTTATATTAAAAAATCAATTGATAAAAATTAAATTATTGAAGAGTTTAATTTATAACCTAGAAAATAAAATTTATCATTCAATTTAAATGATTTACTAAATAAGAGCTTATCATTACATTGATAATTTCATAAATATTGAACCAAGGCTCGAACCAAAACCACCGCCTCGAACCTCAAATTTTTAAACCTTAACCATTGGTAAACCCACGAACCCACGAACCTGAGCTCCGAAAATTTTTTTAGGGTTTCCAGCCCTGCCTTTCACTGTGCTCCTTGCTAATATCGACCCCTAAAGGAAATGGGATACACACTGAAATCATTTAGCAACTTCCAAAGAAGGAATGTTAACTGAAGACAGACATATTAAGAGGTCGGTGGACAATCGCAGGAGATGTAAGGAATCACTTGTTTTAAAATGGATTGCAGCTACATAGATCCGGCATCGATACTGATTTATGTTAGAGACATGACTAAAACTCTCAAAATTTGTACTTCTTTAAGCTCGACAGTTAACTGAACCGAACCATTTATGAAAGAACAGCAGCTCTGTTTGCGGTTCGGTTCGGTTCAAATCCCGTTTAAAGCAATTCTCTTGTATACAATACAGTTAATTCATTATTATATACATATGTGGATTAAATTAAGCTTTACTATAACAACTTTCTTTATCTCTAGCAATCGCTCGCTTCTGCGATGACCTGTTTGTTGTAATTGCTGTCTACTCTGACTTGTAGCAAACGATCGAAGTCGAAGAAATGTGACTAAAAATAGCTACCGCTAGATGACGCCACTATCAGTAAAGAAAAATTCAAAATGGTGTGTGGAAGTGTTAAGTGACTCTTTGACTTGCTTCTCCTCTCTTTTATGATTTTTGAGTCAAAATGACATTTCAAGACAGCAACTCCCACGTGACGACAACAAAAACCTATCATACCAAAAACAGAAATGTGAATATGCATGTGTGTACATATGTTTGCTGACATAAACCATACGTACACAGCAGTCTTATCTTGCTCAAGTAAACATTGAAAAGCGAGGGAAATTGGACACTACCTAGCTTGGGCTTGGGCCACTTTTAAAACAATAACCATTTGAAAAGGCGGCAAAACAAGTTTTAAAAATAGCAAAGCTAAATGACGTCACCAGAATACAACAATAGCCAGAAGAATAAGACAAAACGTCAATGACGATTGAGTTCGAGTCCGAGACCATTTTCAAAAAGTTAGTTGTCCGTTGGAAATACCACAACAAAACACAAATTCACCTGCATTGCACCTCCCACCGCCCCTCACCCACCCCCACAGCCCACCAGCAACCACCAGTTGACTGCGCATGCTCCAACTCTCTCAAAAGCTGCTCTCTCTCTCTCTGTGTCTCACGCTCTTTCATTTACACTTTGCTTGTGTGTGTGTTGTATTAATAAAAGCAAAACGAAACGCGAATGAATGTTGTTATGTACACTGCGTATGTACTGCGTTATGTACTGCGTAATCAATTTTCGTTTTCTATTTTGTTTTGGGAAACATTGGTATTGCTGGACTATTTTCGTGGCCACAATATTTTGGGGGGCGGGGGTTTCTTAGGATTGGGCGAAGTTTTTCATTTTGCTGGTACGTGGCGCACTCACCTAAATTATTTTGGAATTTGTTGTTGTGTATGGATATGCACAGGACCAGGACTAGGACGACGAGATGAATGAGCCATAATCTGCATAACACTATGAATTTGAATTTTTTTTTCTTTATTTTTAGTTAACGAACGTACACATAGAATTTGTTTTGTATATTTTGTTTCTGTCTGTGTTAAGTTAACAACATTTTCAATGGAAGCTTTTTTGCATTTTTTTTCTTCTCCTTTCCGTTGCTTTTTAAAATTTATCGTAACGGAAATTAACGGCACGCGTATTGCACAAGCGAGAAAGCTTTTTTGAGACTGCTCGAAATGAGCTCCAAAACTAAACTGAATCGAATGTGAGCGCATGGAGCATGGAGACCGCCAGACAAGTGGCGGCGTTTGGGGCGCTTTTTTATACCCTTGCAAAGGGTATTATAATTTTGCCCAGAAGTTTGCAACGCATATAAATATTCAATTCCGACCCCATAAACTATATATGTACATATTCTTGATCAGGGCGACGATCTGAGTTGATTTAGCCCTGTCCGTATTTCTGTCTTTCTGTTTCTACGCAAACTAGTCTCTCAGTTTTAAGGCTATCGAGCTGAAATTTTGCACAGAGTCTTCTTTTTACTGCACGCTGCTAATATGTCGGAACTTGATCGGATGACTATATCTTATAGCTCCCATAGGAACGATCGGTCAAAAAACTAGTTTTGGTAAGAAAAACAATTTTGGTTTTCAATGTAAACGTTTGAAAACTTTGTATTTATTGGTTTTCTATGCTTTTTCATAATTTTACTAAGTTTGGTGAAAATCGGAAAACTATATGTTATAGTATTTGGCTTTTAATGGCACCGTCTTTAGACTTTGTATTTGTTGGTTTCATATGGCTTAACATGATTTTTCAAAGTTTTGTCAATATCGGGTACCTTTAGCTTATAGCTCCCATATGAACGATCGGTCTGGGTCAAAAGTAAAAAAACGTTTTTTTACAATATTACAGTTCATTAATTTGGACATCAATATAGATATATGCTTTTAAACAGATTTTGCAAAATTTGGCAGAAATCGTTAAATCAAAACGAGCATTTGCAAGAGTATTAAAACTTCGGCACAGCCGAAATTAACTTAGCCTTCTCGTTTATGGAATGCATTTTGAACTCTGAGTGTGTGTGTGTGAGTGTGAGAGAGAGGGAGTGTAAGAGAGCCATGGTACAAAAATAAACAAACAGTAGGGCAGAGAGGCAATTAAGGAGATCGTCAAGTGACGACACTACTGATCGCCGTTAACTTAGTGCAAATGCACCCAACTATGTGGCACTTACTGATTTAGGTAAAACCTACCTTTGATTTGTGTAGCAGCGCAGAGAGCAAAAACTAGTGCGCACTTGATGTAGCTACCTTTAAAATTTTACACATCGACAAAAATCCATGTTGGCGCCATCGCATCAATTCGGCTGTTTTAAAAAATGGGGCGCAAAAATTTGTGGCTCTACACCTTATAGTCTCTGGGATCAACGCGTTCATACAGACAGACGGTCAGACAGACATTGCTATATAGAGTCGGCTTTTGACGCTGATCAAGAATATATATACTTTATGGGGTCAGAAATGTTTCCTTCTTCATTTTACATTCATTTGCACAACTTTTCTGGTCCCCCTTTTCCTATTTTTAATGAGAACAGGGTATAAAAAAACATTTTGCACATATCTCTGGCAATCTCTGTCAAAACAGCAGAAGTCGCTAGACCGTACATCAAATTTTTCATGTCTATAATTTTAGGTTCGGAATAGTATCAGGTTCATCTTTTATTTTTAAAACGGTTCTGTTCAAGGTTCGGTTCACAGCAAAATAAATGTCGGAATTCCGGGCTCGAACAGGTTTGGTTTAAGCCCGGTTTGCAGCCCTGACCAAAATGGGGTAAAATACTCCATTTTCTACATTTTAATGTCAAATTTACAACTAGTCCATTAAACATTTTATTTCCGAATTTTTAGTGAGGAGTAGCTCTACTAAACAATTACCGGGAAATTACTCGTTTTGCATTGCTCAAAATCATTTAAAACCTTTATTTATATAAATTATATGTGCTGCAAGGGTATACAAACTTCGTACAAGCCGAAGTTAACTTTCCTCTCTTTTTTTAGTTATTTTGACTTTTTCCTATGTTATTTATAAATGCCAACACTGAAAATGAATTAGTTGGTGTTCTGCCACTCTCGCTCTTTATATTAAATACTAAAAATACCAAAAAGTGCTGCCAAGTAACTGAAATGATCTTGAGTGAGAACCCGTTATATTTAAAAGTTATAAGTGGATAATAAGTCTGCAGCTGTAAATCATATATTGAATCAATATTTACCTGTTAAATTAGTTAAATATTACAATTTCTGAACTATTTTTAAGATGCTCTTTTTTTCTCCTAAAAGCATATAAGTGTACTTTTGCAATTGCAATGAGGTGCGCCAAAAAAAATCAGGCCTACCATGCATCAGATACCACACATTACCCTCTCTCAATTACTTACGCTCTCTCTCTCTCTCACTCACTCTCTGCTGTTCTCGCCTCACTTGTTGCTGATCAACTTCAGTTTCAGTCCTGAGCGCCTTCTGAAACTCTTTCAGTACCGAGTGTGGATCTTTGGCGAGCGGACGGTTCGGGTTTGTTCCAACAAACGAATTTCCATAAATCTCCTTGCCTCTGGGAAAATATCTTCTTGTTTTTGCTTTCTGTGCGACTGCTGCATACATATGGATGTGCATGTGTGTTAGTGCGCGAGTGTATCTGTGTGTGCACTACTCCTACTCCCTTCTTTAAGTTTATAAAAAGAAGAAAAAATATTCGAATTGTGTTTGCTTGTTTTTGTGTATAACAGAAAATGTTTTCTTGGGGCGCACATCAGGAATAGAGAGATCTGTAGCTGATACAATACCTCATCTTTTGGTAAGTTGAAAAACGTCGAATAAAACATATGTTACTTTTCCCTATGCGGAGTTTTATGTAGTCTGCAGCTGTCGACGTTTATCTGTTTTGCTCCGTTTGTTGTCACTGTCTACTTCTACATACTTCTGCCACTTCGAAGTACTTCTTCTCGGCATTCGCATCCGTTGTTGTTGTTTTTTTTGTTGTGCTGAGACATTTTTATCTTTGCCATGTTTATACACATTCTATATGAGATAACCCATTGGCTTCAAGTAACTTGGCGGGAATTGGAACAGTCCAAGAAAGTCTTAGAAATAAATAGATATTTTACCAAATTTCAGAATCTTTTGAGCAGAAACCCGCCCTTTGAGAGTCTAATTCAATGTGGTGAATTGAAAGGAAAATTTAAAATATCCGCTCTTCGATATGTAAGATTTTTTTTAACGATACTCAAATTCTCCGCATTGATTCTTCCAAGTTTTATAAAATGAAAATCATGGCTGCACAAACATTTTAAAGGACCTGCAGTTCTCGTGTGTAAAACAATATTTAGGGTTTGAGGTTTTTGGATAAAGTTTTTGGTTTCGTATCGCGGAGCGGTTTTTTATCTTATCTTCGAGCCTAGGTTCGTTTTCAATAATTTTTCTCAGCTCTATTATTGTAAAAAACGAACAAAGTATTTAATTTTATAAACGCTTGCCAGTATCTCCTATTTTTAAGGATATAATTTTTGTAAACCTGCAGATTTTTTTATAAAATTTTTATTCGGGGGTGTCCTGGAAATCTCTAGAGATTTTGTCTTTAGTTGGTTTGGAAACCGCTCGAAAAATCCGTCGGTGTCCCAGAACTTCGAGCGATTTCATTTTCTTAGTGGCAAAGGGAATTTGTCCAATTGGGTTCAAAATAATTGTCCATCTCACAAAACAGGGCTGCATCACGCGCAATAAAATTTTCCTTATTTAAGTTTTGAATTAAAATGATGTTAAACGGAAATCTGTCAGCTGTAGCATAAGTTTTATGATTCATGCTAATGTTATAACTTAAATTAAAGTCGCGTTACCCAAAATTAAAGTGAAAAATTTAAAAATATTTTCGCGCCAATCATAAAGCAACACTTTCCAACCCTTGGTTCGTTTGTTGTTGACAAATTTCCCATTTGGCGCTACTGAGGAGGCCGATGGCGCCACTGGTACGACGGATTTGGCGGATATGGCAGCCTTTGGTTGGTTTTGCGAAAAATTATTAAAACGCAAACTTCAATATTAAATCAAATAAAACATGTTATTTATTTGATGCAGTTTATCCAGTAAAATAATGTAATTTAAATTTCCAAGACTAATTTTGCTTATCAAAATAGTTTTAGCGATGAATTTAGTAAAATCTCTAACCAAATCACTAGAGCTATGAAACCAACCGAAAGAGATTTCTAGGACACCGAGAATTGGTTTTGGGTTGGAATTTGGTTGGAAGAGATTTCTGGGACACCGCCGATTAAAACGCATCGATATCGGTGATTGAAAACAGGTTTAGGTTGAATTATTCTGTTACACTTGAAAAGGTACGCAGTGAAATTGTGATAGAACTCTGGGTTTGGTTCGAAATCGAATCACTGTCGAAGTACCATATATAAATGTTTGATACTAAATTTGTTCAACTTTTGTGACTAGCGCTCTAAATTATAAGTATTATGTACTTGTAGCGTTAGGATGATTAGACAATAAAGAAACAAGAAAGTGTGACCGTACTTTGTCCCTCTAATTTTCTCTTGCTTCAACTATGGAAATATCTGCAAATTAATTTTATATATCTGAGAAAATACGTTTCGGAGTGTTGATCGGAGATTGATTTAGTTTTTTATTTTTAATTTTTCTTACCTAGAAAAGTTACTCGAAACTTAATTCCAGTTCTAGTTCCTAGGTAAAGATATAGGTAACTTTTTGTTTAGTCTATAAAGCATAATTTATCCAGAACTACCTATCCGAAACTTTGAGTCTTCCTTTATATTTCAGATGGGGTAGCTAGATATATGGTAATAAATCGAAAGATTCTCGCAGAGAAGTAGAACAGATCTGTGTAAAAATTGTTTGAGACGTTTTAAATCAGAAAAAGTTCTTTTAGTGTTTCAGATTTCTTAGACTAAAGTTTCCCCTATATAAATTTTGGTCCTAAATTAAAAAATATTTAGAAATTGATAATTATCATGTTTTACGTTGGCGACAACTTCACAATGGCATATACTTATTTAGGTACAGCCTATAAGCCTCAACATTTTTAAATTATTGCAATATTATTCTGAAGTTTTATTAAAAATTGTCTCAGTCAAAAATTGTAGCAAAGCGATAGGAACAATTTCCGAACCCAAAATTTCAGTTGGGTTTTACAAAAATTAATTTTCCTAGTGATTGTTTTGTTACAGTGGCGTAGATAGGGAAGGTTTAGGGAGTTCAAACTCTCTCGTTAGATTCTCGACTCTGAATTTATTGGTTGATTTCCAAAACCAAGGAGCTAAGGGACACATTGGTAGATTTTTCAAGTATGCTTTCCTTTCTTGTTAAGGTCAAACTATATGAGACTCTGAGACTTCGAATCTAAATGATCATCGACTCAAATCTAAATTAACCATAAACCAATAAGAAGAAGTTCCGTATTATTTTTTGAATATTTTTCAAATAAATTGGATTTGTTTTTAAAGGGAAGTTTATTGATGGGACTTTTCAAAAATGTTTCTATTTTTTTCTAAGAAGTTCAACATAAACATTTATATTACTGCAGTCCTGCTATTGTGCCGAAATAAATGTTCATGTCATCTGGAATCAAGCCTTAAATAAGAAATTGGATTATCTATAAGTTGACAGCAAAGTCTGCTGGATTTTCTTAATTCAGTAAATTTCTTAACTGGTTTCTTCTAAAACGATTTCATTAGGCACATGCTAAATTTTGTTAAATACAAATTACATGGCTAGACATTCAGTTCAGATTATGACTGAAACATGATGCCATACTTACAAAACTCATACATTATATATCGTATGACAAGGCAAGGAATATAGTGCATAGCTAAGCGCATTTTGCACTCAACAACGACGACGACGAGGTTGCTAATTAAAACCGAGAGCCAAGCTTTTGTTTTGTATTGTGCAGAGCAGATGTGCATCCAAAAGACACTAACATATTTTGATGAGATTTGAGAAAGGATTTAAATAGTTCAAGTCTAATTATAGTAAAACATTGCAGGCTGACCTCATACGTATATTTAAGATGCTAGAACTTCCACAACATGTGTGCTCCAGACAGTACACATGTACAAGTGTGCGTTTGTGTGTGGTCAAATAAGCTTCGCGCCTTAATGAAATTGAAAATATAAACATGGGCCAGCTAAGAAAACAACGCGTACACATCAGAGCAATTATATGAGCAAATTTTTTGTGTGGACTCCCGACTTCTTCCAATGTGATTGTGTGTGTGTGTGTCTGCTTGGGTAAATTTACTTTTTGTTTAGTTCTTTGCTTATTTGTTTATTTGCCAGTATTCTCTCTCTGCGACTCCTAATGAAACTGAAAGAGACAATAAAAAACGCTGACGCAATTAGAAAAGCCGACAAGCCAACATCACCAACATCTCTGTGAATGAACTCTTATCGGCACAGTTTAAATTACGAAATAGTTTCATTCTTTATGTATGTTTGTACATTGTACATACATATATCAGTATGCCACATCTAGGGCCTAGTAGCAAGTCTTGACTTATGCCAGCTTATCTCCTGCTCGCAACACAGTTTTGAGTATTCGTTTTCATTTTCGTTGCGTGACTTCTGATAAGAAATGTCCCGACCGAGTCTATGAGAAATACTCTCATTTTAAGATGAGTTCAACATATAAATTATATAATTTTTATACACAAAAATACATATTATTGATCAATAATAATATTAAAAAAAAGGGGAAAGTTAACTTCGGCTCGGCCGAAGTTTTGTATACCCTTGCAGTTTGATTTTCTAAAAAACACTACTTTTCGGACCTTACTTTTCTATGGGAGCTATACTATTTAGATGTCCGATTTTGACCAAACTTAGTGCAATCATGAAAAAGCACAACAAACTGTTAATTACGAAATTCGGAGGCGATCCCAATTAAAACAAAAAAGTTTTTCTCACTAGAACTTTTTTGACCGATCATTCATAGTGCAGCTATAAGCTATAGTCATCCGATTTTGACAAAACTTAGTAGAATTGTGTAAAAGTATTTAAAATAAATATTTGCCAACGTAGGAGGCGTTTTCGTCATAAACAAAAAAATTTTTCTTACAAGAACTAGTTTTTCGACCGATCGCTCCTATGGCAGCTATAAGCTATAGTCATCCGATTCTGACCAAACTTTGTGGAATCGTGTGGGAGCATATAAAACAAATACATGTCAATTTTGAGCACATTTTTATTAAAAACAAAAAAGTTTTTCTAACTAAGACTACTTTTCAGACTATACTTTTCTATGACAGCTATACTATATAGATGTCCGACGAAATTTGGTGCAATCATGGAAAAGCATTGCAAACTAAAAAGCTTTTCTCACTAAAACTAGTTTCTAGACCAATTGTTCCTATGACAGCTATATGCTATAGTCATCCGATCCGGCCGGTTCCGTCAAATTTGCAGCTTATTTGTACCATAAGACTTTGTGCAAAGTTTGGTGAAGATAGCTTTCAAACTGACGGAGAAGATAGCATAGAAACAGACAGACGGACGGACGGACAGACGGACAGGGCTAAATAAACTCAGCTCGTCATGCTGATCAAGAATATATATACTTTAAGTGGTCGGAGATGCTTCCTTCTATGCGTTACAAACATCCGGACATTTTTATAATACCCTCTGCAAGGGTATACAAAAGCAATGATTCTAAAGAAAAGACTCTCTGAACATTCACAAACTGATAAACCCAAGTACCATGCAACAATGTTTTAATTTCTCTCTCTCTCAACATACTGGGACTAACTAACTTTTATCGCCTTAGCTGGAGATTGAGACCCCGTCCATTCAGCATTCATGTGACATCTCTCAGTTGCTGCGTAAGATTCATGGGGTACGGATGCTGTTTTGAGAAGAATAAAAAAAAACATTTAAATTTAAAACTAGAGCATAAAAAACTGATAAGACTACCTCGAACAACATATAAAGTAAATTCCAAGATTTTATATGAAAAACTTTTTAATTTGCTCAACATTTTTACAGCGTGAAGTGGTGTGAAGTCATAATGAAAGGATAAATTTGGATTAAACGAGCAGCAGGAGCAGTGGATGAAACGAGTGAGTATGAAGGAATAGAATGCCTAGAGAAGTCATGTCCATATTAAATTAAATTCGTGTGCTGAACCGTTTTTGATTTGCCTTTCTTTGATGTTAAGTACTATTTCTCAACTGTAAAATAAATAGTCCCAAACAATTCCTTGATTTTTCAGACGAAGATAATTCATTTGTACACCCTTGCAAAGGGTATTATAAAATTGAGCCGTTGTTTTTAACGCATTGAAGGAAGCATCTCCGACCACATAAAGTATATATATTCTTGATCAGCACAACGAGCTGAGTTGAGCTGAGTCCGTCTGTCCGTCCGTCCGTCCTTCCGTCTGACTGTTTCTAGGCTATCTCCTCCGTCAGTTTGAAAGCTATCTTCACCAAACTTTGCACGTAGTCTTTTGGTACAAATACGTTGCACATTTGTCGGAACCGGCCAGATCGGATGACTATAGCTTACAGCTGTCATAGGAACGATCGGTCGAAAAACTAGTCTTAGAAAGAAAAAACTTTTTGGACCTGTCTCATCTAGCAATGCTAGTCTGATCACCTTATCAATAATGGTTAATTTTAAATATATCAATTTATAGGTATAATCCCATCACGTGGAGCAGAGCTTCAATACCATAACCACATCATTATATACACAAAAGGAAATCAAACGAACAAAAAGCGACATACGCTGATTAAAACCCCCACAGCCGGAAGTCCCTAGTGGAACACGACCCCAACAACAAACAACACCCATTCAGCCACCAGAGAGAACGAGAGAATTCGGGTTCTCTCCCGAGTAAGCGATATGCTGGATCGCAGCGGCCTTATCGCTGGCCTCTTCTTTGTGCTGGCTTTATTGGCCAGTCAATTGGAGGCTCAGCGCTTGCCGCCCCAATCCCAACCTCAACATGGACGTCGCGATCGTCCGCGAAATCCACCCCGTCAATATATCAAAACACATCCCTGCGAACGATCCTCCTGCTATCCCGCCACGGGTAATCTGTTAATTGGTCGAGAGAATCGTTTGACTGCCAGCTCCACCTGTGGTCTCCATTCCCCCGAGAGATTCTGTATTCTATCCCATTTGCAGGACAAGAAATGTTTCCTTTGCGATACACGTGAGGCCACACGTCACGATCCCTACAAGAATCATCGCATTGGACAGATCATATACAAAACCAAACAGGGCACCAATATACCCACTTGGTGGCAGTCAGAGAATGGCAAGGAGAACGCCACCATACAATTGGATCTTGAGGCGGAATTCCATTTCACCCATTTGATTATTACTTTCACCACCTTCCGCCCTGCGGCCATGTACATTGAACGTTCATTTGATTTCGGGGCCACTTGGCATGTCTACCGTTATTTCGCCTACAACTGCGAAGATTCGTTTCCGGGTGTACCCACCATTTTGCATAACATCACTGATGTAATGTGTACCTCTCGGTATTCCAACGTGGAACCTTCGCGCAATGGTGAGGTGATTTTCCGGGTACTACCACCCAATATCAATGTATCCGATCCCTATGCGGAACACGTGCAGAATCAACTGAAGATGACGAACTTGAGAATACAGTTGACCAAGTTGCACAAGCTGGGTGACAATCTGTTGGATAATCGTCTGGAGAACGAGGAGAAGTACTACTATGGCATCTCCAATATGGTTGTACGTGGATCCTGCTCTTGCTATGGCCATGCCTCGCAGTGCTTGCCCCTGGATGATGCGATAACCAATGATTTTGATATGGTGCATGGACGTTGCGAGTGTACACATAATACCAAAGGCTTAAACTGTGAATCCTGCGAGGACTTTTTCAATGATCTACCCTGGAAACCTGCATTTGGCAAGCAAACGAATGCCTGCAAGAAATGCGAGTGCAATGATCATGCCGTCAGCTGTCACTTTGATGAGGCCGTGTTCACCGCTTCGGGTCATGTGTCGGGTGGTGTTTGCGATAATTGTATGCACAATACCCAGGGACAGCACTGTGAGGAGTGCATGCCTTTCTTCTATCGCGAACCCATGGAAGATCTGCGTTCTCCGTATGTATGCAAGCCCTGCGATTGCGATCCGAATGGTGCTTTGGACGACGGTATTTGCGATTCGGTGAATGATCCCGAGAATGGTATCATGGCCGGGGCATGTCATTGTAAGCCATATGTGAAGGGACGTCGCTGTGATTCTTGCAAAGATGGCTACTGGAATCTTCAGCCAGATCATCCGGATGGCTGTGAGGCTTGCACCTGTAACATACTGGGCACCATTGACAATTCCGGTTGCAATATGTTTAATGGTGAATGCACCTGCAAGCGCTTGGTCACCGGCAAAGATTGCAATCAATGTCAACCGGAGACCTATGGCCTGTCGGAAACGGAGGACGGTTGCACGCTGTGTAATTGTGATGCTGGTGGTTCGTATGACAACTATTGTGATGTTTTGACGGGTCAATGTCGTTGCCGTCCTCACATGACGGGACGCACTTGCTCACAGCCCAAGCAAAACTATTTCATCCCGGATCTTCATGTGGTACACGAGGCTGAAATATCAGATGCTTGCATTTCCTTTGGCAATAACGGCAATTGCAGCACCGTACCCCAAGCTCCCAACACAGACGACACACGTCCGCCCGACTTTACGGGCATTGGCTTTACCCGTGTGCCAGAGAATTCTGAACTGGTCATTACTGTTGATGATATACCCAGATCCATGCCCTATGATGTGGTCATACGTTATCAGTCTACCTCCCGTGGGGATTGGGATGATGCCTACATCACTTTAGTGCGTCCTGATCAGATAGATCCCGAGGGAGAGTGTGGCGCTTTGGCCGCCACTGCAGCGGCAGAGACCAGAATACCGTTTACTCTGCCCGATCGGGAGCGTCAGGTAGTGGCTCTGCATGATGTCTGCCTAGAGACGGGCAAAGTTTACAAATTTAAAATCTATTTCGAAAGACGTCGTCACAATGAGGATAGCCCCACGGCCACCATATTAGTGGATTCCCTCACTTTGATACCCAGAATCGAGGTGACACCCATTTTCCAGGGCTCACCGATTGCCGACTTGCGACTCAGGGAGTATATCAACAATAACTGCAACCAATCATTATATGATATGCGCTATGTGGGTCTGACCAGTCCCAAGTGCAAGGATCTGGAGAATTATGTCAGCACATATGTGCATGATGGCGCCAGTATGTGCAATTGCAATCCGACGGGCTCGCTGAGCAAGAACTGTGATGCCAATGGTGGCTTTTGTCAGTGCAAACCTCATGTGGTGGGACGTCAGTGTGATCAGTGTGCTCCTGGTACTTACGGATTTGGGCCGGAGGGTTGCAAAGCCTGTGATTGTAACAGCATCGGATCCAAGGATAACAACTGTGATCTGCTGACGGGACAGTGTACCTGTCATCCCAACACCTATGGACGCGAGTGTAATCAATGTCAGCCGGGCTACTGGAATTTCCCCAATTGTCAGGTGAGATTATCCTCTTTTTTTCTCCAAACAACCCTAGTTCTGGGTACCGTTTTCATAGTTGATTGACTGACCATTTTGTCGTCTAATTCCAGGTGTGCGAATGCAATGGACACGCTGCCCTATGTGATTCGGCAACGGGACAATGTCTCAATTGTCAAGATTCCACAGCGGGCTATGGTTGCGACAATTGCCTTGATGGTTATTATGGCAATCCTTTGCTGGGCAGTGAAATAGGCTGTCGACCGTGTCGTTGTCCGGATACCGTGGCCAGTGGATTGGCTCATGCTGAGGGCTGCTCCCTGGATACACGTAATAATAACATGCTGTGCCACTGCCAGGAGGGTTATGCCGGCTCACGCTGTGAAATCTGTGCGGATAATTACTTCGGTGAACCCGAGAATGGAGGACAGTGCACAAAATGTGATTGCGGTAATAACATCGATCCATATGAAACGGGCAACTGTGATCGTGAGACGGGAGCTTGCCTAAAGTGTCTATACCAGACCACAGGAGATCATTGCGAGCTGTGCCGGGATGGGTTCTTTGGGGATGCCCTGCAACAGAATTGCCAGCAATGTGAATGCGACTTCTTGGGTACCAACAATACGTTGGCTCATTGTGATCGTCATACGGGCCAATGTCCCTGCCTGCCCAATGTGCAGGGCCTGCGATGTGATCAGTGTGCCGAGAATCATTGGAAAATTGCCTCCGGTGAGGGGTGTGAGGCCTGCAATTGTGATCCCATCGGAGCAGTGCAGGAACAGTGTAATGCCTATACGGGACAGTGCGAGTGCAAACAAGGATTTGGTGGACGTGCCTGTAATCAGTGTCAGGCTCACTACTGGGGAAATCCCAACGAGAAATGCCAACCCTGTGAGTGCAATCAATTTGGAGCAGCCGACTACCAATGCGACCGGGAGACGGGTCAATGCGTCTGCCATGAGGGTATAGGCGGTTACAAGTGTAATGAGTGTGCCCGTGGCTATCTGGGTCAATTCCCACACTGTGCTCCTTGTGGGGAGTGTTTCAATAACTGGGATCTGATTTTGAATGCCCTGGAAGATGCCACCCAGGGCACCATACAGAGAGCCAAGGAAATCAAGCAGGTGGGAGCCACGGGAGCCTATACAGCTGAGTTCAGTGAACTGGATAAGAAGCTGCAGCATATTAAGGATCTGTTGCAGAACACCACAGTCAGTCTAGTGGATATAGATAATTTGGACGGTGAGGCTCAGAAACTAAAGCAACAGTTGATGGCGTCCCATCAGCGCTTGAGTGAGACCGAGCTAAGTCTCGACGATATATACAACAAATTGAGTCTGTCGGGTGTCGAGCTGGAGGGTCTACAGAATCATTCCCGTCAGGTGCAGGAGCTTTCCAAGCAGCTTAAAGAGAATGGCATCGAACTGCAGGAATCCAACATCGAAGGTGCCTTGAATCTCACCCGGCATGCTTACGAAAGGGTCAGCAATCTGTCCACTCTGAAGGATGAGGCCAATGAGCTGGCCTCCAACACCGATCGCAATTGCAAGCGTGTAGAGACTTTGTCCAACAAGATTAAGGATGAAAGCGATGCCATAGCGGGTAATGATGCCACCATATCTGAGTATCGTGATGAGCTGAGTGCCTTAACCTCTCAAATCCCCGAGCTAAACAATCAGGTATGTGGCAAACCGGGGGATCCTTGTGATAATCTGTGCGGTGGTGCGGGCTGTGGTAAATGCGGTGGTTTTCTCTCCTGCGAGCATGGGGCACGTGCCCACTCGGACGAGGCTTTGAAAGTGGCCCAGGATACGGAGAAGGCTATCACTAAAAAGAAAGATCAGGCCGATCAGACCATCCGCGCTCTCACCCAAGCCAAATTGAATGCCTCGGAGGCCTATCAAAAGGCCAAGACTGGCTTTGAACAATCCGAGCGTTATCTCAACCAAACCAATGACAACATCAAGATGGCCGCCAAGCTCATCAATGCTGTTCAGGATTTCCAGGAGAACAAGACCGCCTCGCCTGCCGAAAGTAAACAGTTGGCTCAGGATACCCTACTCTTGGATCTCACCCTAGATCCCAAGGAAATCGAATTGCTGGGCGTTAAGATCAATGATGCCGTGGCCTCGCTCAAAAACGTGGAATCGATTATCTACAAGACCCGACCCGATTTGAATATTGTGAACAACCTGCAGAGAATAGCCAATAATACCAAGGAGACCGCCAACTCCATACTGGAAACCGCCAACTCAGTGGTAGAAAATCTGGCCGCTGCCGATGAGTCGCAGGGTAAGGCTCAGGATGCCATACAACAGGCTAACAGTAACATTGAGCTGGCCGCCAAGGATCTCGAGAAGATCGATGAGGAGACTCAGGCCGCTGAATCGCCGGCCAATGTCACAGCCCAACAGGTCGATGAGCTGGCCAAAAAGGTAAAGCGTCTGCAGAAGAATATTTTAAAGAATGAACTGGATGCCAAGGAGATTACCAAAGAGGCGAATCGTGTCAAAACGGAGGCATTACGTTCCCGGGGCGAGGCTAGCAATTTGCAATCCTCGACCAGTGCCACCAATCAAACACTGACGGATCGGGCCAGTCGCTCGGAGAATGCCCGGATGCGGGCCAAGCAGTTGCTACAGCGGGCCTCCAAGCTGACCGTCGACACCAACGAAAAATTACAGGAGCTTAATCTGCTGCAGTCCACCTATGAGGATAGAAATCAACAGTTGGCCAATCTACAGGCTAAGATCCAACCACTCAACGATGAGGTTGAACTCTATCTTCGAAGCATTCAGGTGGATGCCGAACGCTATAGGCAGTGCACAGTGTAGACAGAAATGTGAGTATTTGGGATTGGGAACTTTGGCAATATAGGGAGATGATATGACAACTAGAAGTGCGTAAGTACCAAATATGTCTTAAACTAAATTAAATATAAAAACAAGAAAGAAAGTTGGTCAAGCCCGACTATAGCATCACGCTGCCCATAATTGTTTGTTTTTCCTATAACTCGACTATCGCTCATCCGATCATTACCATTCCTTTGGCGGGTCGATAAATAATCCTGATTACTAAATATGTCCAGAAAGAACGAACCTTTTATCTATAAAACTGCGGGAGATATAACGTTAAAGCTAATATTAACGAGAGCGTAAGGTAAAGTTGGTTTTAGCCCGACTTCGCTATACCCGTTACTCAGGGGAATCAATCTTGTATAGCATTCCCTTATGTTAGTTAACAGAGCATTAACATTAATAAGAACATTTCAACATTATGTAGGCAAACAGAGCATGTGGCGCCAAAAAGTATCCAACTTTTTTTATAACTTTTATAAATTTGCCATTTATTATCCGATCTTCATGAAACTTTCAGAGATTTTAGATATTGGGCACATACACTACACTGCAAAATATGAGCTTGATATCTTCAAAATTGTTGGAGTTTTTCAACATTTTTATTGTTGGGGGAGGGAGGGGGCGTGGCCAAAATTGGGAAAACTTTATCTGCGTAAGGATAATAGAAGTCTACATAAATCAGGGATAATGGAAGGGGTTTTTTTATTTATAATAAGTTTTTCTAATTGCGCCAGATTTTGGGTAGGGCTGTAAAACGGCTCAAATTGGTGTCAATTTGTGGCATTGGGAACGGCCGCTATATTGCAAAACGCGAATTGCTCCATATCTCTGAAACTATCGCGCTTAGACCAAAAAATATTTCTTGCTTTGATCGGAAATTTTTTATTTTTAATTATATTTGTTATTTTTCCATCTCTTTGCAGATATGCGTGCGCGTGCCCCTTCAAAATGCCATATTCATGAACAAAAACAAAAGAAACTAGAAATTGCACTTTGGCAAAAGTTATTATTTAAAACTGTTAAGTAACCGTTACGTTTTGTACTCTAGGCAAACAACACTGCAATATGTTTATTTAAAATTTAAAGAAAATGAAGCCTTCTCCTCTAAGTTTTTTCTATCCTCTACGCTTTATGCAAAACAAAACTAAACACAATAAATGTAATTAAATAAACAACCCAAATGTGATGGTGTGAGTAATTGGTTTTCTCCCAGAGCCCAAAAACTGATCAACCAAGTCTAAGAGAGAGAGAGAGAGAATCTTCGCCATCAGATGTCAGAGAACCCTTTCAATGGATACTATATGGGCTTATGTGTATGCATATATCGTATACAAGTTCTAGACGCTGACCGCTTGGCGGTTTTGTCAATCCGTTTTGTTTTAGTTCTTCTGCATATCGCGTGCAGCAACATTTTGTGTTTTTGTTTTTAATTAAAAATTTTGTATATATTAGATACGAAATTTTGTTTTGGTTAAAGGTTATTGATTTCAGTAATAAAATCGCTGTGCTAATATGGATAGGCGGTATGGACGTTTAACAAGGAGCTCTGCAGGTATAAATATAATTGGTAAACATATTATATATATATATATATCGGGTAAGATAAAGGTCAGAAGAGAAAAGAAGAAAGAGATAATTTCCGGAATTTCATTGAGAAACACAAAACACTACCAAATTGGACAATTCAAAATACTTAAAGAAACTTCGTGCAAAGTTTGGTGAGAATAGCTTTAAAACTGACGGAGGAGATAGCATAGAAACAGACGGACAGGGGTAAATAAACTCAGCTAGCAGCCCTGTTCAAGAATATATATAGTTTATTGGGTTTATGGGTTCAAGGGCATAATAGTCCAATTTTCCATATTAAAATCAAAAAATTGGTATCTTATGAACAAGAACAAACTTTGCTTGTTGAGCTTTAAGTAACTTCAATAAAGAGTCTGGATAGGATCTATACAATATAATGGCCCAATTTTTACGAATTTTCGTCAGATCATGTAGTTAGGCCTTAAACTCTTAAATTTAAAATTTTATTGCGATATCTCACCATTTGTTCGTTTAAATAACAAAATGTCGCTGGTGCAGCCATTCGAACCATTAAACCATCGGAATTTGGACCATGAAGCCAAACTGTGAGAACTAAGCTATTTTCACTCCCATGGATTAAAATGTGTAGCATACTTTTTGAAGCACGGAATTACGGTTTAAAATACATATTAAAATATTTTTTAATTAATTGATTTTTTGTTTTAAGAAATGAATATAAAGAACAGGTTAAATACATGAAAATAACGGTGAAAGTAATCAGCTTGACTGAAAATCCTTAACGGGGTGGGCAGTCAAAGTTTAGTAATTTTGCGTCAATAACTCATAAACGACTGATCAGATCATGACAATTTTTTTCCAAAAAAAACGTTTACTTATGTGTAAATATAATTACAAGTTTTTCTTTTTATTAATAAAACCAAAATGTTGAAAAATTTTCCAACTTTGATTTGGATTATCAATATGTTAAAAAAATTTTAATTTTTTGAAAAATGATGTGCGTTAAGTTCAATCTTTTAAGAACATTTCGTAAAAAATTTTAGCTTCCTACCAAAAAATGAGATTTCTGGCCCACAGTGCACTGTGGGCCGGTGTGAACGGTCCTTTCAATCGCAATTCACGCAACTATCGCAGTTGCAGTATCGTCAAAATTATCGCCACCCTTAAAGTATCGATTGACCACCGAATGCGACGCGATTCAATATTGATAGATAGACTCTCGATAGATTGAGTGGTCGCGGTTTTATATCGATAGATAGATTTTCGATAGATTTCGATAGACATGTTATTAATAATATTAATATGAAATTTATCGTGCTAGCGTCAACAAGTGCAGTGCTGTAGTTTATTAATAATATTTATAACAAGCGAAAGTGAAACACGGAAAAACCTACATATATTAACTTGCAGTGCGTGGGAAATATTTATTGCGACATGCAAAATCGCAGACCTACTTATAAAAATACATGACAGATGTGCACACACACATAGCCAAAAATACACATACAACCCAAAGCTATAATAAGAATATCTGAAAATATAATAAATATTACGCCAAAGAAAGGCGAAAGAAGGCATCTGTAAAAGCGTGAGCCAAAAGGGACCAAAGCCAAAGCCTGAAAATTGACGTGCAGCGTCAAGTGTTTTCTTTTTTCTGTGTGTGGCGGAGCGAACTGTGAAGCGGTGGGAGGGGGATGAGGTTGAGTTGACTTGGATGCACCCAAACCTACTGAAGAGAATAAATCAATTTTTGCCTACTGTCTGTCTCCATTACTTTAATCGTTCCCCATTTCAGTTTCAAGATATTTTCTTGCCGAGCTCTTCCACTTTTCGATATTCCTAATTGAGTTTTGATGTTTAAAACTATTAACAACGTTGACTTAGCCCAAGGCCTCTACCAGGTAAAAAGAAGATTACCCGAACCTTCAGCTCTGAACCACTTGAGTTCTGTAGAGTGGGTAATAAAACCAGGGCTGCAAACCGGTTGAGAACCGAACCGGTTTAATCCCGGAAATCCTATTTTTTTTCCAACAAAACAAAGGTGAGAAAATGGTTAAACCAGAACCTGTTCCGAACTCATGTTTCTGTTCGGTTTAACAAAATCTAGCGAAGTTATTGATTTGTCAATAAAAGTTCTCGAAATACGTTTAGGACCAGCTATGAAAGTTATTTCCCCGATTTTGAGGCTTGCGAAAGTGTTTCAAATAATAAAGCCATTAAAGCAGGGTTCCCCAAGAAGAGAAGCTCTTTGTCTCTCTCTGACACTCACTGATACATTACTTCGGCACGAATTCGGTGTTAATCGCCGAGTGTGTTCGGCTCCCAGGGCTATGGCTGGGAAACACTGTATTAGAGCCTTCGATGGCATTAATAGAGAACTCACTAAATCAAACATTTTAAAGATTTAAAGCAAGCCAAAGTAAAGAAGTTCTGAAAATTATTCAGACTATTAAAACACATTGAAAGGTGTACCAGAAATATCTAGAGATTTTCGCTTAAGGCGTTTTATTTCTAATTAAAAGTGCTTGTGTATATGTGAAATGTCTCCAAAATGCTAGGCTACTAAATTAGACGACAAATGATGAGAGACATTATTCTTGTCACTTTATATTTAATGTCCTCCTTGTTTACTTCAATATCCAAACGTTTATTTAATTCCTGCAATTAACCACTATCTATCCCTTCACATTCGACTGCCGTCGTTATGTTCAATCAATATATTAGCGACGCAAACCGCTCGGAAATAAGGACTAGTTTGGTTCTGGTGACTAAAATCCAAACAGGTCGCAAAAACCCTTATGGGCATTTCCATTATGACGAGCATAACCTTCGTACATATTTAAAGAGAAAAAGTCAAAATAAATCGCATTTCACTTCGTTTTACTTTATTATAAAGCTCTTAGAAGCCTTCTAAGTGCTAGTGACCAGTTTGTTTTGCTAACATAAGAACAACTTAAAATATTAAGACAAATTAGCGCCTGACTAATGGGAGCTCTTAGCCCATATAGATGTCCGATTTCGGCCAAATTTAGTGGAATCATGGAAAAGGCGATTCCATTTAAAACAAAACAGTTTTTCTCACTAGAACTTCTTTGTCGACCGAACATTCATACTGCAGCTATATGCTATAGTCATCCGATTTTGACAAAAGTTTGTAGAATTGTGTAAAAGTATATAAAATAAATATATGCCAACGTAAAAGACGTTTCCATTGAAAACAAAAAAGTTTTTCTTACAATAACTAGTTTTTCGACCGCTCGTTCTTATGGCAGCTACATATATGCTATAGTCATCCGATCCGATTTACGAAACTTTGTAGAATTGTGTAATGTAAAATGGCTTGACACAGCCCCAAAGGGCCAAAAGCCGAGCCTCTCTCAATCTCTTGGCTTATGCGCTTCTAATTTTTGCACAAGAGAAAGGGACCTACAGTTTCACGCCGAATATGAACGGAAGTTTGAAAAGCTTTTCATGGCTAATTACTACAAAGCTGGCGCCAACAGCAGAGAGGGGTGACCGGGTGTAAAGTTTATTCAAAGAAAAAAACTTTTCATTAGATGTTCCGAAGCGGGATCGAACCCATGACCAGCGGTCGCGCACACTAGCCGCAGAGCCCCCCGGCCACACGAAACTTTGTAGAATTGTGTGGGAGCATATAAAACAAATACATTTCCATTGAAAACAAAAAAGTTTTTTCTTACTAAGACTACTTTTCAGACTCTACTTTTCTATGACAGCTATACTATATAGATATCCGATTTCGACCAAATTTGGTGGAATCATGGAAATGTATAGCAATATAAGAAATACGAAGTTGGGTGGCGTTTCAATTGAAAACAAAAAAAGTTTTTCTTACTAAAACTAGTTTTTCGACCGACCGTTTCTATGACTATATATGCTATATGCTATATTCATCCGGCCGGCTCCTTAAAATGTACCAAAAGATTATAAACCAGGATTATAAAGTTATTAAATGCCTATTCCCAGGAACAATAATTTTTTTTTTTGACACAGTACTTTATATGATTCAACTAAGAACTTTTGAACAACTGTCTTATTCATACGAAGCATTGTGACAAAAATAAAATTTATTGTTCCTGGGAACAGGCCTTTAAGAGGAAAAAACTGCAGTCAGAAAGTCTCAGCTCAAAATTGCAAATTTACCTGACACCTTCTAGGTCAAACATGCTTTGGGCAAAATTTGCACAAAATACAGGATGATTGTTAAATACTGTATTAATCCGTTTAATTCGAAATATGATTTATCCGTCAGATAAATCGTATCTAAAGACGCGAAAAATTCCCAAAACTACCAGCCTGACGTCTTAAATCTTACCAGTGAACTTAACCGAACCGTTTTTCTATTTGTATGTTATGGTTCGTATCCAGCACTGCGGAATTTTGATTTCGTCACATAAATAGAAACTTTTTCAAGTAGCTTATGAGCAGCAAAGCAAATCAAAGTGTTCCTATTTATATAAAGTATTGTGACGAAATCAAAATTCCGGAGTGCTGGATACTGGCCTTTAATCAAAACTGGATTGATTGTGATTCCATTTTTGGACAAATGTTCTTTGATTTCTACCAAAGCACATTGAATACCCAGAGGCTACACATCTCATGCAAAAATTTTTTATGAAGAAGGGGAATGATTGTTCCATCATCTTTAAAACAATACCCTGCAGGTTTTGTTCTTTTGGGTAGTTTTTTTTTTGTATGAGATAGCTTTTCTGTTTGGATTAGCTTAAAGACGGCTTTGACCCCAATTTCAAACACAGTCACACACATACTCTCTGCAACCCCAGACCCCCCCCCCGCAGTTGGCAGGCAAGCGAAAAGAAATAAGAACTATTCATAATCAAGTATCAAGCAGCACGAGCCATAACGCCCAGCCCTTCTCATGGATGACGAACTGGAAGATAAAGTGTTCTATCAAACATACGTTTCACATATGAAAATCCTATCAAAATTTGCCGTGGGCTTCTCGTCCATCAATTCCCCGCTGGCTTACATATGGAAGTTATGTCGCCTGTATGTGCTTAGACCCGAGGTTATATTCTGCGGAATCATACTCTTCGTCTTGTTGATTTACTTGCAAGCGGTAGATGTATGGAGTCGCAGCATATTGGGTCGGATTCAAGCCACATTGGGTCGCCAAAAGGCCACCAGAATTATGGAGATGTCGGCCAGTGCGGGTGATCATCAGAGCTGGGAGGAAGTTAAAACACAGAGCTCAGCTTTTGCGGTTTTGGGGCGTAGACCACGCATGGAGGATAGGTGAGTGCGATGGCAAATATGCTGCATAATTGCAAACTAACCTTACATCATCCTTCCATCCATCCTTCCAGGTACATCATCGAGGAAAATATCAACAATACGACAGGCATCTCATTCTTTGCCGTTTTCGATGGTCACGGTGGAGAGTTTGCGGCCGATTTCGCCAAGGATATTCTAGTCAAGAATATCTATAACAAAATTATAGAAACGACAAAGCTAATGCAGACGTCGACATCGATGACGGATGGGGGCTACGACAAGAGTCCTTATCTGGCGCGCAAGCAAAGTCGAAAGGAGAACAAGGAAAACACCGAACCTGTGGCTGCTCCCGCTGCTGCGGCGGGTGTATCCCGAAGGGATAGCTTACGCAAGGCCCTCAGCACCACAGCCGATTGCAGCAGTGTCCAGAAAAACAGCAAGACCACGGAGGCCAGCATAGCTGATATTTATACAGCTCAACTAAATACAGCCATGCGAGCCAGTGGCAGTAATAGTAATGCAGCCAAGGACTCGTTTCTAAACAACAACAACAATGCACAGAATGGTGGTAGTGCAGGAACTAATCCACCTCCCAATTATGAGGCCAAATGTTACTTAGAGAATGGACGCATTAATTTTGGCAAATTGATTACCGATGAGATTATGTCGGCTGACTATAAACTGGTGGAGCAGGCCAAACGAACGGTAAGTGGTAAAGAAGATAGCAGTTTTCTTTAGCTAATCCTCCGTTCGAATTTGCAGACCAACATAGCTGGCACAACCGCTTTGATAGCCATTGTCCAGGGCTCCAAACTTATAGTAGCCAATGTGGGTGACTCACGTGGTGTAATGTACGACTCACGTGGCATAGCCATACCCTTGTCCTTCGATCACAAACCCCAACAAGTGCGGGAACGCAAAAGGATTCACGATGCTGGAGGTTTTATAGCGTTTCGTGGCGTTTGGCGTGTGGCTGGTGTATTGGCCACTTCACGTGCCCTGGGCGATTATCCGCTAAAAGATAAGGTAAGTTGAGCAAATCACAACTTACTCATTTGCCTAATCTCATTTGCTTACAGAATCTGGTCATAGCCACGCCTGACATACTGACCTTTGAGCTAAACGATCACAAGTGAGTGGCGTGTCTTTAGAGATTTATGAATGAATCCATTATCTCTCTCTGTTTCCATCCAATTGTAGACCCCACTTTTTGATACTTGCCTCGGATGGGCTGTGGGATACATTTAGTAATGAGGAAGCCTGCACTTTTGTACAGGATCATCTCAAGGAGTCAGACTTTGGCGCCAAGTCCTTGGCCATGGAGTCATATAAACGTGGCTCTGTAGACAACATTACCGTTTTGGTTATAGTCTTTAGGAATGATGTTTATCGCATTGGCAGCAGTTCCAAGCCAGCAGCTGCCACGCCCGTTGTCGCCCTGGCCAAGTCCGCTTCCCTAGCGGCTGTGCAGCGATCGAATTCGATTAAAAACAAATGAGTGCCTCTCCCCATCACAATATAGTAAAATCAACAAAGAGAAAAAAAGTGCCCAAAAATTTGTCTAGTTAAGCGTTTTTCTTGTTATACTCTCTCCCCCCTTCACCACACAACATCACCAGCAGAGCTCGCTCGCTCATTTACGTTCCTCATTTCTTGCCTAAGTTCGATTTTAGTAAGTGTTGTTTGTTTGTAAAAATTGTTTTTGTACCATTTGTGTCATAATTAAGCACTTTGTTTACTTCCCAGCACTTTATTCACCGACTCATCCAAATATATTAAATTATTTTGTTATATTTATAAAGAAAGAAAAACCAAATGCAACTTTTTTCTTACTTATAAATGGTGTTTACAATTAATAAAAAAAAAAAACTATTTAAACAAGGATTTAGGATTTTAAATATGTTTATCAACCGTGGCTTAGATTAGACAAAAATGGCTTACAATTTTGTTGGCTCATCTTATATTCTTGCAAAAAGGATTGGCCCAAAAAAAACACTAAAATTATTGATCTATAGACAGGCCCGTCGAGAGGAAATACAGGGACGGGGGGGAAATCGGCTTACGGGCCCCCATTTAATAAGAAATATTTTTCAACGAAAATCATGTTGAGTTTTGTTAATGTATATATACAGATGAGCAATATGAATTCTGTTTCAATAGAAATGCAGGGACTCGTAACATGACGGTAATAAATAAAGGATTAATTTTCAAGTTATCGTCTATATTCGCGGTTAGTTGTAAGGAAAATTAGCTTGTCAAGAAGATGACACGGCCCCAAACGGCCAAAGCCGAGCCTCTCTCAATCTAGTGTTTCCAATTAAATCGGTTATCGCGCTTTGCAAGGCGCAATCGATTATTACGTGAGTCAACGCCTATCGGACGGTCGTTGGCGGAGCAAGATCGGGAAGTTTTGGCTCGCGATACACTAAAGAGCGTCTCCACTAGGACAGTGACGGGAATCAAAAATTCTCAAAGAAACGCGAGGAAGAGACCGTCGTCGTGACGGGGAGAGCTCGTGTCCACGTCGGGCGACGTTTCTGCAATTTTAGGCTCGGGATGCGTGGGGCTCCGATTGTATAACATTCTGAAGACTGAATATGTATAGCTTTGGATACAAGGTCAGGCTGTGAGCTCCGCCGGGGTGACGCGTTGGTTTCTTCACAAATGATGCTGCGTCTCGGTCGCCTCTGTTTCGCGTTGCCGGCGCAGTAGAATTACAATTTCGGTGCAGCCAAAATTGATAAAAGATTTAGGTAATTGATACAGTGGGTGCAATGAAATGACAATAAGGGTGGTTTTGCCAAGGACTCGGAAGGGTCGTCCAGTCAGAAGACTTAGGAAGAACCACGCTAGCTAAAGCATACCGTGCCAACTTTTGTCGAAAAAAATAAGGGGGTTTCGACGAGACGGAGAGGGAAAAAATAGCTGAGGGCGTGGCATTTCTTATAATTTTTTAATTATGATGTATTTTACTAAATCTGTTTGATAAAGTTCCTCGTCCTCATCCCTGTAGTTCTTTGTTGTACCTATTAGGTAACTAGGTACAGATACTCTAATATATATTACCTTACGTACACGTTACGTCGACTTCGCGCAGGGCGAACGATTGGTCCAATGGAATCCGACTTCACATTTTTTTTGACACTGCCCATGAAAGAAAAGTTTAAACTTTAAAGCATGCAAAGTTAAGAATAAACCAGAGTGGGAGTTGGTGCTAGTGGTGGTTCGGCCCGTCGAAAGGGGATTCCGGACCCGGGGGTTTTTTGTCATGTTGTACATAGTTTATTTAAGTTTTTGTGATAAAAAGTCCGGGAGGAAACAGAAGATTTAGCCTATCTAAATAGGGAGACAAAAAACTGCTCGAGCAATACTCTAGCGATGGGTGAACAAGAGACACATAAAGAAGCCTGGCTGTGTATGGAACATCAAACTCGTTAAAGCCAAGCTTATTGCGGTAGACATGAACCTGCATTTGTCGTGATTGCTATAGAGCAGCGATGTCCAAAATTTGAAAAGGCAGCCACGCGTGGTTGGCAAGTTTGGTGATTGTGTGTGAGTTTGGACACCACTGCTATAGAGCAAGATGTGAAAAATTATCAAGGTCAAGTTGGCGACATCCGAAAAAGGAGAAGATAGCGCCATATCGTTTTTTGATTAAATGAGGTAGGTGAGTGCCGGAGACTGCAGCAGCATGATGTCATTGCAGGTTTCAATCCCAATTGCCAGCCCAACCATTTGCCATAAAAACAAATTTTCACCACTTTATAAAGGACGCTTAAATTTTATTAAATTTTTGTTTTTGCATAAAACAAATCGATTGGCGACCCAAATCCATAGATAGTGGCACTAATATAGTCAAAGATTTAGTGAGCTGATACAGACACTTGCCAGACACGGATGGTGTTGTCAGAGTAACCGGCGAACAGGGTCTGGCCATCGGTGGACCAAGCCAGAGACAAGCACTGGGGTTGATCGGCCTTCGATGTGGGCGAAACGACCTCGGGACGCAGTTCCTCCACGGTCTTCTTGCAGGCCAGATCCCAGATCTTGATGGATGGACCATAGGCCACGCACAGCCAGTAACGGTTGGGCGAGAAGCACAGGGCATTAATGATGTCGTTGTGCTCCAAAGTGTACAGGTTCTTGCCGTCATTCAGATCCCACAACAAAGCCTTGGAGTCCTTGCCACCGGAGGTGCAGAGGGAACCATCAGGCGAGACGGTCACGGTGTTCAAGTAACCATTGTGGCCATGGTGATTGTTCTTCAACTTGCAGTTGGCCAAATTCCAGACCTTGACGGTGCGATCCCAGCCGCAAGAGACAATGATGGGATTGGAGTGGTTGGGCGAGAAACGCACACAGGATACCCAATCGGTGTGGCCATCCTCCTGGATGGTGAACTTGCACTCGGCCAGAGTGTTCCACAGCTTGATGGTCTTGTCGCGAGAGCCAGATACAATCTGACGGTTATCGGCCGAGAAGGCAACCGACAAAACATCCTAAAAGTCGAGACAGAAATACAGATTATAAGGCGAACACTGGAGCAGGTTATTAATGGCGGGGAATATAGGTGGAGAAAGTATGCATGGGTTTGCCTACTTACGAGAAGGTTTTAGGCCTGGGAATCGTCCCCAAATAGAGATGTCAACCAGAAATTCTGCCTCGCATAGGCGCAATAATTTTCAAATTTATAAATGTTGAGGGGGGGAATACATATACACACACACCTAGTCACTCCTAACCTTACTTCCCCTCCCCTCATTTAAGAGCAAATCTCGTCCCTCATGGCAAAAATATTACTTGGAAACTTAGCCCACCTTGGTGTGTCCCTCGAAGCGGCGAGTGGTCTTGCCGGCAGCCAAATCCCACAAACGCAGAGTCTGATCCCAAGAGCCAGACAGAGCATAGTTGCCATCAGACGAGAGCACCACATCGCTGATGAAGTGAGAGTGTCCATACAGACGCTTCTGGGGATAACCGTAGTTGGTATCCTCATCGCGGGTCAACTTCCACACGATCAAGGTCTTGTCTGTGGATTAATTATAAAATTAGACACTTTGCTCTGGGGATGGCTAAGATATAAGCGGATTAAAATGCATCTGCAGAATACTTGCCTCGCGAAGCCGAGATAATGGTATCGGGATCCTTGGGATTGGTGGCAATCTGGGTGACCCAGCCATTGTGCCCGATCAGGGTACCACGCAGCTGCAATGTCTCGGACATTTTTAATAAATTAAAATTTATTTATTTGCAACGGGAGCACAGTCGGACACGTCCAAATGCGCTGCGAGCTGACAGAAAAAGAGGCAGTTCCGGGTAGGGTTGCTTTTAAGGTATCGAGCTATCGATACACGATAGCTAAGCAATTAATATTTACGCAATATATCGATATCAAATCTTTCGTTGCCCGCGTGATTCAGTTATCAAATGGGCGGGAAAATTTAAATTCCTTACTATGGGTTTGTCAACAAATTTAAAAATAAATTTGATTGAAAATCATAACATAAACACAAACAAATACAAACGTGTGCCGATTGTGCTTTAAATAAGACATAAAAGACCCAAAATAAACAGATGCTCTATTTTTAGACCTTCTCGCCTCACGCGACCTGCCTCATCGTTTCTCTCTATAGCTTATTGCATTTCTCGGTCAGTGATTTTTAGTGCAGGGAAGATGATGCTCAAATTTCGTCTGGAGCACGACACAGTCTACGGCCGTTGCCTGGCCACCACGGAGCAACTGCAGCGAGGCGATCTTGCACTGGAGGAATACCCCTTTGCCATTGGTCCCAAGCGGAATAGTGGTATAGTGTGCTTGGGCTGTTATCGTTATTTAGATTTCGGTGAGGATGGCGACTCCCTGGATCGCTGTGAGCTCTGCGATTGGCCATTATGCGGCATGTGTGCCAGTTGTGACAATGATCATCGAGCTGAATGCGAGATTTTTGCCGCTGCACGAGTCACTTTTGCCGGCAATGTGAATAATGATGATGGAGCTTGTACACAACTAGATTGCATAACACCTTTAAGGTTAGTTGATGGATGAAGGAGTATGTTGGTTGTGTGGCGGGGTGTGAAGTATGCAGGTACAAATATAAATATATATTAATTTTTGGCAGCCGCCTCAACTTTTCTCTAAAAGCATGAGGAAGACAGGCATCTGTTGGCAGAGATCAAAAGGCAACAGTAGAGCGTAATGCACAGTGGGTCAAAGCATATGCAAAGTAACATTAACATTACTTTCATTCATTTTTCATTGAGTGTAAAAGGTACTGGGTTTGATTTCCTTACAAAGAAGTTTCATTGTCTCTCTAAAAGACTTTTTGTGGCAGTATTTTGTTGTATTCAGTCGAGTATTGCTTTTAAGCAGAATAACGAACAGGCGTTGCCCATCGCTTATCTAGAGCTACAACTTTGTCAAAGATGCCCTCCCTGGCATGACAGTTTACATTCGTTGGAGACGCACAACAAAAACTTAACATTGGCCAAACAATAACAAAGATATTGGGACACACCAACACGCAACACGATTTACAGTATTGATGTCTTGAAGCTGTTAATGTGTTCTATTATCATAATGATAATGACAATTATCATAAAAAAATAAAGTATTTTCAAGGTCGACTACTGTCTACAT
The DNA here is from genome assembly GCA_018904265.1 of Lordiphosa collinella. Lineage (NCBI taxonomy): Eukaryota > Metazoa > Arthropoda > Insecta > Diptera > Drosophilidae > Lordiphosa > Lordiphosa collinella. Next base: position 669,192 of record JAEIFV010000035.1, on the reverse strand, counting down.
TTTTGCCGGCAAACATTTACAGATTCAAAGAACTTTTTAGTTTTTAAAATATACTTTTAGTAGGTATAAATGAATTCTATTAATACCTAAAAATTTGAATACAATTCCACTGTTCCCCTGAAACAAAATGAATATTTGTCTAGGAGTAGAGCCAAAATGTGGCCCACTCAGATGCGGATGGCTGGCGTTCTACAGACGCATCAGTCAAAAAGATGACAGCAACGCCAACGCTTCAAGTAAATCGCACCGCTGTACAGTGGAGTAAAATCTATGGACGCTATTTGGTAGCCCAAGGGTCCACATTAGCTAGTCATTTGCTTATTGAGGAGCAGCCATTTGCTGTGGGTCCAAAATGTCATGGTAGTGTTGTGTGTCTGGGTTGCTATCAACCAGATCAGGATCAGGCGGTAGCGGAACGCTGTCCACAATGCGGTTGGCCTTTGTGCGGGAAGTGCTCGCAGTATTCCAACAATATACACTTCCAGCTGGAATGTGAACTCTTTCAAGCGGCTCGGGCACGCTTCTACCATACGGGTGACGCTGACCAATGTCCACAGCTGGACTGCATCATGCCGCTTAGGTTAAAAATAGCGAGCTTTATTTTACAAAATAATGGTTTTTCATTACCTTTCGGTTTCTTTATAGAGTGCTCCTCGCCAAGGAAGCTCATGGAGAGCGTTGGGAAAATGAGGTGGCTCCCATGGAGCATCACGAGGAGGAACGGCGTGAAAATGCGGATGTGTGGCATGCAGATCGTGTGAATATAGCACAATATTTGCGTGGACCTTGTAAATTGTCCTCACGCTTCAGTGAGGAGCTCATCATGCAGGTGGTGGGTATATTGGAGGTCAATGCGTTCGAGGCACGAACGACTAAGGGTTACCCATTAAGATGTCTATACCCGTATACGGGTATATTAGCGCACAGTTGTGTGCCCAATACCACCAGAAGTATCTATCCCAGTGAAGGTTACAAGTAAGTAACAAGAGGTTTTCATTTTTGGCCGGATTTTGCGGATTGTGAAAACTGAAACCAAAAACAGCCATGTGAATGTTTCCCCATTTAAACGAGCGCCCATTTCAGAATCCGTTTATTTGCCATGGTGGACTTACAGGAGGGCCAACAACTACAGCACAGCTATACTTATACCCTAGATGGAACTGCCCAGAGGCAGAAACATCTACGCGAGGGTAAATATTTCACCTGCAGCTGCACACGTTGTCTGGATCCCACCGAACTGCAGACCCACTTTTCTAGTGTGAAATGTGGCCAATGCACTGAGGGTTATCTTTTACCCAAAAAACCTATAGGTGAGGCTAGATTTACGTATCTTGGTACTGCTAGCCAACTAGAAAAATATTTTTTTTGTACTTGATGAAGAACATCGGTGTTCAGCAAGCTCTGCCTACGACTGACATCTTTTTTTCTACAGGTCCTAGATCAAATGATTTCTTTTTGACCACAATTACGTCCCTGTACCCTGCAAAACTAAAGGATTGGATGCAAGTCTGCAAAACTCTTATATTTTGATGTAGATTGGGTCGTCGGTCCGGGGCTTAAATCTAAAGTAAAGTGTAAGGTTGGGTTCGCGAATCGGTTCCAGTGCTAAAGTGTTGCTTCGAGAATGGGTTCATAGATTGTTAGATGGCTAACCGATTTCTGCTCCTTATTTCGATCAAAATTCAGCCAGTGTACTTTGATCAGTAGTTGAATAAACCATATTCCTTGTTGTTGTCATTCCCCTAGGTCTCTTTTTTTAAATAGGATTTAAAAATGCATCCTTTAGGTTTCAATTTAGGCAAATTGTACATTACATTTTTCTCCAGTAATGATATTGAGAAGGTTGAAAAAGCTCTTAAGAAATCAGGGATGCAAACCGATCGGAAATAAGAACTGGTTCTGTTCATTAGTTGACAGCGTTTTGAATTCGCAGGTTCGGTTTATTGCCTGGTTTATGAAGCCAACTGAACCACGATTTCGGTTTGATTCAGTGGTTCCTGTCCGATACTATTTGATGTACCATAAAGTTGGGTCCGTTGGGTTCTAACCAGAGCCTGAATAATAATATTTTCCTGATAAATAAATTTCTTTCTTCAAAGTTGGCTGATCCTCATACTTGCGCCTCGTAGCTTTGTGCCGGTTTGCTGACGGCCTGGTGCAGTTTCCCTCATGTTCTGTCCTGGATGTGATACTTTTGGGTTCAACCCTTGCTAAGGACCGACCCACCTTTTCTGAAAACTATGGAAACCATTTGTTACAATACGCTTTCAGGTTGTAGATACCACCTCTTATTACCTCGATTGTAAAATGTTAAATGGCTTGACACAGCCCCCAAAGGGCCAAAGAGAAAAGGACCTACAGCTAAACGCCGAATTCGAACGGAAGTTTGAGAAGCTTTTGCATGTCTAATTACTAAAAAGCTGGCGCCAACAGCAGTTAGGGGTGACCGGGTGTATAGGTTTATTCATAGAAAAAACTTTTCATTAGATGTTCCGAGGCGGGATCGAACCCACGGACCTCTTGCACAGCGGTCGCGCACACTAGTCGCTGAGCCACACCCGGGCCCACGATTGGTTTGTCCAAATATAGGGCGAAGAGTAGAGGAGAAAGCCGACATCCCTGTTATACGCATTCGGGATTTACACGATGAACCAAACTTCATGAAGTAAAAGGGAAAATTACTAAAACTTATAAATGAAACGGTATAGCATCTGACCTTACTCCCTCGCTTACTGAGAAAACTTTATGAAGTTTTCTTCCACGAGTAAAATCCGACTTACTTTAATTCCCCAATCCATAGAATTGTTTTGGTATTCATCAAAAAATAGTGGAAAGTTAACTTCGGCTCGGCCGAAGTTTTGTATACCCTTGCAGCTTCCATTGAAAACAAAAAAGTTTTTCTAAGTATACTTTTTAGACCTTACTTTTCTATGGGATGTATACTATATAGATGTCTAATTTCGACTAAACTTGGTGAAATCATGGAAAAGCATGATTTTAAAGAAAAAAGTTTTTCTCACGAGAACTTCTTTTTCGACCGATCATTCATACTGCGGCTGTATGCTATAGTCATCCGAATTTGTCAAAACTTTGTTGAATTGTGTAAAGTATTTAAAATAAATATTTGCCAACGTAGGAGGCGTTTCCGATTTCGACCAAATTTGGTAGTCATGTAAAAACATATAATACCCTCTGCAAGGGTATAATAAGTAAATAGCAAAGTAACTTAAAGGGTTTTTCTGATCAACAATGTTAATCGATCAGCTGAAAATAATTTTGGGCGGAGTAATTTAATTGTAATTTTGTTTTAAATGTAAAGGGTTTAACGACCTGTTTTGATTTTAGTTTTAAATAATTAAAAAACATTGTCATCTTAATCATTTCAGCAGACGACACTAGTTGGCATTGCCGAAGCTGCGACTTTAGCACCAGCAATTCAGAAATTCATCTCACCCTTCAGGCCCTACAAAACGAAGTCAATGCCGCACAGTCTCTGGAAATGGGTCCCAAGCGTCTGGAAGAGGCGGAACGTCTGCTACGTAAATACAAATCCTTACTCCATCCGTTGCATTATATAGCCACAGGTTTGAGGCAGCTGCTAATTGAGATGTATGGTCGGGTAAAGGGCTATGAGATGGTACAGTTGCCCGATCATTTACTGGAACGCAAGGTGGAACTTTGTCGTGAGGTCTTGAGAGTTTTAAATGTCTTTGAGCCCGGTCTGAGTCGCTCACGGGCCATGAATCTGTATGAGCTGCATGTGCCATTGGTGTTGCTGGCCAAAAGTGGTTTTATTGCCAGCAAGTTGAATGGCGGCGAGCTGAGGGCCCGCCTACTGGAAGCCATTGATTTGCTTAAGGAGTGTGTGGAAATATTACATCATGAGGATTCCTGCTCTCAGGAGGGTGTGCTTTATAGTGTGGCCAAAAAGGCTTTGGAACAGCTGACGCTAAGTGTGGAGGGATTGGGCAATGAATTGGATGATTGACATTTGAGTTTGGCTTATTTATATCGATAGATTTATTGGGAAACTAAGTATATATATATGTACTTATATTTGTATGTGGGGTTGTGCGAAATTGAAATCTCATTTCGCGGTTTTTATCAAACTAATTGCAGTGTTTAAAGGCGGTTTTTCTTTAAATAAATTATTAAAAACAAAATAAAAAACATATTTTACTTTAAGTTTAGTTACAACTTATATTAACAGTTATGTACTGCACTTTCTGTTCATTTTTATATATTCTTGCAGAGGATATTGTACAATTTTACAGATTTGCAACCATTTCTTAGCCTGACTGACTGACTAATTATCAATCCACAGCACAGACCCATTATCCGTAGAAATCTTAAATTTGGCATAGACTTAAGTTCTTTTCCGAAGTGGATGAAAATGCCCGGAGAAGTTTGTATGGAGATATTTTTCTTTCATCCGATTGACTTGAAACTCGGTTTGTTGGCAAAGTACACGATATAATTGAACACGTATTTTTCAATTATAAAACTGATTAAATTTTTACAGGTGTTCCCATTTACTACATGAAGGCCTATTCTTAGATCAACTAAAAATTATTTTTGTCACAGTACTCTATATGAATAAAACACCTTTGCAAAGCTGTGAAAGATAAAAGCTCTTGAAAAACTGTCTTATTCATACGAAGCATTGTGACGAAAATAAAATGTATGTTATATGAGAACAGGCCTTTAATAGGGAAATGGAAAATTTATTAGTTTTCTGGAAAGTAACAATATGTGATTTTTGGGGATGTAAAATTGCTATAACTCGAGAATGATTTAAGGATTTTCATATTCAGGGCTGTATTTAATTCCACCTCCATGGCAACTTTTCGAAAGTGAAATTAATTCATGTTCCCGCAACCAAAAAATGGTATAAGGTGAAGTTGCTAGAAGCACCTAAAGAGAATTTTCCTTAATTTTGTGATTGAAATTATTAGTGAAATTTCATTTGCATTTAAGTCTTTGATTCAAAATGAATTTTCTTGTAAAATGTGTCCAGAATTTGGTAGTAAAAGCAAAAACGAAAAGTCAAAAAACTCTCAATTCCAGCTGTTTTAAATTCGATGGTGAGCAATTTCACTCGGAGTTAAGAACAGGAAATTGATTCTTTCGGTTTAGCATTTTCCAATAAGCGGTTCGAAGCGGTTTGGTAAGATTACTGGGTTCTTCTCACTGAAAACAGGGCTATAAAGCCTCGTACTACACTACTCCAAAAATCTCCAAGTCAAATAAAAAATCTCTATCTGCAAGAATACGTTCAATTCGGCTTACCGAAAATAACTTTGGATTTATATAAATATAAAATTTTGTTCTACATTTCCAGCTGGTTGTTAAACACATAATCAAGTTACACAAATAATTTTTTTTTACAATATATGGAGTTGTTTGGTTGAGTATGCTCCTCCTTCTATAAATTAACAATGCAATTTGTACATAATACACAATAAACGAACAAAATTTGATTTGCCGGTGGAGATAATTTTCAATATAAAAAGAAATAAACAAAAATCACACACAAGAGAATTAAAAACTACAAACCGGAACGTATCACACACACGCACACAACCCCTGTTTAGACATCGTGGCTGAGTAGAGGCGTGTCATGGTATCGGGAGGCATGATTATTTAAACTGGTGCAGGGCAATAACCACAAAGCGGGATGACCGCGTCCGAACACATCAGCCAGAAGTTGATATTTACGTCGATTGGGCCGATATGTGCCCTTTTGTTGTATCGCCTCAACGGCCGTCTCGTCATACAGTATAGCATGCAGCTGATCCACCATAATAGCGGTGACAAATAGCCCAAACAGAGCTGATTCCAGCAGCAGAATGACCGAATGAATCCTAAAAGACAAAAGAAGATGAAGTAAGATCCCACGTAAAAAGAAGCTCAAAAACTTACATTCGCAACTGTGACTCGATTACATTCTGATTGCATTCCGCGCATGGCGACACCCATGAGGCTACAATCAATATCAAGGAGTATAACGACAGGATGCCCACATAGATGAGAAATTGTAGGAAATACTTTTGATTGCGCTCGCCCACACAATTGTTAATCCAGGGACAGTGGTGATCCATTCGTCTTATGCAGCGCTTGCAGATGCGACAATGGTGGGCACGAGGCGGTCGATAAGTCTCGCAACGAGTGCAGACTGTCCACTCACTGCTATGACCATTTCCGGCTGGATTATTTTTATTGGTCGTATGCAAATCGGAGAAATCCAATCGATTTGCGGGCAGCGGCACAATGCCCGGATCGGAGAACACGGCTTTAAAGTGTGACATGGCCAACAGAAAGACAACTGTGTTGAAGAGCACCACATGGAAGGGAGCCCAAATGCTGGAGTGGAGTGGACGATATGAATGGCATTGGCCAATCTATAAGTGACAACCACTACTCACCTTACTGGCATAGTGGTTAGGATAATCCAACGCATGACCACGTAATCTGCATAAAAAACAGCTCCATAGGTCACCACCAAGCAGGCAATGCCACAAGGATCGCGTATGAAAACCATCGCAATGTCCGCGGCCGGGCAGCATAGGCCACCGCCCCCTCTCTTTTAATTCAATTAAAAATCGAAAGGGTTTGTTTTTACCACCCCCTCCGCAACCCTCAACCAAATCCAACACCTAAAAATTCAATTGTTGCTGTTAGTTGATATTGTACCTCTTCCTTTATCGCTCTCTCTCACTCTCTTACCCTCTCTAGCTGGTTGGGAGTTTTGTCAGTTATTGCACAATTGCCCTATTTAACTAATCGTTTTGCTATTACAATTCAATAATTGAAATTTTCTATGCAAAATTTTGTACGCTATATTTTACGCTTGAAATTGTCATTTATGTAGTAGGACCGCACACAATTATCGGGAAAATACCGGAGAATACATTTACAAGCAAAAATAAATATTTGGGTTACTCAAGCAACTCAAAAAATTAGGAAATTTTTGTTTTTTTTTTTTTTGCCAAAAATTTAGAAATTTGGAATGGGAAACGAAGACACAAGGGAGAAGAAAGAAGAATAAATAAATCAGCGGTACTAACCCAGCTGAAACCGATTGCTCAATGCCAAGTGGATTCAATTTGTCAAAAAGAAAAGACCTGATCTAGTAGCTATAGACATTCTGCTTACTTTAGATATAAAATTGTGAACTTTACATTAGAAAAAGCAACGTTTGCACGAAAGCCGACTCGGAATTCAGAACAGAGCCGAACGTTAGCATTTATCAGAAATCGATATGAAATCAAAAGCATATATCAGCATATATTTATAAATGTATTTAAAATTATGCAGACCTTTTTTCGAGCCCGAATTCGTTCGATACGAATTTCTAGAAGTTCTGATTTCCAAGAAACGACAATCGTAAAAAGATAAATGGCTTACAAGCTTAAAGCAAAGTTGGGATCACGCTTCCACTACAGGAGAATACATTTTAATACTGTAGCAACAGCGACTTGCAAGGACGAAGTCTTCTTTGTGTCTGCATGCAGAACAATTGTCCAATTAGCCCTGACCAAGCACTTTTTTAAGAAGAATTGACTTTAATTTGATGGTACAAAAACCTTGGGCCCAGAGGCTCCAAAACTTAATTTTGTATATTTCTAAATAAATTGTTCTACCAAATACAAAAAACAGAATTTGAAAATCTTTACGCGTTTTCTTTTCAATATTTAATAAAAAACAATTTATACGAACTTAGTTTAAGCATCGTTACTTACCGGCATCAGCTGTGATCCAGCAGTCAGACACGGCTCTTCTCAAATTTTCTTACGATTAACCGTTACGTTGCCTATGAAAGTAATCGATAGTCGACGGTCCCTTCGATAGTTCTTTCTCTCAGCTGTTTCCCCGTAGCGGTTGCGCGTGTTTTTTAATAAATAAAAAAGTACTCCGCCGAGAATTGGGCAAACTAACAAAATGTCCTTAATAACACGTGTGGGGCTGTATAATTACCAGCTGCGTCTGCAGGCTTTGAAAACTCTCAGTCAGGTAAGCTGACTTCTCCAGCAGCTGCCCCGGCTAGTTACATAACCCCTTCGCCTCCCCCTTTCCAATTGCAGTACGGTTACAGTTTCAGTTCACATGCCAAATATGCAGAGCACAAGCCCATCGAGAAGATACGGAACATAGGAATCTCGGCTCATATCGACAGCGGCAAGACCACACTGACCGAGCGCATACTCTTCTATACGGGCCGCATAGCGGAGATGCACGAGGTGCGGGGCAAGGACAATGTTGGCGCCACCATGGACAGCATGGAGCTGGAGAGGCAGCGTGGCATTACCATACAATCAGCGGCCACCTACACGCTATGGAAGGAGACGAACATCAATATTATAGACACCCCTGGACATGTGGACTTTACGGTGGAGGTGGAGCGTGCTCTAAGAGTGCTGGATGGAGCTGTGCTAGTGCTGTGTGCTGTGGGCGGAGTACAGAGTCAGACGCTGACGGTGAATCGTCAAATGAAACGCTACCAGGTGCCCTGTTTGGCATTCATCAATAAGCTGGATCGTCTAGGTTCGAATCCCTATCGGGTTCTGAATCAAATGCGAACCAAAATGAATCACAATGCTGCATTTATACAACTGCCCATTGGCTTGGAGAGCCACTGTAAGGGTATAGTGGATCTGGTGCAAGAGAAGGCCATTTATTTTGAAGGGGAACATGGAATGGATCTGAGATTAGATGAGATACCGCAGGAGATGCGGGTGGAGAGTCAGGAGAGGAGAATGGAGTTGATAGAGCACTTGTCCAATGCGGATGAGACATTTGGCGAACTGTTTTTAGAGGAGAAACCCTTTTCAGAGGGGGATATCAAGCAGGCTTTGAGGAGAACCTGCATCAAGCGCTCGTTTACGCCTGTCCTAGTTGGTACTGCTCTGAAGAATAAGGGTGTGCAGCCCCTACTCGATGCTGTGTTGGATTATCTACCCCATCCCGGTGAGGTGGAGAATCTGGCCTTTATAGAACATCCGGGCAAGGAACCTGAAAAGATCATCTTAAATCCCGCACGCGATGGCCAGGATCCCTTTATGGGCCTGGCCTTTAAATTAGAGGCTGGGCGCTTTGGTCAACTCACCTATTTGAGATGCTATCAGGGAGTCCTACGCAAGGGAGACAACATCTTCAATGCCCGCACCCATAAGAAGGTGCGCATTGCCCGCCTTGTGCGCCTACATTCCAATCAAATGGAGGACGTGCCCGAGGTCTATGCCGGCGACATCTTTGCTCTCTTTGGCGTGGACTGTGCCTCGGGTGATACCTTCACCACCAATCCTCGCAATAACCTGGCCATGGAATCCATCTATGTGCCCGAACCGGTGGTGTCTATGGCCATTAAACCCCAGAATTCAAAGGATAGGGATAACTTTTCTAAGGCGATTGCCCGTTTCACCAAAGAGGATCCCACCTTTCATTTCTTCTTTGACAACGATGTCAAGGAAACTCTAGTCTCGGGCATGGGTGAGCTGCATCTGGAGATTTATGCCCAGCGCATGGAACGTGAATATGGTTGTCCGGTGACTTTGGGTAAACCCAAAGTGGCTTTTCGGGAGACTCTGGTGGGTCCCTGTGAGTTTGACTTCCTGCATAAGAAACAGTCTGGAGGCTCTGGTCAGTATGCGAGGATTATAGGCCTTATGGAACCCTTACCGCCTCAACAGAATACCCAGCTGGAGTTTGTGGACGAAACTGTGGGCACCAATGTACCTAAACAGTTTGTGCCTGGCGTGGAGAAGGGCTATCGTGAAATGGCTGAGCGTGGCATGTTGTCAGGCCACAAGCTAAGCGGCATACGCTTTCGTCTCCAAGATGGTGGGCATCACATAGTGGATTCCAGTGAATTGGCCTTCATGTTGGCCGCCCATGGAGCCGTTAAAGAGGTGTTTCAGCAGGGCTCCTGGCAGATTCTCGAGCCCATTATGCTGGTAGAGGTCACCGCACCCGAGGAATTTCAGGGCGCCGTCATGGGTCATTTGAGCAAGAGACATGGCATTATCACCGGCACGGAAGGAACTGAAGGTTGGTTTACTGTCTACGCTGAGGTGCCGCTGAATGATATGTTTGGCTATGCGGGAGAATTGCGGTAATATATAGAAAATATGCAAATTTATAGAAAATTTACTCATTATTTCTTCTACAGCTCCAGCACGCAGGGCAAGGGTGAGTTTACGATGGAGTATTCCCGCTATTCACCCTGCCTGCCTGAGGTACAGGATCAAATTGTACGCCAATATCAAGAATCCCAGGGTCTGGCTCAGCCCGACAAGAAGAAAAAGAAAAACTAACTCTTAAATAGTTAAATTTCGTTTTAAGTTGAATGTTAATTTTGCAAATCTTTAGTTTTTACCTGTGATAGTCACTAAATAATGTTAACTAAATGGCCATTTTGTACAAATATGTTTTTGTATAATAAATTGTAATTTATTTTGAAAGTGGCGCCAGGAATTAACAGTGTCATATTAACACCGGTTAACTGAAGTGTTCAACAAAATGTTAGCCGGTAATTTGATAAATTGTTTTATTGAAAAAACTCTGCGGATAAGATTAGTGGCTTCTGCAAAGGTCTAAATTATTGAGAAATGACAATCTTGGGCCGGGAATAGCCGGGCCCAAATTTTCCCAGTCCAAAAAAGATGATAACAAGTATTTTTTATAGTCCGTCTCTTCCATTTCACTTTGACTTGCAATATAATGTAAATAAAATTAACCTAATAAACAATTTCGAACCTCAAGTAACACAAAATTAATTTAAAAAGTTACCAGGAACCAGAAACATATCCTTCAAATAGCCCGCATCTGCTAAACATAGTCAAAAAATGTTCTGTCAATTATTTGACTGCGGAACACCGTTCATGGAATCTTCAAAACTGGACATTTACTGTGTTTTAAGTCTTCTTTTACTAAGAGCTGTACAGTTGAAAATAAGAAGTTATCTCTCCTCCTATTCCTACAGCAGGTAGCCTTTAGTTTTCATATAATTCGAGGACCAACTAAGAAAAATATAATTTTTGGGAAGTTTACCACACAATTTCTAAGTAATATTTTCATCTTTAGATTTCTTGTTTTAAGAATCGATATTTTAGTATCAGTAGAGCCCGATTTTATAATTTGAACAATCCCAACTCACATCCAACCGTACTTTTCATTTAATACACATTTATTCATAATAAATTCCAACTGGGGGAGGTATATGTCAGATTGTTTTGGTGTTGTTATCGGTTCATATTGTATTTTGTGTGTTGATATGTCAAGTGTTTGTGCTTTTCAAAAGCGCACTGGAAATTCTCGGAAAAAAAAACAAATTGACGGTCATTACATACATAAATAGCAGAGTTTATAGACACTTAGTAGTTACGTAAATAGATTTAGACATAATTTATGTATAGCTTAGATCATTGACTCAAACGGACGTTTCTGTTGGTGTAATATATCCACGCCACAATTGCTTCGACGTATCAAATTTTGCGTTCTGAAATGGGGAAATTGTCTTATTAACGCTTTGTTTAGAAACTGGGGGAAATCAAATCAGACAATTCATTGACTATAATATATACATACGTACATTCAAAGAGTACATAGACATCTAGACACGATGCAGATGAGGCCATGAGTTTTGGGATGATTTTAATGCCAATATTTTGGTGCTTTACTTAATAAGTAGATAGTAAGTATGGCATGACACATGAAACAGCTAGACTCTAGTTGGGCATAGCATAAAAAAACTTTGGGGGGAAAATACAATTATTCAATTTGTGCTTTTATTTAAATATTTATGGTATTCCATATTTGTGTATGTGTATGTGGGGTAAAAACTTATTACAATGATATTTAAATTTTAGTACAGACATTTGGCTATATGGATTCCAACTAAACCTTGCAACTATCAAATCCCATGAAATTCACATTCGATGTCTTCCATTCCCAAGAAAAAAAAAACGGTAAATTAAACATACACAAAATTCCCAGATTATCAAAACTTTACAATCTTTACATACACATAACTCGCAATTGACATTTGTTTTGTTCGTTGGTTATACAAATTCGCTTTTTTAAACTACTTGTTTATACATACATACATATATATAAATAATACTTGTAAATCGTAATACCTGAGCCCCATAATCAAATGAATGGTTTGGTTTTACTTCAGGGATGCAAACAGATTCAAACCGATTATAGATAGCCGAGCGAACTGCGAACCGAAATGTTGCGTTTCCATCAAGGCTGTGCTAAATCGAGCCCTTAATAAGTGCTTGTAAAGCTGAATCCGAACCGAGTCAGTCTTCTTTTTAAAATCCGTGGTACTCGTCGTCGCGACGTTAAGTCGAACTGTTTACCGAAACTCAAATCGAACCAAACCAAGCAGTTTACTCATGCTTTTGTAATACACCATAAACCGACACAAGCCAGCAGCCTATCTGGTGATCTATCAAAAATGCTTAAGCAATCCCACTAAGCAACACGTCCAAATCATATAATTTTTGGGTTTTGACCAAAAAATCATCTTCAGTAAAGTTTTTGCATTGCTAAGTCCTCAAAATGATGTGAAGGCGGACAACATGTTGTCTCAACAAGATGGCACTAGGTGTCACACTACGGATGCTACGGTAAACATTTTGAGTGAGCGATTTGAAGGTAAGCTAGTCTCTTAACACAATTCAGGTCTTAAAACCTTTCAGAACCAAATGGAACTATTAATAACACTTGGCAACAAGTTTCTGATTTGGTGGTAAATTCTAGATCATTTTCGTGAGCTGAACACGAATCTGTTTACGGAAATGGTCGATCATAATAATTTTAAAACATATATTTGAAATGGTATATCTTTGCTTAAAAAAATCACAAAAATGATTGGAACAGTTTATTTTAAAAAAATTAAGAAATAATACTTTTGGATAATATCAAAGAGAGTTAAAACAATTGTATAGGTAACCCACAAAACGCGCATATTTTATGCGCATTTTAAACGGGAATTTTAGGCAACTTTAAGTTCAAATTACTAAAAAAAGAAGAGTTTCGTCTTTAGCACACGAAAATCATCTAGAAAAAGTCTCATTTTGTTGCCTTGTGTAATTCACGAAAGTGTTTGCAACCCCGATTTATATGATAAATGCTACTACTGGCACAGCAATATGTTTTTACGAAAATCTACTACGATTATATAGATGAGAATCGTTCAAAAAGCCATTAACCAAAATTAAACAAAGATATATCATATTTCTTTAAGTTTAGACATTCAATTGACGTTAATGGACCCATTAAAAACGTGTAAAAAGAAAAGCTAAACAAATGTTTTTGCAATACCACTGGAACAAATTTTTATTAATGTTTTTTCGTGTTCTGGAGCGCAAAATCAATCACTTTTTGATACTTTCCAGCTCAAAAGTATGCATATTTTTAAGATTTTACAGATTTAATAGAAAAATCTTTATGAAAATTGGTTACATATAAAAGTTAGAAAAAATTAAATACTTCCTTGTTCTCGATTCCATATCCAAAAAGGCACTTTGAGTTTTCTATATTTTCAAAATAGTCAATTTCGGAAAGTAAAAAATAAAAGATTCACGTTCTGAACTCCCCATCGAGAAAGATATCTTAAGTTCGAACGGCATTTAAACAAGCGATAGTCTTTCTGTCCATAAGAACGTAACAATTTAAAAAAAATGCTGATATTTTCCTTTGGGAAATATTTCCCTTGAATGTGATGGAAACTAAGGAGTTACAATTAGACCGACAGTGCTTCCCAATTAATTTATAATTTTATTTGTTAAATGCTTTTGCTTATATATAGTATACAGGAGTGTACGCAGCTTATATCCAATAGTTGTTTGTTTTACAATAACACAAGGCAATTAAATTAGACTTTTTCCAGTATATTGAAGGGCTTGTGGTGATTCTAAATAATTTTGTGTGAATTCTGTACTATTGTTTTTACTCTCTTTAATATTCTTAAGTTTAAAATAAACTATCCCAATCATTTCTGCGATTTTTTTAAGCAAAGATATGCCATTTTGACTTTTAAGTGCATTTATTCTTTGCTTAAAAAATCTAAGAAATATTTAGGATAGTTTATTTAAAAGTTAAGAAACAGAGCTTTACGATAATACTAAAGAGAGTTAAGACAATAGTATAGGTTTCCCATAAATCGTCACAAAAAATGGTGAAAATATGCATTTTATGCAACTTTAAGCTCAAATTACTAAAAATCTGGACGTAATGGACCATTCCGAAATAAGATTCGTGTTCGGCACACGAAAATTTTCTAGAATTACAAACAATCTTTTAATATACTGGACCTTGTTGCCTAGTGTTACCAACCGATACGTGACAGTGGAATCACTGGTACATAAAAGTTATTCCAAAACAGTTTCACTTGGAATTCAGAACACATTAATAAGGTTTTTTAATTGATGCGGAATTACTTTAAAAAAGTAAGTGGAACTGAGAACAAGGCTAATAAAAAAAAATTGTAAGGCGTCGGAGCGCTAGCTTCGAGTGTTTGTTGCCATGTTTTAAAAAAGTGTAGCATACTTACAAAAACACTAGAATATTTTAACATTTTGTTTTCTTTTTCAAAAAATAACGATGAAGGTCTAATTGACTTAAAAGATTCGACAAAACTCTTTGCTTGACTTGGTTCAAATGCAATCACAGTTTTTTTTATTTTTAAACAAAAAAGTTGAAAAATCTTTGAATTTTGATATGGATTATTAATATCTTATATTCATATTTGATCGATTTTTAAATTAAGAAGATCTTGTGAAGATTTCAGCTTTCTAGCTCGCAAAAATCTTAGTGAATATCACTTAGTTCAAAATGTACGAAGCTACATTTAAGTGCAAGTGTTTAAATTTTTGAAATATTTCTTTTTTTATAAATCTAGAAAAATATGTGAAAAGGTCTAGTTGGTTCAAAATAATACAAAAAATTCTTTACTAGACTTCTCCCAAATCAAATCATAGATTTCTTTTTAATCGATAGTCATCAAATTTTCAAACTTTGCTTTAAAATATTAATATCTAATATTCAAATTTGAAGGTTTTTTAAATTAAGAACAATTAGATAAATCTTTTTACATCTCATCAGAATTTCAGCGAAGAGTGTTGTAAAAATTCTTAACCAATACCGCCTAGTTCAAAGTATAATTCAAAATTAATAAAAAAATGTTGTTAGAATTTTGAAGCTTCGTTAAAATAAGAGTTTTTCGATTAATAACTATTTAAGGAACGATTCTCAGTCAACTATATATGTTACTATAATAATATACACTACGATAGATGTGGGGATCGTGTGAATAAAGGATTTTTTTGTTTGTTTTTTATTTCTGGTGGTCACACTTTTTGTGCTCTTCTTCCTTAAACGGGAGTTATATGGGCAGGATTCGGTACAATAACCAGAGAGTTTCCATCAAGCTTAGCAGCGGTGGTCTCCTTGTTTTGATGATCTCCCTTGGTGGCTTCATGATACTCATCCACCTCATGCATGGGTGAGAGACGCGGTGGTGAAAGGGCAGCATTTGTAGACGAACTGAATAAAGGAGCAGGTTGGAAATGAAGGATGAGGAGAAATATTGGTATAGCAGTAGAATAAATGAGAGTGAAAAGTGAAGCCCTTGGTTCTGTAATTTTGAAAGAACACACTTACTGATTGCCATTGATTTGACGAACTTTAACGGTGACAGGGATGACCAATTGCTCGGAGATACCGTTGCCCTCCTTGTTAATCTGTTGCCAAACGGTGGTACGATTTACATCCTGGGGAATGTTAGCGGTCTTACTTTGACCCGAGAGAGGAATGTGTATGGTGCTGGGACCGGTAGCACTGTACGGTGTGGGGGCCGTCGAGCCGGGTTGATGGTGATTATCCTTTAATATCCAAAAACAACAATAGCTCAACAGGGGACAGAATGTAGTTAGGAGCGTAAGAGAAAGAGAGAGAGAAGTATAGACACAAAGAAAGAGATAGCCACTCTATTTCTAACAGTGTGTGCGACGTGTAAGAGCCAATTGATGTGTGTAAATTTGGAAATGTTTTGATTTTGCCAAATGTTTTGTTTATTTTCTTAAATGTACAACAATTTTGTTTTTTGTTTTTAGTTTTTTTTGCTACAAATATGTGTGGGTTAGTTATTTGGAACATGTACGCTTAATACATTTGGGTTTCGGGCTTAAGACTTAAGACTAAACTTTACATAAATATTTTATCATATAAGGAGTAGAGTAGTATAGTTTATAGAGTAGATTTTTTTTCTCACGGATACATGGCATAACATAAAAAGAGTAATGGTAAAAAAAAGCGTAGGTACAGTTGCGCTTGAGTAAAAAAAATTAACAATTGTATAACAAAATGCAAAAATATATCTGAGTACATATATATAAATATAGCTGCATGCTACGATATAGTATAAAAATAAGGGAAAAACATTTACAAAATACTGTTAAAAACAACAAAAAAAGTATAAATGCCAAAATCATTAATAAAATACCACGATTTATCGCTTGGTGGTTGATTGCAGTGCATCCCAGTCAAAAGCAAAAAATGGGAAATGGGCAGCACTGGCATTAGCTATGTGCACAAATCTACTTTTTGAGCAAACTACTCTGTGCCTCAAATTCCTTCTCATTTGCATTTGTGGCACTGCACTTGATGACATTGCCAACGGCGACGTCACCATCGAGACTATTTCTGGGTTCACGTTTACCGCTACCCCCGAAACAGGGTAAAAATTTCTGCAAAAAGCCCACCTCAGCGTCCAGTTGATGCAGATCATCGGCAGCCGCCCGTTTGGTCATCTCTGGCATAATATCATCGAGTATTTTGAGCTCACGTCGCGTGAATACCAAATCCAAGGATTTACGTATACCAATCATAACGACCAACATCAAGGGGAAGAGTATGGAGGTTTGTGAGAAGGATTTAATGAGCCATAATATAATTAAACAGGCCAGCTGTATGATGGTAAACAGATGTACACGCTTAATGGGCACCTTTAAAAACGAGAAAAAGAATGGAGAGAAAGTTAACGGTGAAAGAACTTATTTGAAAACATTAAAATACATATCTTTTCATCTACATATTATCTTAAATATATCAAGTAGCTCAAAAAAGCCTGACAGCAATGTAATGTGTAATGGGTTTTGTTTTTATACCAGTACAGAGGAAGGAAGGGAAGAAGAAGAAAGCTTAACGGACCCCATAAAGTATATAAATCAGTCTTTATGTCAGTCTTATATATTTGAACTAAGAAAAACCTTTTGGTTTTCAATGCTATCCTCTTTAAACATGATATTTATAAATTTTACGTGCTTTCTCCTACAAAGTTTAACAACAACAAAGTTTTATCAAAATTGGATTATAATAGCTTTGGACGATCGGTCCGAAAGCTAGTTCTAGTGAGAAAAACTTGTTTGTTTTCAATGCAATCCTCTCCAAACTTACAATTTATTCATTTTATATGCTTTCAAATAATTTTACAAAGTTTAATCAAAATGGTATGAGCTTAGCTATAATTGCCATAGAAACGATTGGTCTGAAAACTAGTTCAAGTGAGAAGACCTTTTTTGTTTTCAACGAAAACGATTTCAAATTTGTCCTTAATCAAATTTACAAACATTATTCCAATTCTACAAAGTTTGATCCGAATAATATTACTATAGCTTATAGTTGCCCTAGGAACGATCGGTCCGAAAACTAGTTCCAGTTAAAAAAACTTTTTGGTTGTCAATGCTATCCTCTCCAAATTGGAAACTTATTAATTGTATATGCTTTCATATAGTTCTACACAGTTCGATAAAAAAAGGAATTACTATAGCTATAGCTGCCTAATGAACGATCAGCCCGAAAACTAGTTCTAGTGAAAAAAACTGTTTTGTTAACAATACTATCCTTTTGAAACTTGATATTTATTAATTTTACAAGCATTCTCCTAATTCTACAAAGTTTGATCAAAATCGGACAACTCACCTGGCGCAGGAACATGTAATCAGGTTGATATTTTGCTGGCATGAACATAATCAAAATGCGATCGAAGAATTGTAGTCCCTTGAGCGAGGCCACTCCCATATAGAGAAATACACCGAATAGCACGGGCATGGGTATATGACCGAGCAGCGGTGTTAGCAACACAGAAATACCGATAGTCAAAAAGATCAGGATGTGTGTCACACGCTGCTCGCGTACACCCAAAAATTGTGGTTTCTCGCCAGGAGCACTGCATTCCGATTCTAATTTCAAAGAGTTCACATGGTTGATGCTTAAAACTGTCGCCGCCACAAACCTAAAGGAGTAAATTAAAAGTTATGTTGGCCCACTACTTTTGCTCCTTTTCCACTTACCAGGGCAAACCCATGATACTGCAAATGGCTATCAGAATGGAAAGTATAAACAAATCCAAATGATATCCGCAACCCTTTTTCAATTTGTTCTCCTTTCGATTAACAATCACGGCTGTAATCTGTTGATCCATAAAGATTAGTATTGTACCAAGCAGGGCAGGGAATACCGCTATTATGGGAGACCACCAGGGATTCTTCTCGCTAAAAGGTGGTATGAGCCAGCCACGTGTACTCAAAGTGGGTTTCAATTCGTTTGGCACTTCCAGTTTTTGTGTGGGCACACCCAATGAGTAATCAAAATAGGACATGGCAAAGATGGCTATAAGCACGGAGAAGTCACTGATATATTGTCGCACTATGGAGGGGAAGAACAAGGCGTTCTTAAAGTCCTTCAGTATGGTGGAAATGATGAAAGTGCCCGCGCAAAGCACCACAGACATAAGGAATACATTTTCGGTGGGTGGTTTACCACAATCAAGGCCCACCAAAACGCCATTGTTGGACTGGAAGAAACAAACAACAATTTGGTACAGAAAGTTCTTAAAAATAATTCACGTTAAATGCCCTTTAAAGTAGGCTATGCTTTTGAATATTTATAATCCAAGAAACTTTTAGAGGGTTCAATGAAAGTTTCTGTGAGATTAGTGACTCTCAATTAACACTAATTACAAAATCTTCAAATAAAGCTTCAAGGGCATTTTTCATGCATTTTCAATTTCTCTTAAGCTCACCTCACAATAATCCCATTTATATTTGGCATACTCCACAACGCTGGCATTAGCATACGCTGGCGGTGTACAGACACAATCATATATACCCTGATTTACCGGGAAGTTCTTTCCTATAACTACTACATTCTCAATGGCTTTATAGATGAAAATAAACGCTATTAGCGTCGCGAAATTCTCCTCAGTAAATCGGGTTATATAGCACACCAAAGCACTAGCATCAATTGCGGTCAGAACGATACAAATTGCGGCTACCCACATGCCGATCCAGAAACGGAATGTCATATATTCCCAGCCCATTTGCAGGCAGAATTCATAGATAATTGACTCGAAGACCAGAACTGGACCGGTGGAGCCCAAAATTGTCAACGGTTGACCCGAACAGAAGCCATAGACCATGCCGCACACAAACCCGGATACCAGAGATTCCATGGCCGCCATATGCTTGCCGGTGGCCTCCGCCAGCAGTCCACCGAAGGTGATAATTGGTGAAAGGCAGGCAAAGTACAGAAATATCCAAGAGGCCACACACTGCATGGACATGGCATCACGATAATCGCTCCAATACCAGGGAGCTTTTCGTTTAATATCATTGATGAGACCGCCAAATAGACGACCCGTACGCGACAGTCCCGATTCTTCGCGCAAACGTTGCTCCTCCTCCTCCTCGTCGATTTCTTCTTTGGGCAGCTCGGGCGGTCGTTTGCGTACCTCTTGAGAAGGTATGGCGGCTGGTGGTTCAATGCGTATAGTGGGATCCCATTCTCCGGGTGGTAATACTGTAACTGCATCCAGGAATTCGTCGACTCCGGCTAACAAATGATCGCGCTTTCGTGCACGGTAGGCGACTTCGTGGAAGATCTCATCGGACATAAGGGTGGCCATGGCGCGACCAATTTCATGAAAATTGCTCTGGCTTCCCGGCGGCCCAAGCAGTATGAAGATGAATCTGGAAAATAAAGACAGTGAGAGAAGGTTAGTTAAGAAGCAGACTAAGAATTTGGGTAAAAGGAAAGAATCAGAAAGTACAGGTAGATAGGTACAGTAGGATTTTTGAAAATATATTGCTAAGGAAAAGGTTGGGTAAATAAACAAAACCGTGTCGCGGATTCTCCCCATGTGTAATGAAAAAATAAGGGTATTAAACGAAGATGTTTTTAAACAGACGATTTACCATGTTTTCGTACTTACCGAGTGGGTACTGGAACCTCTGTAAGATCGCCCATAACAGCCGCCTGACTTAGCCGTATGAAGCAGGATAAAGTGCGCTCCAGAAAATCTACCTCGCCCACCAATATATTGCTGGCCTCGGCTCCCGGTGGTATTTTGCGCATAAAATGCGTATTTCCCTTGTGCTGTTGCTCGTTGAGTTCGGAGCCACTGCTCTGTCGCGCCATCGACTGACTGCTGGGACTCTTCACCATATCCTCTGTGATGGCAGGCAAATTTTGTGCAGGCCGCATTTTTTTGGAATTAGATTTTTTCTCTATATTAGTTGGGTAGTGTCACAGCACGGAGTACCGAAGGGTAACGGGTGTGGAGTAGGTATTACACAACAATAATACAACACAATTTACAACCAAAAAGAAACAAAAAATTATAGGAAAAATAGAAGTGCCAGAGATTAGTTTCAAAAGACGGAGAAAGGTGCTGCAAGAGAACGGAGTTACGGATAATGAAAAGACATGCAAAAGTGTGGAAAGCGTGCATTTAGGTGTGAATGTATGTCTACTATCAACAGAACTATTGTATTTCCTTTAAAAAAATCCTCCAATGTGTCTAAAAGTCATGCAAATTTGGTCAATAAGTATCAACAGACAAACAGAAACGATAAAACACACTAAAAAGGGAACTGGAGATTGTTTCGTTTTTTAAAGTTGTTTTTATGTGGGATTTTACCGAGCGTTCTGCTGCTAGGTTTGCCGGGTACTGTTAGAAAACGTCCCATGCCACCATTATTTCCTGCATTGCTCAGGCTTCCCGGAGGTCCTGGCTCACTGGCCGTTAGTGAGAGCGGCGTGATGGGCCCCACCGCGTGTTCTTCAACTGGAAAAGGGGGTTTTTACAAACTGCTAGTATACCTGCCAACAAAAAACTTTGTCCCCCGTTTCAGCAATTTCTGTTTAGGTGGGAGTGTAGATAGGACAGCACACATACATATGGGTACAAGAGAGCAAAGAGAGAGTCTCAAAAATAGGGGGGTACGTTTGAGTAAGTTGGTAGAAGAGTAGTTAAAAGAGTCGAGTAAGAAAGTTAAAACTAGCGTGCGTTTACTCATTTGGGTCATTACTTGACGTGACTTGTATTGGTCCTGATCCCGCTGTCGATTGCTGATGATGCTGAGGCGAGGCACCTGCATGAAACCAGGTGGTCACCCCTACGGCACCCAGATGTATGGAAGTGTCAGCTTTTATTTATATTGGGTTTGATGTACGGGTAGGTATGAATGGAGCAAGCAAGATCGAAGAATTAGCCTACGGTTTATACATTTGTCATTTAAATGAAGCGATGATGAGTTTTGATGCTAGGGTATTCCAAGTGTCTTTAGTGCCAGGCAACTCAAAAGAAGGATCACAGCTGCGATTTTTATTGTAGATTTCTACTAGTACTTCAAGTACCTGTGGGTACAGCCAGGTAACAACCACGCTGATCCTTACTGGTGGTGGTATAGAGAACAGTCGTCTTGGTCGGCGAAACTCCTCCCGTATGCAAAGCATCTTTTTATTATGACAATGTTTTGGGTTTTTTTTTAGTTTTTTAGTAGCGCTCTCATGTATGAATATGATGATACACCAAAATTGATACTACGCCCCACTACTTACTTTTCGACGACGACTGATTACGCATATCCGCAAAGGAACGTATAATGGGTAATCGTGACTTCTTGGCGTACTCATGCTGATGCCGATGCCGTCGCAAGAGTGCATCCTTCACCTTGTCCTTGGCACCGGCTGGAAGTGTGCCCGCATTTACCATTTGATCGCAGACCAAATCGGCCACCAATTCTAAATTATGTGCCTCCATGTCCAGCATGACGGTGCCGTTGAGTAAAAGGCTGCGCAATTCGAACAACGAGTGCAAGGATAATGTGGCTACATGGGGCTTGGACCAACGATTGCCACCTTCCTCGACATCTTCTTCGAATTTGATCCAACGTGCCGTTTCCTTCCATTCAATCTCATCGCCCTCTTTGACCAGCATGCCCATTTCAGAGAATAAGGGATGCGAGACATGTGTGCCATCCACATCGACATCCTCACCCAATATGAACTGGACTCGCTGGGCGGGGGGAGTTACTGGAAAAGAAGAAGCGACAATTGTGGGTTTAATAAATAGTTATGACATGTATGTTCTGTGTGCTGAAGTTAATTGGCGTAATCATTTATTTTTATTGGTCCGAAACTGTTAACTTTATCGTTGAAATGAAGAAATTACCTGATTTATGGGCCCAAACCGTTTTCGAAAGAATGAAATGTGCTACACTTTCAAGTGGAATGATATATCAACCACAATTGATGGAAATAGCAAGACCATCGCGAAGTCTAAGGTTTGTTTGATAGACCAGTTCCAAAAACTGCCAAATTTAAGGTTTTGGTTCGAACCTTGCTGCATGGCTTTTTCACATTTTCTTTATTTGACAAACATTTTCGAAATGTGATTTATCTGTTAGATTTACAATTTTTCCAGGTAAAATATTGGTTTGCAATATAGTTAAGAACTTAATAAAAACATACAGTTTCTTGCAAATATAATCAATCTTTTAAGATCTGTGTTAACTGCCAAAGCAAAAAAAATTAAAAAACTAGGGAATATTCTGAAAAAAAGTTGCAAACCTCCTTTTGTTGACATATTAAGGCATTAATAAGCCGTCGTTTAAGTCACATCTCATCTTTAAAGCTAGGCTACTTGAAGTTCCTTGAACTTGTCTGCAAAGCTTCTGCTGTCTGTGGTCTTAAAAGGGAAAATTGAAGAAATGCGACTTTGGGCAGTTAGCTCGAAAGTCTTTAACTTGGTCGTTTTACTACAGATTTAGGCTTATTAATGCCTTTATCTGTTTATGTGAAAATTGTAAGGTTTCTTAACTGCTTTGCTCTATGCAAATCAGCCGCTTTTGCAATTTGCCAAAGGAAGAGGAAGAAGGGGGGAAGAGACATTGTCACTACGAAGTCCAAACGGTGACCAAAATAGGCACCATTCTAAGCCCGAGTTTTAGAAGCAAAGGATTCCGGTCAATAGTACCGGAAATGATCGTAGGAGCATTCCAGAACAACTATTATATCAAATTCTACATTACTTTATTATGTAATATCTGCACCAATGTGGCTTTTTTAGCCATTTAGTTGCTAGATCAAGCAACTTTAAAAGAAGAAATGCCATAAATTTTTTGAAAATTAATTAGCTATTTGTAGCTATTTCGATATTTTTCAGACAAAAAGCCCCGAAGGGCGGCGCGTCGCTAAGTATGTACTGCAGCGATGCCGGCAGTATAAGGTCGCCGTGTAGTTTCGAGGTACCGCAGCAAGTTGATTTCGGCTCTTGTTAATCTAGGTCAGAATTCTACTATCACTCCAAAAGAAAAATTTTGACATTTTAAGAACAGATTCGATTAAGATTAAGAAATTGATTCGCATTTTCCATTGCATATTTATTATTGTCTATATAATAAAATATCTTCCTTGATTAGGATCCCCCTTGTCTAATTCGGCTCTTCTTGATTTAAGAATGTTGGTTCTCATTGTCTTTTTTCTGTGGAATGTTCAAGTGTCAGAATAAATGTCAATGAGCATCATGTAGAATAATAGAATAGAGACCACGATTCCCATCCTATTATTTTATAATAAAATAATTTTGACCAAGCTAATAATTTTAAAAACGCTATTCCAACTTTATTCCATAAGACTTTTCTATAGTGCACTATAATTTTCTTACTCTCTTACACCCCCACCATCATTTCCTGCAATTTGTTTACTCTTTCTTGCCACACTGATTGGTCATATTATCTGTGAAGCGGTCTCCCGCTGCATCAGGCAGTCATTTGGTAATTATATTTGCCAGTTACACGCTCAAGGTTTTGGCTAAGTAACACCCACCTGGACGTTCCACTTCCTGTTGCTTCTCCTTGACAGAGCCACCACCACCTCCGCCTCCGTCTGGGCCGTGATGATGTTTCCGTCGTCGCTGGGAGTGCCGTCGTCCTCCCGGTACATGAACCCCCACATAGACTGTGTGTGCGCGATGTCCTAAAAGAATGACGGCAAATTGAATAAGAAAGTTACAAAAAAATTATATAAAAAATGCTTCCAGTTGCGTTGCATTCAATTAAAATCAAAGCTTAAAGTTCAGCTTTCCCTGATAAGGCTCTCTTGTCTGACGTCTTGGTTTTGCTTACGAGTAAAGATTGTTGATTGACTCATTCATTTGTCGGCGTTTTGTAAGACTTTTTTTTTAATTTTCCCAATTGCCGTTAAAATTTATGTATATTAGTTAGTTCCACTGTTGAACTAGTTTTAAATTATGCCTTTTCATTGTTCCGTTGACTTTGACAAAGTCAGCTGATGATGCTTAATTGTGATATCATTTGTGTAGTAGTCGTAGATGATTTGTCACTATTTCATAAATTTAAATTAATTATATAGCGCGCACACATTTTAAGAAAAGATGTTTATTTTCTAGACTTTACAATTTGTATTTAGTCACGCTACTTACGAACTGTAGATCAAAGCAGCTTTTGCAATTTTGTATGTTAGACTACAGTAGAGCTTCTCTCTTTAACCAATAAGTAAATAGTCTCATTTATATATTTACAACAATAATTAAGATTAAAGTGCTACTTCCGCATTTTTCATCCGGCTTTCCTTAAACTATTTAAAATGTAATAATATTTGTAGTTCCATATTTGTTTCTCCGTCTTTACACACATCAATTCCAATCATTACTTTACATGTCAGCTACCAATTAACACAACACAAACTTGCTTACTTGGAGCTTGTGTGTGCCCAAAAACTTTTGTAACTTGGCTGGATTTGCAAGTTTAACATCTCAGTTAGGCTGCCAACATAGTTTGTTCTCTTACGACTTACCCTCGAAATCATTTTCTGTAAACTGCTGCGTAAAGTCCTCGCCTCCAGTGCGAGGATCTTTGGGCGCCTCATCATCACCACTCGAGGAGTTCATGGTCCAGGGTCTGCATGAAATGAGATAAAAGAATAGTGAAAATTAATCAAACACCTTGTTGATGTAGTTCATAATGTCTTAAATGAAAATATGATAATGACTCAAATTAAAAGAAAAAGGTACAAATATTCTTGATTTAAGTAAATACAAAATTTGCAAATATACAGCATTGTTCTCAATTCCACTTCCACAAAAATTCTGTGATTTAAAACCGGTTTTTGTACTAGATTTGGTCTCTAAATAACAAAACTTTAGCGGAAGTGGAATTAGAATATGGCTGATAATGTCTACAATATTTGATTTTAGACCTTTTTGGGACGGGATAAGTACGCTCAGAAAAAACTACTGGCAGAGTTCTAGATCGATCGGGACAGAATTTATACCATTTTGAACTTAAAATTTGAAGTATTTTTTGTTCTTGTTTTAAAAATGGATCAAAATATACTTAATGTATCCCGAAACAGTTTAAAATCTAGTATTTCGGACTTAAAATAATCGTACTCGAAACAATAAAATTTTACTTAATTCAAGTACAAAGCTTTTGATTTTTTTCTGATTGTAGATTACGAAATATTTTACGGTTCTTACGATTTTCCTAAGCATTTGGGCGTAACAGTCTTAAGTCAATCCCGATTAATTCTCACAGCAAAAATATATATAAGTCTACCAAATTCTAACGTCAAACCCAATGAATTCTTTAAACAAAAAGTTTATATATAATATGTTCCCGGTCTGGGTTCAGCTGATTAACTCTCACCTCAAGAACTTAAAATCAGTAAAAAGCATTCTACATTCAAACCCAATATATTTTTTAAGCAACAGAAGAGTATAAAATGATTTGGAACAAATACATCAAATCCTTGAGATATTCCCAATAGGCTCTTGTATTGAATAATGCTTCTTTGATCCAAGGGCAATACCAGTTGGGAATTCTAAGCATAGATTTTTGTTAAGACACTTCGGCTTTTCCATTGCACCCCTTTGTTGGCTAGACATTGAAGTCTATTGAAGTCACCCGCTCCTCTCATTAACACGCGGAAAAACTACTTAAACAAACAAACATTAATGAGTCGACTTCAAATGTCACTGCTATTACCTCATTATTACAGTTTGTCACAGTCATTGTCACCTCTCAAGCACTTGCAGTCGGTCACCCACAAATCAACCAGACCAAAATGATTTAGTTGCCTCCTCCTACACCATAAATTGTTGGGCTTGGATGCATTTCAATTTTTCGTCTCCGATGACCACATTTACATACATAAAAGTTTTATTATATTTTGCATTTGCATTTGCAATTTCCACATACAGTTTTTTTTAATTCTCGATAGACTCGTTACGGTTGATAGCTGCACGTGCTGTACTTTTAATCGAAGTTTAAATAACTATGAATGTTTAGCTATTCATTAGAATTATTGTATGCCTATTAAGCTTGTGGACTCTTAATTTGTCAGTTTGACGTGATACAGGTGACATTTGGATTGCTGGATTTTCTATTTATGCAAGTGAACTAATATTTGGACAAAAGTGGGAGCGAGAGCTGAGTGTAAGTAAACATTGTGTCAAATCAGATAATCTCAAAAGTTCTATTAAATCTACCTTTGATTTTTTATAAAATGTACATTAGCTCGTATAATTTAACAGATTTTTGAGTTAATGATGCAGCAATGTCCGCAATATTAGATTTTATATAGAGTTTATATGCACTCAGAGAAAGATTAGAGAATTTCATACTTGGATCAAGAACGTTTGATGTCAGAAGTAGCGTACTCGAATACTAGATTGTTCATTCATGAATCAAGAGCAAAGTGAATTGTACAAACCAAGAATATTCGTTCTTGTATTAAGAGCTTATTAGGTTCATCGTTCGCTCTTGAATCAAGAGGTCCACAGTGACCCCAAGCCCTGGGGGCCGAACACACTCGGCAATAGTCACCGAATGCTTGCCGAAGTAACGCATCAGCGAGTGTAAGAGAGAGACCGACAGCCTCTCTTCTTGGGGAACCCTGGTCCACAGATTCAAAAGTAAGAGAGCTCATATTCCAAACAAACAACAATTTAACATCAGTTGTTTTTTCCTTATTATACCCCTGCAGAGGGTGTTATAAAATTGTGCGGATGTTTGTAACGCATAGAAGGAAGCATCTCCGACCACATAAAGTATATATATTCTTGATCAGCATGACGATCTGAGTTGATTTCGCCTTGCCCGACTGTCCGTCTGTCCGTCTGTTTCTATGCTATCTCTTCCGTCAGTTTTAAAGCTATCCTATCTTTTAATACAAATACGCTGCACATTTGTCGGAACCGGCCGGATCGGATGACTATAGCATATAGCTGTCATAGGAACGATTGGTCGAAAATGAGACTAGTCTTAGTGAGAAAAACTTTTTTTGTTTTTAATGGAAATGCCTCCAAAGTACGTATTTCTTAGTTTACTATCCTTCCCAGGTTACTAACCTTCCCACTAAGTTTGGTCGAAAAAATTTGAATTTTTAATTTGTGATCAACGCTCAACATTTATAAATTGAATCATATAAATCCATTTTTGTGCAGTTATGCCCCCCAAAAAACGCTCGATTGGTCGTTCTACGTCTCAAGCACAAAAGAAACATGTAAGGTAGCTGTAGTCGAGTGCCCCGACTACAAAATACACTGTTCCCTTGATTTCGTGTGTTTTCCTTTACATACACACACTCCAACATACACACAAACGCATGCGCAAGACCCCCCTCTCTTCCACAAGCAAAATTGAATCGTATATAACTTCGGTGTTTTTTGTTAAAAATTGTGGCTCTGACAGTTTTTTGCGCTTAAAGGGGGAGGGGGGATTAATTTTCCAAATCTGAAACAAACTCGATTTGAATCTGGTGTACACCTACCTACATGCAAAAATTTGTGTCTCTGTCTCCTATAGTCTCTGATATCGACGCGTACATACGGACAGACGGACGGACGACGGACATGGCTAAATCGACTCGGCTGTTAATGCTGATCAAGAATATATATATTTTAAAGGGTCGCAAATGCTTTCTTCTACCTGTTACATACTTTTGCAAAACTTCATGATCCCCCTTTTCCCATTTTTAATGGGAACTGGGTATAAAAATTGCAAGAAAATAGTCCAAACGCTGCGAAATTTGCAAAATTATACCGTTTATCCGATTGCAATCAAACTTTTGGGAATGGTTGAACATTTGCCGGGAACGTTCCGAGTTAAAGAAGTAAGCGGAAAATGTTCCAAAAACATCGAAGATTAAAAAATAATACCGTTCATTCAATTGCGATTCAACTTTGGGGAATGGTTGGACGCTTGCACGCTAAGATTTCTAGGATGAAGAAATGGGTAGGAAATGGTCCACTAGCGAGAAATTTGCAAAGTTACACCGATCATTGCGAAGAAACTATGAGGAATGGTTGGACGCTTACCGGCAATGGTTTTTAAGTTCCAAGAACCGCAAAATTTGCAAAATCTAATGATCTAATGATCATATTTATGAAAGGGTATAATTTTTAGATTACAATGCAGTCGTTGCTTAATGGAAGATGCAGATTGAACGGTCCAAAATGCTAGGAGGTGTTAACCAAAGAGTCAAAGAAGTCGCAAAATTTGCAAAATTATCTTCGGTACAGAGTATACAGTACAGAGTATAACAACCGAAAAATTCGCAAAAATATATTATGCAAGAATCAATTTTTATGGTAGAACAACGTTTGACGGGTCAGCTAGTTTCATATAAAAATTATTTATTGTCAAACTATGCACGTTTTACCCGGCTCGAGAAACACGAACCCCACTGTCAGTCCAACAGCTCTCCATGCCAGCAAAGCCATAACTTCTTGGGAATTTCAAATCAACATGAGTGCAAAATTTATGGCGTTTCTGCAAACACCCCTCTGCCGTAAAAATCGAAACTGTGAAAGCGGACTCAACGCTATTCTCTTAAATGCGTCTGCTCTTCTCTCTCAGTTTCTTTACCTCACTCCCCTCGCCAAAAAATAACTCGAAATTCTTGAAAATTCAAGAACGATCAACTTTATTTCAAGAGCCTTCGTACTCAAATTGAACGTTCCGTTAACATTTCCGTGGTTCTAGGAAATGAATAGGTTTGAAAATAGTAAAAGTCGATTTTTAATCTAAATTCATAAATGATTATTTACAAACTTTACAATTTGATAGTTTAACAACAAAACACTTGAAAAGAATAATACAATAGTATGAAACAATTACTTTGTAATAATCTGACGTATGTATGCACAATATTGAATTGAAGTGTTAGTTAAGTGTCTTGTCCTGACATTTCCAGTTGGTTCATAAATGTATAAATTTCGTTATGACAACAAATTTGAGCAAATAATAAATTATGGCAATGCCGCTTAATAGGCAGTTCATTAGCTAGGGTGTCAAAGGTATGGAAAAAGCGGCATCTTATTAAATTGTGTATTTGTTTGTCTAAAAATATATATTGTATATGTATGTATGTTTAGTCTATCATCTGAAGCTGTTCCGTTATCAGCACTGTGTACATTAAATGCATATACCGATCCTCCAAACTGTCTGCCATGTGCCGGTATAAACTGGGTCAAACCCAAGTTATAAATTTTCCTTAGGCTTTTTTAGGCAAATTATAAATTATGGGAAAATAGTAGATTAAAGATTCTAACTAAATAATCCACAGAATTATATTATCATTATTGACATAGCTTTATGAAACTTCAACGGGGAAAGGTTTTTATGGTTTTGAAGAATTTTTGTTCAAACTTTATATAACGAAAATTTCTAAACTAATTTCACTTTTATACAATTTCAAGGGACTACAAGCTTCGGTTTATCAAACAAAAAAAGTAGGCTTCGTGGTTTGGCTGTATTATTAACTTTAATCTTGATGACACAGCTTATGTTGCTTTTGTTGTTAGAGAATTTTCCTAGACTGTGCCGGTACTAAAGTTGTGTTTTATTAACGGGGCGTTGGTGTTGGATAAATTGTTGTTTGTGCTTATAAGATAAACGCCAATAAGGGCAATTAACTCGGAACTTATTGTCTGGGATGTAAAATGGCATGTCACAGTCCCAAAGGGCCAAAGCCGAGCTACTCTCAATCTCTTGGCTTGTGCGCTTCTAATTTTCGCACAAGAGAAAGTGACCTACAGTTTTACGCCGAATCCGAACGGCAGTTTGAGAGGCTTTTGCATGGCTGATTACTACAAAGCTGGCGCCAACAGCAGAGAGGGGTGACCGGGTGAAAAGTTTACTCAAAGAAAAAACTTTTCATTAGATGTTCCGAGGCGGGATCGAACCCACGACCTCTTGCACAGCGGTCGCGCACACTAGCCGCTGAGTCACCCGGCCACATAATTATTGTCTGGGATATAATCAGTAAAATTATAAAAATTTATTTGTTTATCAGTTTGGTTTTTTAATGACTAACTCTGCAAATCATTCACAACAACAATGTTTCCGAAACAGTCTCGTCGACAAGTACTTACAATTCGATGTATTCATATTTCTGGGCCATAACTCAAAGTTCTTATCGTGGAACTAATTATTTGCTTATCAATTCGCGATTATCAAGTGTGCGACCGAAAAAAGTGAATGTACAGACCGAAAGGCCTTCTCAAGTTAAATAATATTCAAAAGGAAGTCCGTCCAAGTTTTCGATTTGATACCGCCCGTCGATTTTTTTGGTACGACTCGCTGCGAGCCCAGGCGATTGCAGACTAACTAACTGGCCGATCTTCAAGCTGACGCTTAACCCGCTGCTGCCCGTAGTGATTAATACTGACAGCAGCGACGCGACGTTGACGGATTTAGAGAGTCAGAAAGCGAGAGAGCGTGAGAGTGTCCGATTTGTTTATCATTGATCGCCTTCTTATCGCCTTGCCTTTGGTCTTATCAGGCCTTACAGCATTGTGTTAAGAATTAATTTATTTTGCTTTGATTGCAATTTGCACTCATTAAACGAACTGGTTAATTCTGCTCTGAACACAAAAAAAATTAATTTATTTTTGTTTATGGAAAATTATTTGTAGTATTTAATTATGGCAAGGGGTAAAAAAATGTTTTTATAATGACTTTTGGTTTTGTTTTGCTTTTAGTGATGTTTGCTAATAACATTTCTGGCATTCTGCTATATTGTTTGTTGACAACTGAATATATATGCATTTTATTATCTAGATATTTGGTGGGTACATAAACTCATACATATGTATTATATTGTTTTTCTTGTTTTTTTACGTTGTCTCATTTCGTTTTGTTTTGAATTTTGATTTCTTGTTGTGTGCGTTTACTGTGGGGTAGGCCTGGGTTTGATGCCGCCTCGGAACATTTGATAAACAGTTTTTCTTATGAACTTTTACATAACCGGTCACCGTAATTAGCTATTAGCGCCACCTGTAAAATAAATTTTTACTGGAAACTCAGAAAAGAGAATAGAAGAATTCTAGATCGATAGGGATAGAATTAATACCGTTTTGTACTTAAAATTTCAAGTATTATATGTGTTGTTTTTGGAAGTACACAGAGAAAAAGGATATTAAAAAACATCCATTGGATAATTTCCAGTATCCATTTGAACTGGATATGTCCTTAATATCTTTTTATCATCCAACTGAGCTGAAAATCATCCAAAGGATATGAAACATGATCATTCTTTGGATGATTTTTCAGCTCCTTTGGATGATATAAGGACATATCCAGTCCAAATGGATCTTTTTTGGACCCTTTTTTCCTGTGTATGAATCATTCTAAAATCGAAAACGACGTTAATATTATTAAAATTAGCTAAGAAAATTTCGTAACTACAGTAATAATAAACATTTAAGAAAAGCGCTCACTTAATTCAATAACAAATGATCTTAGATTGATTACAAAATAGATTTACAATGCCAGAGAGAAAAATGTGCTGCAGCAAATGCAATGTTCTTAATTTCCCTACTGGTTCTAACAATATTTTTGGAATGATGGTAGAATTCTGTAATATAAGTAGTAATAGCATCTTAGTCCTTGGATCTTTCAGGCCTTTTTTGATTTAACGAAATGGGAATAGTTTTAGTATTTTATGGGCCTAAGCGAAGAACATTTTGTTATTGTTTGATGTGCTCCAAATGTATTTCAAGGTTGTATTGAAGTTGACTTTAGAATATAAATATCTTAGTTTTTGCAACTTTCTGGCCATCTTTGATTTAAGGTCTTATTAAAAACGAAATGGGAATAGTCTTATTATTTTATGGGTTTAAACCAAGAACATTTTGTTAATGTTTGATGTGCTCTAATTTTGTTTCAAGAGTTTATTGAGGATGACTTTAGAATATGCTTTAACCAAACTGAAAAAAAATCAATATGTAACCTATATTGAAAATCTCTTTTTGAGAAGATTGCAATCTTAAAAAAAATAAATTGAAATAAGGTGAAATGAGATTGAAAATCTCAAAATTAGGACTTATCATCTCTGAACTTATAGACCTTCCTACAGTTCTTTGTGAAGCTTCAGCTAAAAAATCTTTTGTTATGCTAGACTCCGGAAAAATGAAAATAAAGAACGGTTTCAGCATCTCCAACACCGAGCTGAGAGGTTTAACTCAGTTTCGCCGCGGCGTCTAGTTTTTGCCTGATGGCCTAGCGAGTCAAGTTGCCATGCAAGTTCGTGTTCATCATTACCTCGAGGTACACAGCTCAAACCGCAGACGGGAAACAGTCAAATTAAGAAAAGAAATTTTAAAAAGTTTTTCAAAAACAGGAAAATATAGTGAATATAAAAAAATGTAAATCACATATAGCTGATTTTTTTCTCAATTTTTCCATATTAAAAAATAAGATTCTTCCATCTTAAAGTCGAGTATAATCGATCTTTATCTAAGATTGATTGAATTTAGATTTAAATTGAGACTATTATCTTGGGTCGAGATTTTCTCTGCTTTGACTATATTCTTGGTTTTAGATTGATTTTTTTCTCAGTTTTTATTTTATAAATTAATTCAGTTTGACTTAAGACTATTACAACCGAAATATATCCCGAAAACCGTACTTGATATGAGAATTTTGTACATGAATTAAGTGTTTTTGAACTTACCGTACAATTGCTCCGTTTTTGTATTTAATTCAAGTACAAAGTTCTAGATTGTTTTTCTGAGTGTACCCTTACCCAACAAAAAGTTCTGACATTCCTTTGCGATGGGCTTATTTTGACGCATTTATTTACCAAAGACAACTTAATCTGCACTGATCATCTTCAGACTACACGAAACTAGTATCGAATCAATTTTGCTCACGTTTTCTGCCTGATTTAAAAAACAAACACAGCGACAATTCTTTTTTTACTCTCAGCCCATCAAATGCATATACTAAAAATACTGCAATACATATAAATATATATATCAAATTAAGACAAAAGAAAATATACACAATATTACCGCTCTGAATCGGTAAACAGTTGTTTTTGCAAGCTCAAAGAATCCAAGTCAAAATCAACAACTGGAAAAAGTATTAAAGTGTTAAGCGCTTCGTTAGTATTTATTTAAATTTAATTTGCAATGAGCTAAAGTAGTTTTATTTGCGTGTAGCGTGCAGCCAGGTAACATTTTACCGGCTCAAACTGGAAAGAGCCAAACGTTGCGAGTTTTGTCGCCTTGCCTTACCTCAACTCAGGCACCTGATTGATAATTTCGTATTTTTTTATGATGTCTTTTCAAGGGGGAGAGTTGTGTGTAACACTTTGCGTATTGGATTTCTGAATCAGACAATCTGGATTGATCATTTTGTTTGTTTCTGGTTTTTGGTTTGTTTTTGAGACTTTTCGGTGAAGTACATTGATCTAAAAACCTGTTATGGATCATCATTAACAGGTCTTAACTCAAAGTGTTTTTATTTGTCAATAAATCTATTAACTTGCTGTGGAATTAACCAATATTTAACACTGGAAAGTATTAATGATTTTCTTGGAAATCAATGAAATATGAATGAAGCTTACTGTTTTTCAATCTTTATCAGACAATTTCACATGAAAATGTTAATTTATGATTTAAGCCACAAACTGTTCACCAAACTGTTCACCAACTGTACTTCTTCTACCTGCCTTAAAAAGTATTCGCTATATCTAGAAAATATCTTTTAGTATTTAAAAGGTCACCCTTCGAAAATCCCTTTTAGTTAATGTAGCTCTCAAGTACCTTTCAATACTTCTCTTTCTCAAGTATTTCATGTAATATCTGTTTAATTTCGCTGACGTCAACTTTTGTTTGTTCACATCTTTCATCTTATCTCTTTTTAAACACTTCAAATATAAAAACGTTTCAAATTAATCATTGTCTTGGTTTCAGGGAGGTAATTGTGTCATAAATAAGATTTTGTCTTATTTCAATGCCAATTTTTGTGGTCTATTCGCTTGCATTATCTTTGAAAAACCTCTTGAGAAAACAACACTTGAGTCGATAACAACGCTGTAAGATAACTATCATTGATTGTCGGGCCCGTCAAAACGCGTCATTATTCTTAAAAACTTGAACAGCCACTTGATAAGCGTTTACCCACATTTTATTAGGTTGCTTTTGTTGATTTCTTTATAGAATTGCAAATAGATTTCGGAAATGATTTTATGA
Source organism: Lordiphosa collinella (assembly GCA_018904265.1). Lineage (NCBI taxonomy): Eukaryota > Metazoa > Arthropoda > Insecta > Diptera > Drosophilidae > Lordiphosa > Lordiphosa collinella. Next base: position 634,334 of record JAEIFV010000035.1, on the reverse strand, counting down.
GAGTTCTAATGCGTTTTTAACTAGTATAAATGGTTATAGCGAACCAGTTTCATGCTTTGTTAAGGTTGTTTGTTGTAGTTTATATTACTTTTCTTATTGAAGTATTTTAGTGTGTTTAATTGTTTATCACAAAAACGTGTTTGTTATCACATGATTTATAAAAGCGCGAAATTTGTTGATAAACCTTATATTGTTCAATTTTTTCTTTAATTAGTGACAAGTGTTGAGATGTTGAGCGTGGAATGAATTTAGTGTTATTAGATAACACTATCCAACAAAATTGATCAAATATAACTTATTGTTTAAACATCAATGCAAACAAATTTATTTTCTTGTTAATTATTAACGATTTTCTGAGAAATACTTAAATCATTAAAACGGTTACTGTATATTTGAAAATTTATCTATCAATACTTGTTACGATTTTAAAAAATAATATTTTATATTGATCTTTTGTTAGAAAAAACGATATCAATATTTTCGATATTTTCATTAAATGTTGTTTAATTATGTGGTTTTAAGCCGGCTCAGGTCAATGTCTTTTATGTGCTACAAAAATTTAAACACTATTTTTTTCTTTTCCGATATATTTCGACACCCTTCGGGAGTCGTCGTCTGGGAAGAGACACAGCTTTGTCAACTGTGGAGTTTAGAACTTAAGGAAAAAATTGTGTTCATATTATTTGTTGCACATAAAAGACACTGACCTTGAGCCGGCTAAAACCACATCTTCGGCCCTGTTCTGAATTTCGAGTCGGTTTTCGTGTAAATTTTGCTTTTTCTATAGCTACTAGATCAGGTCTTTTCTTTTTGACTAATTCAATCCACTTGGCATTGTGCAATCGGTTTCAGCTGCTTAAGCAATTCCGATTTTCTTTCTATATAACATTGTTAAGTTTAAACTCTAAATGCAAACGTTTACACGAAAACCGACTCGAATTCGGAACAGGGCCGATTATTTTCACTAAATTTTATTTATACCTGTACTCGTAGAGTAAAAAGGGTATTCTAAAGTCATGCAAATGTATGTAACAGGCAGAAGGAAGCATCTCCGACCCATAAAGTATATATATTCTTGATCAGCATCAACAGCCGAGTTGATATAGCCATGTCCGTATGTCCGTCTGTCTTTATAAACACCTAGATCTCGGAGACTAGAAGAGTTAGAGCCACCAAATTTTGTATGTAGACTCCTATTGTCCCTACGCAGATCAAGTTTACTTCAAATTTTGGCCACTCCGAAGTACCGTTAGAATCAAAGCTATAAAGTTTGCCGAATCCCAGTGAATAAATTCAAATCAGTCAGCATTAAAATAAAAACGAATGTTGGTTGAATAGTTTCTTCAACCAGCATTTACTATTTTTCTGAACGAATCTTTCGTCTGGACCATTGTTTACTTGCGATGGCGAAACATGAGCTTAAAAATAAAGTTCTCCGTTCCAAATAGAGTTAGTCCATTTTGGGATTAAGTTCGAGAGGTTGTTAATTTAAAAGGTTTCTTTCATGCTCAGGCTAAGGGGTTTAAACACCCTGATGCGAATCGATTCTGAAGAATCCACCATAGTTAGTAGGTTCATCTATAATTTAACTTTACAAAAAAAAGGTTTCTAATCGGTTCGGAAACCTTTCAAAATTAGTAGTTTAAACCTCATAAAATCTTCTTTTCAACTGAAATCTTTTGATTCATTTCTGACTTTATTTGATTTTGGTGAGCTCACCCAGTCTTTGCCAAGGTCAAAGGCGTAAATAAAGTCTATAATTTGACTCCGCCAGTTAGGACTTATGTGTACCATTATGGCCCAGACAAGTTGTGTGAAATGTGGGGAAATATGTGCGGGTGTCACTGCTGCTGCTTCTGCGGCTGATGTCATAGTTGCTTTTAGTTTTTATTATCTTTTAGGGACGAGAGCAGTTTTTATCGTCTAAGGACATCTGAGACTCAAATGGAAATGACAGAAAAAAACCATAAACTAAATTCGCTTATTTATGGCCAAAGCAGTTAACCTTTTAGCATGTTTCGGCGAAAGCATTCATCTTTACTATTTCCTCTGCGAATTATTGCAATTAACACCGGCAAAATTAAGCAGTAAATAGTAAAACGTGCAACAAATTTACAAAACAGGTGCGAACTATGGCCTGAGGTAATATGGCGCGTGTCATTCGCTGCAGACAGGAAATGACACACATTACAAACAGAAATGAGGACCAAATGGGAGCAATGTCCCCGTACGTAAGAAGCGGAGAATGAGGCAAGCAAAACAGAAATGAGAACTAATGCAGAGAGATAGAGAGAGAGCGAAACTGTGAATTTTGCAGAAAACTCCTGCTGCACAGGGGAGTTGTCCATTTCAAGAGAAGTTTTGTGTGGCTTCTGGTGTGTACCATCGAACGTTCCTGCTCCATTCTTATCACAGTCCCCGCACACAATAAACAAACCGTCTGCTGGATGACAACAAAGAAGACTTTCTTGCACTTGACATGTTGTTGACCCAGTCCAAACAAAAGAACATAAAAATAGTACAAATAGAAAGTATATCCCTTCATTAATGATCTATTTCGCATTCGCAGTCGAATTTGAAGACTGTTTCGTGTTGTTATCATCAAATTGTTGACTATATAAATCTGTGCGTGTGTCTCTATTGTCGCTTAATTGGATGCAGGCCATCAAAGTAATAGTATACTTTTTTTTTTGCTTGTGAGATTATAAACTTAGACATCTTTATTATGATGATGATTGTCATTTGTTTGTTTGTGGGCTGAGCTATACTTAGGATATTTGCATGTACATAGTAAGCCTGCTTATTTTGGACTCTTTTGTGTAAGAATTTGAACAAGAAATTTAAACAGCAATTGAAATTCAAAGCAAAGTTAGTTTAAAATAATGTACAATTGCTCTGGAAATATTAGAGCTGAGTGCATCTTAAATCTAACATGCAATATCAAGAGTAACTAAAACATTTCTTTGCCCAAGTTTAAACAGCTTTGATGAATGCTCCACTAAATAATTTGATAAGCGAAAAACTTAAAAATGTGGCTATAGCAAATGGTTTGTAAGTACTTTTACTCATGATTCTCTACAGAATCAGATCTAATGGATATTGAAAGGATATTATTAAAATATTTATGGGTTACATCATTCCGATCAATTGGATATTCGAAGGGATATTAATAAAAGATCTAATGGATATTGCAAGATCCAAAAAGAATATTTTTCAACATATCAAAGGGATAGTTTTCAAATTTTTATGGGTATATTAATCATCATAATATCATATTATTTGGAATTAAGTCGACTTCGAAAAATCGAATTTATCCTTAAAGGATATTGTACAATCCAGTCCAAATGGATACCGAAAAATCATCCATTATTTTTTGCATTTTTTAGATAAAGTAAAGAATTAAAATAATGTCCCAACACCATTTGGACGCAAAAGTAAGCTCTCAAAAATCTAAATGTTGTCCAAAATGCAATAAGTAGATTCCTTTTTTCTCAGTTTAGAACAGTGGTGTCCAAACTCACACACAATTACCAAACTTGCCAACCACGCGTGGCTGCCTTTTCAAATTTTGGACATCGCTGGTTTAGAACCATGTTTCCCTTTGAACTTGTACTTTTACTTCAAAGTAAGATATTGGACCTTAATTTCTTTAACAGGGACAAGTGCTGATGGATCTGAATTATACCTTCATTGTTTTGGACGGTGCTTTTCATCTGCTTCTCTCATTTGACAGCTGGAAGCATTTTCATCGTAATCCACATCCAAGCTTACCCCAAATCAATTTGAATATGTGGTTCGAGATTTATCTTAAAGTACAATAAAATTGCACATTCCTTTACAGTTTAGTGCCTGAAGACTTTGTCCAGAGTAGAGCAAACTAGCATTGAGTAGGTAACTCAAATTATGCTGTGCGGCAAGTGACTAAAATCTTAGAAAATTTTTCCACACATTTTTAATTTTTGCATTGCTATATTTTATTTAAAAGTTCATTTCCGAGGCGTGGGCAAAGGTTCCAGACGAGAAACTAGAACTATAAATTTTATTTTTGCGATTGAAGCGAAGAGGTTCAAGAAGTTTATCTTACGTCCCACTAAGGCCGTGTCTTGCCGTGGGCGTGTCTTGCCCGTGAAACCAAGGCTTAATAGGATTGGCCAATTTGGCTCCTAGATCATGTGATATCTTTAAAATTGTTCCTTCTAAATACTGACTTCTATATTCTAACTCTAAGGGCTAAAAGCAAAAGCCTCCTATTTAACTACTGTGATTACATTGGTGCTCTTTTCATTGTTTATATTGTACCTATGTTCTGTTGCTTGAAGGGTTGAATGAATGCTATGAAAATTAATATTAATAACAATAGGCAACTAGGAACACGTGTATTCAAAATAAAATATTTTCGCCTAAAAAAATCGTAGATACGTTTCGGATAGTTTATGGTCAAGCTAGAACAGTATTTATTATGATATCAGGTGAGAAAGTTTCCCACAAGGGTAAAAAAATGCAGTTTAAGTAACTTTAGGCTCAAAAATATAGACGGATAAAACAGATTCGTGTTCAGCACACGAAAGTCAACTAAAATCACTACCAAACCTTTTATATACTGAAAAGAGCTTAAATATGTTGAGTTCTTGGATCAAGAATTTGCATTCTTACTCTGTTCTTTTTATGAGGCTAAAAATTGACACTTTTCTGCATAAAATTTCTTGAAACTAATTCCTAACTATAAGACTACGCTATTTTTTTCACAAATTCATTTGCCTTACTGATTTTCTCCCTAAAGATGTCTTGTGCAGCATTGCTCATACGCCCTGTTGTTACGTTAAAATTTATTTGCAAATTTTTTTTTTTTTTTTTTTTTTTTTTTGTGAAAAATCCAAGTAATTTATTACAATTTTACCTGGTACTATCTGTGTTAATCACTCTGGGCAAACGGCCGTGTCCATGGATATGTTTCAGTTGCGCTTGTTGGGGCATCCTGACTTTAAGGATTTATCCAAAAACTAATTCTAAATCAGTTTCATTCGGCGGGTTAATGACCGCGTCTAGATAGAACAAAGAAAGCGAATCCTGGGAATTCAACCTTCTGATTTTCTCTCTCCCCGCCCTGCTTTCGTTTGCTCCTCTTTTATAGAGCTTCAAATCTTCAACTGCACACTCTATCAAATCAATTGATATGAATTTAAGTTTTTGGATATATTTTTGTCATTTTTTTTTTGTCGTTGAAAGAAACTAAACAAATTTTTCCGAGCTTTGAGTGCGCTTGTCTATAAGTCGCGCGGCAGACTAACCCGGCCGGTGGACTCTAGAGAAGTTCCATAAGCAGCTTTGTGCAGTCAGAGTTTTTCCTGCTGCATTTTCTCTCGTTGAACTGCACTCAGCTGTTCTAGTTCTCTTTGCTGCACTTAAGCAAAGAGCGTGAAACTCTCTGGGCTAGTTCTCAATTGCTCCCGTTCTCTGTTAACAATTTAACATACATTTAACATCTCTGTCATATAATCAAAATATTACGAGCACGTTGCATAAATGATAAGAGGCAGGTAGGGAGGGGAGAGGGCTAATAGGGAGAAGAGAAATAGAAGATGGTTGCTATTTAATTTGCTGGAAATTCGTGTGTGAAGAATACCGGAAGGAAAGCGTTGTTTGAAGGTAATTCAATTAAATTTGGATTTAGTCAACTGAGTTTTTTTTTTAGAGATTCAAAAAATTTAGTTAATTACACAGAAAAAAAAGGCCGGGGCATTTTTTCAGTAAAAAATTTATTATTTGATTCCAACAGTGGGATTATATCTGTGGCAATAAGGCATAATAACATAACTCGAGTTTTGTCAAAATTTAGATATTAATACCAATGTATTCCTAGGGCTCAATTCTATATTGTATCAAATTTTTACACCAATCGGATAACTGGTTACAAAGATATGACGGAAAAACAAATCTACATAAGTTTTAAAAAGTCCAAGTAACGGCCTGTAAGTCCAAATAATAAACTGACATCTTGATTCTTTCAAAAAACCTATACATTAAAACATTTCCACTGTACCACCAATCACATTTTTCACAAATTCATTAAAAGTTATTTTAATGAGAAATAAAAAAAAAAAAAAACACACACTTGTCCAGTTTTGCCTTATTGCCAGAGAGATATATGTATATATATTATATTTACAACTTTAAGTACGAGTAAGTCTGAATCAATTCAAATCGGATTGTCTTAAGTTCTCATTGACTTTATTGACGACCATAGGTACGATAGTGCTTTGTAAATAATATAAACTATTTTATGCGTTCACAGTGACTTTAGTCAACGCCCTCTATCTTCGAATACAAATGAGCCCCTCTAGGCAACAAGGCTTGCTGCTCAATAAGTGCCTAAATGCTAAATGGTGTAAATGGCTAAATTCTTTACTATGATTTTGTCGCTGTCTCTCGGGAGCGCTTAATAGTTGTGAGGGCTAAGATGCAGAAGTCTGTGAGTTCAGTCTTCAAGGTTCTGAATTCAAATCCCAATTAAGTAAAAAATAATTAAAAATCAATCACTGGGATCAACATTTTGAACCCTGTAGGGTTTAGATTTGGTCATCCAGGTATCAACCCATTATTGGCTTAACTTGATTTCGAATGGCATTTTTGAAAAATGATTTGTTTGTAAAAAGTCACAAATTGTAGCCAAAACTTGCTTAAGAAATTCCAAAACTTCTTTAAAATGTTTTCCCAAAAATGTGCATCTGGATTATGCATAATTTTTTGCATTTCCTCAGCCTTCCGTTCACCTCATCTCCTCATCCACTTTTCTTTCAATTTTTCTATTAAACGTAAAATTCTTTGACAGTCTATTTTCTCGTCTTTCATTTCCTCCTCCGCACGAGCATCAGAACTGTTACCGTTTTGCAACCAACCACGTGCCAGGGGCTTAAAAAAAAAACAAAAACAAAACACCGCATACTGAAAACGTGAGGGGGGATACCACCAGTAGCCTCGTGTGTGCGTGTGTGTCAAGTGTAAATGAAATTTTCAATTTTGCCGTGTGGACAGAAATCAGCAAATGAAAGGAAAATGTTTGCTTGTGTACCTATTGATTATTTTGCTCTGTGTGTCAGTGATGTGGTTAAATAGTGCGATTTGTGGGGAAGGTCGCGTTAAAAGTGTTGCAAAATGGTAGATAAACGGGCAAAATGTGAGGGAAAGGGGATGCGCAATTCTCTAGGCCGCACTCAAGCGGCAGTCTAAATATAAGCAAGGACTTGTGTGTATGCGTTACAGACGACACATCAAAATTGGCCCATAAATTTAGCTTTGTGTTGGCCTTAGTTTTTGCTTTATTGTGGGCTTAGCCTGGTTTTTAATTTAGTTTAGAAGCTTTGAAATGTTAATAAGTTTTAGCTTGAGTTTGGGACACAACAAATCACTAGAATGTTCCAAATGTATTTTAAAGTGAGACTTAACCTATTAACAACCAGTTGGAAAGTGTTCAAGCCCAAACCTTGTACATTTCATGCATTTTGATTCATTTATCTAATTATTTTATTAAATCATAAATCATAAAAATTGCTCATGCAATTTTTATACTCTGGCCGATCATTCAGTCACTTTTCTCTTTCCCTTTTTCATTAATGAAATTTGAAACTATTCCTAGACCCTCGTGCTCTTGTTAATGGTACTACTTAAACTTGTATAACAGAATTTCAATTAGCTTTTGCTCACCTTAGACATAAGTTATGCATCGAGTAGTGCTAAAAACATTTGCTTACCCAACTAAACAAACAAAAAGTCGCAAAGTTTAATCGCCACTTGTGGGCAAACAAACGTACTTTAAGTTAATGACCATTAGCTCAACTTTTACTTTTTACATAATGCAAGTAAGTAAATTGTACATATGTTTGAGGCAGAACCATATTCTAGAGGACAAGGCCATTGAGTCAACGAGAATGGCTGGCACATAATCGATGTACATTTTTTACAGCTAAACCTCTTCATTCCACCTGTCTCACCTTTTGACATTAAGAATTCAGGGCAGTTATTTGTGTTATGAGTATTCCCTACAAGCCTGCAGCAGGTTAATCGAAACACTTGAACCTTAAAATCGGTAATCCACCTTAAGTAGTCGTTCGGCTCCTACAGGAATAATTAAAGAAAAAGGTCTGGCATATGATTAGCTGAAGTGGGTGATGAGGTTGAATACAATTGTATTCTAATTTGGCCCCAAATCTCAAGTGATATGCGGGTGTGAGTATGCAAGATTCAGTGTCACACAATAAAAAATATTTTTAGATGTAATTTACATGAAATTAAAAAAATCGCCACATTTTTAAAATTATCATATATTATTTTGTAAGATTTCCAGTTTCCAGTTTTCTCAGTTCACAGAGTCTTCTTTTTTTTGCACGCTGCTAATATGTTGGAACCGACCGGATCAGATGGCTATATCTCATAGCTCCCAAAGGAACGATCTGTCGGAAAACTAGTTTTATTAAAAACAACTTCGTATTTATTGGTTTTCTAAGCTTTTTCATATTTCCACTTAGTTTCTTCTAAATCGGACAACTAAATGGTAGTGCTTCCATGCAAAAATAGGTCTAAAAAAAATCTTATTTAGAAAAACTTTTTGATGGTACCGCCTTGAAATTTGGCATTTATATATTTTATATGCCTTCACCTAACTCTACAAAGCTATGTCCAAATCGGAGGACTATAGCAAATAGCTGCCATAGGAACGATCGGTCGAAAAACTAGTCTTAGTGAGAAAAACTTTTTTGTTTTTAATGCAAGCGCATCCAAAGTACGTATTTCTTAGTTTACTGTCCTTTCCCATGATTTCGAAGTCAGACATCTATATAGTATAGATCCCATAGAAAAGTAAGTTCCAAAAAGTAGTCTTAGTTAAAAAAACTTTTTTGCATTCAATGGAAGCTGCAAGGGTATACAAAACTTCGACCGAGCCGAAGTTAAATTTCCCCAATTTTTTGTTGCTTTTTCGGAACCTTTATTTTTTTCTAAAATTAAGAATTGTTTGCTTTTGTTTTTTGCTTTAGGTAAGAAAATTTTATTTATTTTTTACAAAAGTTTTCCATAAAATTAGGAAACGTTTTTTTTTATTTAAATTGGAAATCATTTTAGGAACGAAATGGAAATTATAACAGAATTTCCAATTTCCTCTATGAATTTTAAATATTTGTTTTATGCTGATCATGCTTTCTTTCGAATCTTACATAAATTTGTAAGAACTAAGTGTACCTCTATTTTTGTACTAATAACTGTTGTCAAAACAGCAAGATCAAGGTTCGTCTTGAAAGCTTTTCTTTCATCACCTCAGGGTTTTCGAGTGTTATTGATTTTTCAGTTGAAGTGTTTTGATTTCCGCTTTCTATAATATCTGACGCATTTCAATGAATAATAATCAAGTGCGATGTGAAATTTATAATATTTTATAGGCTATAAATATTTTTAGCAAGCAAAGACTTGCGAAACGGTAGACTAAATTTGATTTAATTGTTGATTTATCTTAATAAGAAGGCAATTGGTATATATACTTTCATGAAATTCTCAACTCAAAGTAGATGGCTATTATTCAACTGGCTTCTGAAAATGATTTATCGTCCAAAGCCTCGCTATGAAATATGTGTTACAGCAAAGGCCAACGTTCCCCGCCTACAATATATTACCCAAGCAGTTCCCCCAAGGAGACAGGAGTAAACTAATTGAGAGCTTTATTAAAAGGTTAAAAACATGCTTGAAGGGTGGGGAAACAAAAAGAAAACAATTTAGCAGGTATGTAAAAATATTTTTAGTAACAGCCGTCGTCTTGTTTCGCAGAGTAATTTATCGGCAAACAATGTCTATACCGTTACTTGTGAAATAATTATATTTGCATTTAGTTTATTAATTTTTCTCAAGTTAATTATCAGGATTATTTGTCGATGTCCAAGTCTACAAGTCGAAGAAGTTGGTGTGCCAAGACTTTGGCTGGGTTCGATTCATTATAATTCACTCATACAATCGACAGCTGTTTAGTTTTATGATTCAACATCTGTAAAACCTTAAACACAACTTAAGAATGGTTATTGAACATCAACCAAATGATAGCACTATGCAACAAATTTTTAATCCCGGCTTCTAAATGCTTGATCCATATGAAAAAGTTCATGCTGAGTTCAAATCTACTCTCAGAAATGTGGAAAGTAGAACGGTTTTTGAGATATCGTCAAATTTCCAGTTTTAGTGTTTTGAAAAAGGATAGGTTTACTGAAATGTCATTTTCTCTGGTTTTACTCCAACGATATTGATATTTCACATTAATAAAAATTTGAGATAAGAAAATGATCTTTTAAAAAATGCCGGTTGAAATGCACTTCAAAGTCGGATTTTTGTAAAAAAATTTATGATTTTTCCAGTTTTTACTGCTTTTTATTAAGTTTTTCCATCTTTCCATAAAAATTGCTCTGGTTTTAGATAATGACATGATGGGGCAATCTATTTCGAATACTTTTTTCCCCTCCGAATTCAAATTTTACCTAAAAAGTAGGACGGTTATTTAATTTATTTGCAAATTTAATCCTATGTTAACTCATTTTTTAGTTGAATTATGTTAGTTAAGGCTTGAAAGCTTACATCGAATGAATATTTTTATCTTAACTTGAACTGCAATAGAAACTCATAATGTAAAATGGCTTGACACAGCCCCAAAGGGGCCAAGGAGCTTGGCGAACAAAGGGCGCCGGCGGTCCCAATCTCTTGGCTTGTGCGCTTTTAATTTTCGCACAAGAGACTAACGCCGAATCCGAACGGCAGTTTGAGAAGCTTTTGCAGGCTAATTACTACAAAGCTGGGTTTTTGTCCGGGCGGGATCGACCCACGACTCTGGCAGCGGTGCAACCACCCGCACTAAACCAAACCAATTTATTCCTATTTGGCTCTAAGATGTGAATCTTAAAATAAACAATCTCTGTAGGGATTCAAATGTGGTGACGTATTTGTATAGTGAAATTTAACAAAAGTTTACGGCTCGATCAAAACAACAATAAAATATCAAGACAGGTTGATTATTTAATTGTGAATGTAGCGTTTAAGTTTATCAATTTTGAATGGGCGGAGCTTTATGGCAAAATTTAAAAATCTAATTTAAAATCCAATTTGAAGTGCTTCGTCTTATATTGATTTTAGCAATTGCATTTTTGTAGATAATTTTATTGTGGACTAAACCAGAGAAAATGTCATTTTAGTAAACTATCATTTTTCAAGCACTAAAGAAATTTGGAGATTCTCAAAACCATTTTTTCACATATCTGAGAGCAGATTTAAATTCAGCGTGAAATTTTTCTTTGACATCAATTGTTAATTGTCCCGGATATAAAAATTTTTGAAATTTTGTTGCATAGTGTTATTCTTCTTCTTGAACCTGTAGGTAAATAAAGATTTTTCCTTTTCCAACAGGAATTTCATGTCTTTTAATAAATCAAACCACTGAATTGGGTTCTGCTTCAATATGTCTTCACAATTTGTTCGGTTCATAAAAAATATATAGGAATGCCGGGTTCCAACCGGTTCCGATCATTTTCGATGACTTATTTATATTCTGGAACGCTTTTTTGGTTAATTTTGGTTAGCGCTGCTCTGCTCACAAGTACATTGAAAATGTATCGAAAATATCGACTTGCCCTTTCATACTTTGCCTAAGAACAATAGGAAAAATGATGCTAATTTGCCCAATGACATTCGCCCAGCTTCTTCTCGGGTTACCCAAACAGGTAACCGCATCTAAGTTGATTCCCTGGGTAGGCTTAATGGCTTAGCTTGCCTAATAACATTTTTGAAACAAGAAACTTCTGCCCCTCCCCTTCAATGATTGGATCCGAGTAGAGTGAGTACTTACAGTGATGTTTGGCGGCACGTGGAAGGTTTCGATTGCTCCTGCTGTTTTTGCTGCTGCTGCTTGCCTACTGACCCAGTTAGTAACTGCTGAGCGTAGCTCTAAAATGCTCGTTTGGGGTTTGTTTCTTTTTTTATCTTTCGATAGGATAAAACGGTGGTATTGGCTGACTTTGGCAGTGTTTGGAGAAGGTAATCAATCTATTATTTTTTCAATTTGGTTTTCTGATATTTTTAAACTTTCATTGATTCTGCTTCACACCATTTTTCACTTGCCGCTGATTAACATGGACTTAACTCACAGTATAAACATTCATTTATTATTTAATTTGACTAAAAAATGTCTTAAATGCACAACAAGAATTTTTCTATTTAACAATTATATTATGGGCTTAATTGGCTAAGTAACATTTTTCTCTTTTGGTTTGGTTTTTTGTTAATTGAAATTTTTTCTTGCACTTGCTCAGAGGCTCTAAGATTTTTTCCGACACCGCCGCCGCCTCTACAAAAGCAAAACACGTCCGCACAGTCCCACGAGCCAGGAGAACCTAAAAATCAGTACACTTTTTGCTTTAACTGCAGCCAGTCGCCCCCGCTAAAAACTCTCTTCTTCGCTCTCTGTTGCTTTCTCTCTTTAGTTTGCGCCGTCGCTGTGGAACGGTCCTTTGGTGTGACATTTACAATGTCAGCCTCAGTTATTTGGTGGGAATTCGCCGCCAAAGTAAGGCATAGAGAGATGGAGAGAGGGGGAGGGTGTACGGAGGAGAGCATTGAACAGACTGGGCAAACTAATTTGTTTTGTTGCTTCTGGGTGGGATAACTCCTTTGGGGCACACTCTTTTGATTTTTTAGTGATGTGACAAGAATGTTTTGTTCGGCTATTTTGTAACCATCTGTTCCTGATGAGCGTTCAATTACAACTATAGGGTATATGCAGGGAAGTTTGGTTGCAGTAAAGTGTTTTCAAATAATTTACCGTTGCTGGTGCATGTTCTCCGAAAACAAATCAAGTATTTTATATTTATTAATAGAATTTTGAAGGTTCGTCTTAGAAACCTTTTTTTGAATAACGGAAGATGGACTGCAGTTTAAAAATTAATAGAATTTCCACTCCCATTTGGTTTGCAGAATCAACAGAATTTTGGTATGGTAAATATGAACACAATTTTTACAAATCAAGTATTTTATATTTATAAAGAGAATTTTTAAGGTTCGTCTTAGAAACCTTTTTTTGAATAACGGAAGGTGGACTGCAGTTTAAAAATGAGCAGAATTTCCACTCCCATTTGGTTTGCAGAATCAACAGAATTTGGTATGGTAAATATGAACACAATTTTTACACCCGTTACTCGAAGAGTGATGAAAAAACTGAGTATCAAAAACCTCAGCTAAGCAACTCAGTTCAGCATTTAAACATGCTTGAGAAACCTAAGGTACACAGAATATTTTAAGTTTGTGCAGCACTGGTCGCAGCTGTGATGGGCAGCACTTCACAGGTACAGAGGATATTATAGTTGAGCTTGACCGATTTTCTTACTTGTCATTTTAAAGAACTTTTTTTTTCTTAATTGTGACATTATCATCTCGGATTCAGAAACAACCGGTTCCAGCCGAGGCATCTTCAAACATGCCTTCCAGAAATTATGACAAAATTATGATAATTTAAAGTTATAATGCTGTTGCAACGCTTAAGGTTAATCACGCTATTGCTTTTTGAAATTAAGGTAGAATTAGTGATTATTAAGTAATTTAAATAAGTGGGTAAAAATCTATATCCCCTCTCTTTCTCTCCATCCGCTTTCACCTAGCATATCATTCCAATTACAATATTATCAGGTAGCCCCATTGCTCGTACCAGTTATTACAGTTGGTCACAAGAAGCGCGCGTGCCAGAAATCATAAACAAGTTGAGCCGGTGACTGATAAAATTGAGGTAGCGACTTTAAAGCAATTCCATGGCTGACATCGAATCGTGTCTCGAGTTGCCCAATTTGCATGTGGGATCAAAGGGGTTCTCCCATAATTATTGTCCACCAGGTTGATTGATGGGTGCAAGTGTTTATTGTGTAATAAAAATGTAGAAAAATATGCATGAACTGGGGGAGTGCTAAGTAAAACGCTTGATTTGGGATTATATTAAAGCTAGGTGAAGTAATGCGACTCGGGCTGTTGTTGTGGATGATGTGGCGAATACTCTTCTGGCTGTTCATTTCTTAGTGTTAGCTGCTCTTGTTCCAGCTGGCAGGGATCGATGTTAGCTGTTCTGGAACTCTGTTCCTTATCATTAGTGAAGTATACCTGTTCGTCTACCCTAGGATTTTGAGCATAGTTATCTTCTTCAGCAGACTGCTGATGCATTGATGCATGATGATAGAACGGAGCTGCTGTGGCTCTTGAACGTGCTAGGGCTACCGGTCGTGGACCATACCCGGGTGTAGTTCTTCGTACTCCCCAAAACCGTTGCGGTGCAGTTGAAGCAGGTTTTCTAAGATGGTTGGGTGAATGGTGGTCTTCCACTTCGTCTGAGCACTTTAGACCTCTTACTATGTTATTCACATAAAATGAATGTGGAAGTGGTTTTCTATACTTGGGTCTTGGGCGTGGCATCACTTGTTTGTTGCTGATAAAGTAATCCCGACGTTGGGCTACTGGCTGGGGTGCCACTACGCGTTGACGTGGCTTGGCAAAGTGTCCTTCATAGAGAATGGGTTCTACATAGTTTTTGACAGGTTTGCGATAGCGTGTTGGTGGCAGGCGCTGGGAATTAGCTATTAATGAGAAAGAATGCAAATTTTCAGGTGTTGGAGATGTCATGAGAAGTGCGGATTACACTTACCAGATACTTCGGGAGACATAAAGTGTGGACAGAGATTGGTATCTTCTTCATCGGTATCAATGCAGGGTTCCTCTGTAGAGGGTTCTGTTGGACGAAAAGAGTTGAAGTTGTTTTAAAATGATTTTATTTTGGGCTTCAAAATATTTTTCCGACTCGATCACAAAAATCTTAAAATCGATTCAGTGTCAGTTCGACAGCGGTTATTTTACGAACTCTTTGATTGGACAAAGTTTTTGTGATCAAGTTGAGCTGGAATAACAAGCTAACCTTGAGAGGCAGTACCTTCCTAAGCAAACACTAATACGTTAATCTCTCTATAACTCTGACCAATATCGACCTAGGTTGATGAAAAGGAGCGTTATGGATTCCTTAGAACCTGCATTGACTTATAACTAAGAACTTTTCTAGCATCGGGACTTAAAGTACCCATATCCGGTCCTTAAAATTCTTAAGAGGCCTTAGGAGGCCATCCTAAGCAAACACACTTAAGACCTGAATCTGTTAATAACTCTGACAAATATCGACATAGGAATTTAATAGGCTGTACCATCCTTAACAAGCACTCTAAGGACCTGAATCTGTCGATTACTCTGACAAACATTGACCTAGGTTAATGAAAATGGGCTTTATGGATTCCTTAGATCCTGTATTACACTTCTAACTTCCAATTTTTCTATAGTCGTGACATAAAGAACCCATTTCCCATTTCCCAAACCCAATTCCAGAATTTAAGAGGCTGTACCATCATTCTAAACAAGCCCTCTAAAGAACTGAATCTGACTATAACTCTGACACATATTGACCTAGGTTGAGGAAAACGGGTGTTATAGATTCCTAAGAACCTTTATTACACTTCTAACTAACAACTTTTCAAAAATCGGGACATAAAGAAACCCTTTCCGGAACTTAAGAGGCGGTACCCTCCTAATTAAGCATTCTTAAAACCTGAATCTGTCTATAACTCTGACAAATGTTGACCTAGGTTAATGAAAGTAAAAATAATAAAGGGTTAAACCATCCCCCTTGAATATATATTAATATTCTAAATACTAGACTAAAAATAAGAGACTAAAGGAAAAATTTCTAAAGTCCCCCGCTGAAAAAATCCTGCCTACGCCCTTGGACAGAGGATAGCACGGTGGTTTGAGTGATCTAGACAAATTTTAAGAAGTACTTAGAGAGCGATAAACAGTAACAGACAGTAAACAGCTGACTAAGTTTTGACTGAAAAGTTGACGACGCAGCAGGCTTTTGCTGTAAGTCTTATTGCTAAAAGGATTCAGTAAATCGGATTTCTTTTTCTGAGCGGGACCTAAGAGTCAAGCTTGACTATCTGTTTTAAGGCCCTCTTCTGGTCTAGACGACTGATTTTTACCTGTTATTTCTTAAATTGTGGAAAGAAATCGATAAAAGATTTTGTAATTCTGTTTTTTGTATTTGGTTCCTCAATTCATTAAAAACAATCCAAAACTAAAAATGTGTGAGTGCGAGGGCTGCTCAAAAAGTTTTCGGCCTTCAAAAAAGTGTCTTCTAAAAAAGGTGTGCGGATGGTTCACCCCTTTCCGGGAGTCCCCATTATCAGAAAGCAATTTGGAAACCAAGAAACTGTTAAGTATAAATGCCTTTATGGCCCGAAGCAGAATCATGGAAAAGAATTAAACTTGTAAAAGTTGTGGCCATTTAAAAATTAGAAATCGATTTTTGACAATTGTCTTTTCAGCCCAGTGAACAAAAAATAGTAAATAATTGTTTTTTTTCAATGATTGTGGTTCGGGCGATAGTTGCGTCAATTCTGCGTCCATTGAGCCCTACATCATCAAAATCGGTCTAGTAGAACTTGTGAAAATGTGTGAACCATTTTAAAAAGTAGTTTCGAGAAAAACCTTGGGTCAAAAATAGATATATCAACGAAAATATACCGAATTTTGAAAAATCCTTCTGGGGTAATATTTTTGAATATCTATGCTAAAAAACAAATGAAAAAAAAAAAAATTTTAGACCAGAGGGGGGCTTTTATCTCTTAGTTTTACATCGAGTTCGAGTGGAATAACTTCGAATCTGTATATCAAATTTTGCATGCCTTTAGATCTTAACCTACCTTCTGTTTCAATCTCTTCGCATTCGGTTGGTTCCATCTCGATCAATGTGGTAGTTTCTATTTCATCGGTATTTCCCATTATCGGAGTAGTTGCTGCTTCCGTTGAGGTTTCCGTTTCCATAGTAGTATTCGCTTTTCTGGTGATTGCAACAGTGGTTGTCTCTTCCGTTTTGTTTCGTCTCAGCTCCCCCACTCCGGTGGTGGTCATTATTACCTGTATTACCTCACTGGGTTGAGTGGCGCCATCTAATTTGATTTTGGGAGTATCTGGTACACGGGGCTTACCCGCACGTTGTTTACTACGTGACGTCTTGGCTTTCAATGATTTCAGTTCATTTTTTACATTTGGTGGAGAGGTCGTTGAGGTTCTAGCAGTTGCGGTAGTAGTAGATGTTGTGATTTCTACCGCGTTGGTAGTTGGAATTTCTTCAGTGGTTGAAAAGTTGGTAGTCGCCTCCTCTGTTATAGGTGCAATAGTTTCTCTCGGGCTGGGCTTGGTCATTTTTGTAGCGCTAGAATCTTCCGTTGTGGTAATGGTGTGAGTAGACTGCACTATTTCTTCAGTTTGGAGCTGACTTTTTTTCGATTTTGGTGTACATTTGATAAGTTTCCGTTTTGGTGGTTCTGTTGCCAAAGAAAAATTAGCACAAGGATCTTGCTTCAGTAGCGGAGTTCTCAGTAATATCAATCGTACAAAGCATGGATGCTCGGCTGGCAAGTTGGGACGTTTATACAAGGGTGGCAAAAAGTCCAAACACTCTTCACTCTCCCCCTCCTCGTTAAAATCATCAAACAGATTGAAATCCTCTTCTGATGAATTGTCATCACAGGATATAGAAGCAGCGGGCAATATTGCTCTTTGACTTCTACCACCCATTTGAGCTGTCTCCACATCGTTTAGCACCATCTCTAGCAATTGCAAGTCTCCCTTGTCCAACGGTGAGCTTTTGTTTGTTTTTAACAGTTAATATAAAGTTTAACATAAGTGAGGCATAGCTTACCCAAAAACTCTGCCACCTAGTAGCATACACAGCATTAATTGCACCAGCATCTTCTTTGGAGTTGTTAGCTTGCTGGTTTCCCGGGAAATGTCAACATCAGTGGCCAGCCGTTTGGGTTTTGTTGAATCTAAGCCAGACGTCTCACGTATCGCTCGGTTTCTACTCTCACTTTTGTGGTCAATTGAGATAACCCCCCGCACACGCCCACTCACTCACAAAAAACCAAAGTTTTGTGTTCGGCTTTCTCATTAGAACCTCTCTGATTCTGTTTCTGTAGTCTGTTTGGCGTTTCCATTTCTGTGTTCTGTTTTTCACTTTCATATGTGCTACGTGACCTCAGCTGCAGATTGGTTTCTATGCACTTTTTGTGGTTGTTTGGAGGGTACCCTAGAGTGGAGTGGATTCTAAGGGTAGACCCTTTAAGTCAGAGATGGCAGCATGGAGTTACCAGAGACAATCCTGAAAAAAATCCGATATCCCGCAAACTGTCATCGAAATAAAAGTCGAGTATTTGTCATCGGACACTCCACCATTACCCATTTCCATTTACTCACTGGAGAAACCAAGACTCCTTGCCACATATGTGGATAAGAAATATCCCCAATACACCTATTGGATAACTGCCTATTTCTGGAGAAAATCCGGAAAGTCCACTTTCCACCAACCCTACCCTCAACATACCTCTCCATAGCCTCTAACAAAAATATAAAGAGATTTTATAAATACCTCAAACATTAGAACATACATTAGAACATATTCCCTGAAGTAGAGCCTAAGGCCTCGACGGTAGAGCTCTTCCCCCTTATAATCAATTATAATATTATTATTAGTTAATGTATTATAGTTTAATTTTGAAATAAATAAATAAAGTCTTAAAATGAAGTCCAATATAAGCTGTCATTTAAGCTAAAATGTCCAGAAACTTTAGTTAATTCTGACCCTTTTTCTTGCAAAATATTTACTTCAATGGGTAATTATATTCTCTGCCACATTATACAAAACTTTGTTAGGTCATCTTCTCGTCGATTTCCCTTTTTTTCAGCTCGTACTTTCCCACTTGCTGTTGACTTGCATTTTTATTAATTTAACTTTTATGATTCTTGTTACCACTTTGATGTGACATCTTGTTTTTGTTGTCTTGTTTCAGTTTTATATCAATTATACTATTATTATCGGATTGGATGTCTGGTTGGGGGTGGGTGGAGGGCTTCTATCAGCAAGTGTTCCGCTGTGACTAAGTAATTAATACCATCGTCTGTTTTGTTTTGTTTTTTATTTTTCTCGTTTTATTTGTTTTGTGGCATTCTAGCTAAACATCTGTTCCATTTTTTTTTAAGTACGAATTTGTAGTAGTTGTAGATGAAATTGGTGAGACAGAGAGATAGCTGCAGACTTACTATATAGCTTACGGTGACTAAGTTCTAATTGTTGTGGTATCTTGGTTTTTTGTGCTTTTTTTTTGGTTCGTGACAGTTGGCTGGGGAAAGTAACTTGAGACGAGACTTTTAAGTACAAGTAGAAAATGGTAATAGACCCCGAAGATAATGAATATGAAGATAATATATGTAATTTATAGTTTATAATTTCGGGAAAATAAGGTAAAAGCTGGTAAGCAGGCTTCCAGTTAGGAGCATCTTGTTACAGTTAATGACTCAATGCGGTTTAATGTTTTGTTTTATTTTCAGCTTTTAGTGCCCTAAACTTTTTTAGATACGGTAGGCGGTTACTTGGTGTTCGAAGCTGCTTAGTTTTATGGCTCAGATTTTCCAAGTGGATTCAGTAGGTCTGTGGAAATTGCTTAGGCAGTTAAACACCTTTCGGAATTAAAAAGTCCCCCTGGGTTCTTGGTAGTGGTAGTACTACTGAAATATAATTGTGTGATTATTAGCTTGATAGAACTGAACTTATGGCAGAGGTATATTGATGCAGCTTTAATTTTTTTGAATTTTCCTAATACAAAGTTTACCTGGTCTTTAAACTTAAAGTGAGAAGCCACATATCAGTTGAAAAAAATTTTATTTTCTCTGACATTTCATATCTTAAAATTCTTTAAACGAAGCCATTCATAAATTTTAAATGTTTTCACTCTGGGAATGAAAATTTTAGTTGTTGTTGTAGCAGATGATTTGGCTGAGCTGTCACTTTCTCAGTTGTCAGTGCAAAATGTTTTGTGTGGTGTGGGCGAGTGCCTTAGGCAAGGTGTCGACTTTAAACCGACTGGTAAGAGTACGAAATTGATTTTATCTACGGCAAACTGAAAGTTAATAAGAGCCAACGGCTTCTAAATAGTATTTCTGCAGTCCAATGTTGATTTTAAAAATATTATGTTTTCTTTTATTAACCATTTTTCATTGGGGCTAGGTTCGCCGCCTTTCAACCAAGAAAGTGACAACATACTCCAGTCAAAGCACAAGTTTACTTAGTAAATATTATTTTTTGTCTTCTATATTAAATAAACCAAAAGCACAAGACACACAACAAAGGTTAATAGCCGCCAGAGTGCCTCTCACTTCCTAACAATGTCAAACATTTTGACATGCAACAGTTTATGTTGAACAATGTTGACAAAGGATATCAATGTCATTGGCGGTGGATAAAAGTGACTAGGGTAGGACAATTCCACTATATTGGGGGTCTTAAAGAACAAGTGTGAAAACAAAAAATCAGCCCGAAAGTAAAATTCTTTTTAATTTCAAATATACTAAGTTAAGTGGTGTAGAAACTTGCAACAATGATTTTATCAGAGAGTTTTTGATAAGTATTATGAAGCTGATTATATCACACAGAGAAAAAATTAAGACGATCTTGCTTGGTATCAAGAATTTTTAATGTAAAAAAATTGAATGAAGATATTTTCTTCAAAAATAATTAATGGAGTTAAATATTAAAACTCTTGGTTTTAAATTAAATAGATAAATAGAAAACATGTAATGAGAAGTCAAGAAACTTCTCCGCAGAGCTCGCGAGCTGCTGAGTCTGCGCAATAATCTCAACCGCGGCGCGATAAACAAGGGGAGCGGCAGGCCAGGCGAGCAATCGACATCAGCAATTTTGCTATACACATCGCAATACAGAGAACTGCTGAGAGGGCGCAATAATCTTAATTGCGGCGCGATAAGGAAGTAGAGCGCACCTCAGAGAACTGCTAAGTCAGCTGTGGAAGCAGAAGCTCATGAAGTCGAGTAAAGAAAATGATTTTAAAGTTATTTGCAAAATTTGGTCGAAATCGGATGACTATATCTTAAGGCTTCCATAGGACCAATCGGTCGAAAAATGGGTCTAAATATAAATATTTTTTTTCAATGTTTGCGTTTCTTAACTCGGCTATTATTATTGAACATTAACGCTTTAAAACAAAATTTCCAAATGTTGCCAAAAACAGAATAAGGGCATTTCCACTGAAAGGTCCACCCAGACCAAAAAATGAAAAGTACTTAAAAACACATTTTTCGATCATATTTTTATCGGGAAACAATTAAATTAAACTAGTTTACGCCAATCTTAAATTTACTCATATTCCATTTCGAGATTTTCAAATGGAAAGTCGAGCAATCACCATATTTTTATTTTTATCATTCTTTTCCTAAAAAAGTACCTATAGATTCAATTGAATCCTTACTGCTTCCCAGACAACCTGCTGAGCCCCAAGACGGCTCAACAAGTAACCAAGGCAATTGCGTGTCTACGAAGATAGCACCAAAGTAAAATGTAAACATAAGTGTGCACAAACTTCTTATAACATTTGGTTTTGTCAACTTTCATCCGGAACTCTGGAGCTAGGTGTCTAGGGTCTGTGTCTGAAAACCCCGCTAAGCTAAGTTAATGACACGTGGACTTCGTGAGTTGTGCATTAATTCGTTGAAAATCAAAAAAACCTGTAGCTTATCTCAATGCCTAAATTCGCAGACTTCCGTCATTTGTGACCAGTTTAAACTGACTTATTTTGGGTGTCTGTTCGATCCAAATTGATAAGAGTTTGCCAATTTTTTTGCCTTTGCTAATTAAAACTAATCAATATGAAATCAAGTGTCAAATGCAAAATGTTGAAAATATGCTATCAATTTAACCGACAGTTCACAATCGCTCAAAAGGTTGAAAGTTCTTCAGAAAATGCAGCAGAGTAGTTTTTGAGCCCAACCGAGTTCCAAATAGTTGATGTTTCGGTTAATGGTTCGGAGGGCATTAGGACTCGAACCGTTGTACGATATAAAAGCTTAAATATATTTCTAAACAAACTTAAAATTGAAGTATAACTTGAGTACTGAATCAAAACTGCACACCCCTTTCGTTTCAAGTGTTTAAAAACGCTAAAAAAAAAGCCAAGGCGATTTAAGGCGCTTTTAAATATAAGAAAAGCGTTTTTATCATTACCTTATGCTTTTGCCCCAAATAAATGCAACTGAATTATGCGAAACTTTTTATTTCATTTCATTTTTGGGTGTTTTTTTTTTTGGTTTGTTTTTATGTTTAAATACTTATTAAAATTGTTTTTTTTTTCATTTTGTTTTTGTTGCTGTGTTGTTGTGTTTTTTGTGTTGTTAGCATCTGCTTTGTTGTAATTTTTTTTGTAGATTTTCTTTTTCTTTGCTAAATAAAGTTTTGCTATTTTTTTGTGATTTTTTGTTGTTGTTGTTCTGGGCTAAGTTTTACTATATAGATTAGATGTAAGTATGTGTGTGTGTGTGTATGCATATGGTTCGTTTTTGTTTTTGAATATTTTAGGAATGGAAAAAATACAAGCAATAATTCAAAAGAACTTCACAAATTACTATTTTTCATTGTTTATTTGTTGGTTGTTTTTGGTGACTGAGAAAGCGAGCGCGTTGAGACAGAAAGAGCGAGCTAGCGAGAGTGAATTAGTGTTAGAGAGAGAGAGACGAGCCATCTATTTACAAAAATATCGATCCTCATAGCGTTGACAATAGTCACAGATAAGTTTGCAGCAACGTTCATTATGGAATCGACAGCGACATTTCTCCACCTGCTTGAAGACCTGCGTGGTGTAGCCACGCCCACAGCACAAATTCGCACAATTGTCCGGATGCAGACACTGGCGATCCTTGGTGACCGAGCAATAGGTGGGCGAGGTCTCCAAATAGTAGAGCGTGGTGTACTGCGATTGTTGTGGCTAAAAGAAAAACAAAATAGAGAAATAGATTTTATATGAAAATCCTTAGAGTTTTCAGTTTCACTTACTTTCTTGCGTCGCTGTTTGGCCTTTTTCATGCGACTTGATGGTGCCTGCCGCATGGTCCGCTGATTTGGTGCCTTGCGTATGGCCTGGTTATACTTTTGCCTCAGCAAAGTAGCCGTGGCATTGAAATCTGCCATTTTCTTCCAGCATGTCTTCATCGAACAGGAGCCAGAGACGCCATGGCACTTGCACTTGTCCTTCATCAGCGTGGAGACGGCTTCGATGCCAACCTAAATAGGAAAAGAAATAATTTGTTAGGACAAAAATGTTAGGTCACAAAATCTTGCTAAAGAAAGAAAGGTAATAAATAGGCCTACACGAAAGCAAAACCAGGATTTCTTTCTAGAATTTAATAAGAACGGTTTTCTCTGGGAGTGCATTATTTCGACATCAACTTCTTGAATAAAGAACACAAATATTTAAATACTTTTACATGTCAAGCAAAGCTTGCAAAAGTAAAAACGAAAAACCAAACCGAGAGTGAAAACTGTACTTCTAGATTCAAGAACAACTCGAGTTAGATTCAAGAATGAATCGGGATTCACAACAGAACCGAATTAAGTTCAAACGAGATTGGTTTTAATTCAAAGACGATTAATTTCTGAATTTTATAGGCATAAACTAAGAATGATTAGTCTTAGGCAAAAAAGGACTTTGTTTAGTCTAAGAAAGGCTTGTATAAAGCTTTTATTGAGTACTTCTAGATTCAAAAACATTTCGAGAAAGAATTTATTATATTTCGAGAATAGAATTTATTATATTGAGCTCCAAAAGTTCTTAAAACAATCACGAATCGCGATAGACATATTCAAACTATTTTTGAAATCAAGTTAAATAATATCGCATGTATTCAAAATGGTATTTCTTAGAATCGCACAATGCAAGGTGGGATAGATTGAGATTTTGGCACTTAAATACAAATGCCAGAGCTTTAAAAACTAAACATTCTTAAATTAAGCACGAAATTAAGCTCAATCGAGATTATTGGTATATCAAATCAAAGACGATTAATTTATGATATCTTCAATTCTTGTTTTAAGTACGCAAGTAAGCTCAAAAGAGATTGGCTTAAGCTTAACTTTTGAAACTAAAATTTCTGGACTTAATTACGAAATATCTTGATTTTTGATTCAGCGTACAAATTAGTCATTAGTGTTTTATACGGGCATTAAATCTTGAAAAATTTAAGAGGTATTGAATTGTGCATTAGGAAAGAAAAAATCTTTGTTAAGATTTATTTCAAACTGTTGACTTTAAAAATCCAGTAAAATAATGATCATAAAAATCTTCTAGTTAGATTTATTAAAATCTCTGCTTAAATGGCCAAGCTACAAACATTTCAGCAAGAAGTCTATTCGAAATCACATTGTTTGTCAAAAAATAATAATTTTACCTCAGAGTCATGTCGCAATATCTCGCTGACTTCGTCTCCATCGCCGCCGCGCAAATCCAAAAAGCTTCGCGTCACCCGTTTGCCATGCTTGAGATTATCATTGCAGCCGCCCCATTGAAAATCCTGATCCACACGATTCTGTTTACGTGGCCCACAACTGCATTTGGTCATCCTACCCTCGGCACACGCGCGAGCAATGGAGTGAGTCATCGCTGCAGCTGTCAGGGCGTGCACAAAAGCCGTCTCCTTGTAGAGTTTCTTGAATATATTCCTCTTTCCACGTGTCTCAATCGAGCAGTTCCAGCGATCATAACGAAATTGATCCTCACAATGCAAGGTGGCCAAACGTCGTGCCTCGCTCAGAGTTCCAGGCAGGCCTGTCTCCTTGCGGCATTGATGATTTTGTCGTCGCGTTGCTGGCATATAACGACACGGTCCACCCACTTGACCCTGAGAGGTGAAGACTGCCATCACGGTGTGCTCGGAAATGAAGTGTTCGCTAAATGGAAAATAAGAGAAGAAAAATTGTTATTCACAAATTAAGGTTAAAAATAAAATATTTTTGCTAAATTCACTTTCGGTAGACTTTTGCGGAAATGGAAACTAAATATGTAATAATGTTCTCAGCGGTAAAAATTTGAAAATGGCACGCAGCCGGGAAAGCTTTTTCCCAAGCTTTTCAGTTGATAGAAGTCATGGCTTTTAAAAGCTTTAAGTTAAAAAGCTTCCAAGCTTTCTAAAAATGAGTGCATAGATGGCGCCACTTGCACTAAACGGGTAACCGATATAAAAGCTGTCATTCAAAGTGTTGAATATAATGTTAAGTTGAATACTATCACATGTATTCAAAATGGTATATCTTCGATTAAAAAAATCGCAGAAATTTTGGGATAGTTTATTTTTAAGCTAGGAAGTAACATTTTATTATAATATTAAAGAGAGTTACAACAATAATAAAGGTTCCCCAAAAAACTTGAGTAAAATGGGTAAAAATGGGTATTCAACCAACTTTAACTTCAACCAACTTCAAATTACTAAAAATCTATACGTGGTGGACCATTTCTGAAAACAGGAAATCATCTATAAACACCGCCAACCACTCAATATACAGTAAAAAGTTAATTACATAAATTAAATATTGAGTAAATTAATTTCTTACTAATCGCCCAATCTATTTACTATTTTAGTTTGCTCGTATGTACATTACACAAAACATTTATTACACCCCACAAAATTATTTTTACAACAGCTAAACAAACCGGCAAACCTTTTTATTTGATTATAACATACAAACCCACCGTTAGAATGTTCGTTATCAGTTTCCATTTATGCAGTTTTTCTTAGAATTGCCGAAAGTTTTTCATTTGAAATGGTTTCCACTTCCTGTCCATGGCTATCACTATCACCTTTTTTTTCAAATTTTTAATTTGCAGGAAATCTTAAATTCTCATAAAATTTAAGTGCTTCATAAATTGGTGTATGAGTCTTCGCCGTCTTCTTCTTCCGTCTACGTCTACGTCTTCTTCTTCCGTCTACGTACACACAACGTGATCATCTCCTGCTCCTCTGTATCTGTCCATTTTGATTTAAACTCGCTTGAGTCTGTTAATAATTTTTCAGGTTGTTCATTTTTAATGTGTAATGTGAAATTAATTTGCCTCCAATTCGCCATTAATTAATTAATTGAATGCTTAAATGTTTACAACTTTGTTTAGGCATTTTATTTTTGCTCTACTTGGCATGTGTTTGGAATACGGATACGGCCAAATTTTTATCTATTTATCTCCCGCTGTTTTATTTCGTTATATGACGTAGTTTTTGTGCAATTCATTAAATTTTAATTTTTCAGAAGTTTGTTAGATTGACACGATATGTAATGGATTGGGGGAATGTGGAGATGAGTGGCCATGTAATGTAAATAGACTGCCATATTTACTTCAGCTGTTATAGTTAGGTTTGAGGTGACAATTTTTCTTGGTCCGAAATTACTCGAAGAAGCAAATGTTTGAATGTTTTCTTGGAAAAATTGAAGGGAATCGTGTGTGCGAAAGTTTAGTTTCCGAACGATTACCTACCTTCAAACACATTTTCACACTTGACTTAAAATTTAAAAAATCTTCTTCCTATGTCGGGAAATGGGCAGAAAACTGTATGAAACTCTTTGGTTTTTATCCGATTTACTTTTTTTCAAAGATCTTTATGAAATGTGAGGAAAATTCTCAGCGATTAGCTCCAAACTCAAAATTTAAAAAAACAACACATACAAAAATTTGGAATACGTGATTTTTCTCATTTTGGTAAATTGGGCGTATAACTGTGGTATGAAAATTTTTTGACTTTCATCCAATCAGCTCTTAGCTCAATTTCAAAGATCGAAATAAAAAATTCAACTAAGACTGTTGACAAACCTTAAGGAAAATTCACCCGCCTGGCTTGTGGCAGCTCTGGCCAATCTTATCACTATCATCTAAAGCGATATATCGATAACCAAAAGCGGCCCTAATTGTCATCTCGAACAGATTTATTGGTGTGTGTAACCCAACTAAGCTCCAAGCTCATTTTCAAAGCTACACATACAAAAATATAGATTACGGAAAATTTATCGCCCTTGGAGGGAAATTGTTAAGTTTGGTTTCCTTCAAATTCATTTTCAAATTAGACCCTTCAATTTTGGAAAATCAACTTCCAGTGTGGAAAAACGGACACGGAACTGTAGTATTTTTTATCACATCCGATTAACGATCGTTTTAGTTCTGTGCCAGGCGGCTCCAGTTGTTCACACCACACATAATGTCCCAACCATTGCTTTATCTCATCTTTTCCTAACGCCTAATGTAAGAAATTTTAAAAAAACAACAATATTTTACAAAAAATTCCTTTCTACCCACTAGAAATCACTAATCAGGTCTTCAATTACAACTTAAAGCTCATGTAAGTCGTCATGTAAGCTGCGTATTGTTATCACTTGGCCATGCAAAGCGCATTAGCCCCTCACCCCCATTTTGCTTTACCCATTTCAACTTTGGGTTAATGTGTGTCGCCTTAATCAATGGAAACATTGAGGAATTACCAGTTTACAAAAGCACAGGAGGAGGAGTAGTGGCAGCAGGCCATGTTAAGCCTTTTGACAAAATGGAAAGACAATTAGCCAATAACCCAGACACACACAAAGAGAGAGAGAGGGAATTTTAGCAAAATTAGCCGCTGGTAGATACACTTGTATCTTTGAGATACAAAGTAAGTTGAAAAGCTATTAAAACGGCCGCAGAGCAAAATAAACGGTATGTTTTTGTTGTTGTTGTTGGTTAGGCCAAACAACAAATTGATGTGTGCCGGCAAACATGAGTGAGAGAAAGAGAGAGAGCCGCCATAAAACAAAAGTGTTGATGGATATTTTCCTCGTGCGTTGATGACGATGTGTGCATTTGTACAGATTCATCAAATTTTCAGAAACGTAAAATATTCAAAACACTCACACACACATACGCACACTAAAATCCCTTTGTGCTGCGGCAAAAGCATTTTATGGACTTTACAGTTTTTCGAGTTTTGCCCCAAAGAGCATAACAAATGTGCCACACAGAGGATGATGGCAGCAACAGCAGCAGCAACAGAGGTAAAACTAGAAGAAATTGAAATCTACTCTTGGGTACCCATAAAATCTTTCCGTCTTTAAGTAGCCAAAGCATATCGAACCGCGCGAGCATTTTGTTTTTTATGGACTTTTTTACCATTTGCATTTTATTGCCAAAACATTAATGCAGTTGCCTGCCATTTGGCTTTATTTATAAAACCAACCAACACCCATCATCCTCATCAGCAGCAGCGGCAGCTTCCTCCTCGGGTGGCCAATTGTTTGTTTTCTTTGGGTGTAGCTGTCACACAAAGCAAAAAAAGCGAAGCAGGAAAACTCATTCGCAAATAAGAGTTCAATTAAAATTGCCAGCACTGCGTTTATGAAAATTGATACCCAAATGAAAATATCTTTGCAGTCTGCAGAGCCGATTTGCTTCGACTATTTTAATTGATGGGCAGAAAAAGGCGCTCGAAATTTCCCCTCCAAATGCGACCAATGAGGCGTCTTCTTTTCTTCTGTCCCAGTTTAGACAATTAAAAGTTTTCATGGAACAATTAATGAGTTCTAATGCCGATCATTTAGTTTGAAATGCTTGGGGAATTTATTTGGGGAAACTACTGCAACAATAATAATAAAATACTAAACTTATAAAAAATGGTTTTAGATCTCGAGAGATAACTATAACACATTTTTGTCCTAGTTTTTGAAGAGAAATAAAAATGTTCGCATTGGTAGTTCAAATTAACACCTGAATCGCACACATTTTAAGTTTCTGGCCACGTTGTAGACAGTCCTTAAGACTTTTTGAAAAAATAGAGGAAAGCTATCTTCTTCTCGACCGAAGATTTTATATCCTTGATCTTCAATTCTTTTTACAAAACAATTTAATATTCGCTTTGAACACTGCTGGCTGAGTGATTTCCCAAACAGACCAATACATGGTTTGTTATGCTTTCCCATGATTCCACTAAGATTGGTCGAAATCGGAAATCTATATAGTGTAGCAGTCATAGGTCCGAAAAGTAGTCTTAGTCGGAAAAACTATCAATGGAACTTTCAATGGAAATGACCTTAAAATTGGCACGATTTTATTTTATTAACTCAGCTCGTTATGCTGATCAAGAATATATATACGTGAAAAATATACGTAAAAAAAATGCAGAGCTTTACCAGACTTCGATAAGACCGTACTTGAAAATCGATAATGTACATATAGGTAATTAAGGAATTGAAGGTTCGGCATAGTAAGAGCCCTTGTGCGTCTATCCTGCAAATTTTGTATCATTTGCTTTGACAATAAATTTGGCATGAAATTTCATTTAATTACCCAGTATAAAGTTTCCATTAAATTTAGTTTCAATTGAAAAAAAAAACATTTCGATAATTTTCCCATTTCTGTAAGATTATTTCCACTTAGTGAAGATGCCAAACCATTTTCTTTTATCTCGAAATTTGTGTTGGCATTAAAATTAACTTTTTTTTTCAGCATCCTTCAGTCAACCGAAAAATACAGCTTAAGCTTAGCTATTAATGATTAATTTTGCTTTGCTTGTGAATAAAAGATTCGTCATCAAAATTAAACATCAAGTTGGCAAAAAGCAATCAACATTAAAACTTTTTTGCCAAAGTCTTGGCTTACTTTTTATTTATTTTGTCATAAAAAGTACGTAACGATAAGTGAGAAAACAGACTCTGGCTCCGGTCTCAAATGCGTTTCGCATAAAGTGCGTTTTTATGACCCATGATCCTGATATCTCACCCTGCCCAGGCAGCCAGCTGAGGGGGAGCAACAAAATGATGATGTATTAATGAACAGTCACGTCTGGCTCATAAGATTTTTAGTAGCAGCCCTCGCTTACACGTGGCCTTGGCCAGTGACTGTTGAAGCTCCTCTTCTCTATCGACTCATTCAGTTACTAATTAAGCCAAATCTCGCCCTCTAAATGAGGTCAAGTTGGCGCCAGTACATTCAAGTAGTATTTATGCAGGCCTGGCAACAACATTCACAAACACAAAAAGTTCTTCTTGTGCTTTATTTTCTAAACAAATCAAATGCTGCCCCAAAAGGTATTCAATCAGTTTCAAATTCATGCTGCTGTTGTTGTTGTTGCGGAACTTGTTGTATCACCTCATAACAACAACACTTGACTAGATCGATACTACATATACCACAATTATCAGAAGATTCAATTATTCTACTGAAAAGTTTACATATCAAATTATTGACCCATTTTTTCGGATTGAGTTATGCTTATATCATTTTGGGGGATATATCATTTAATTAGGAATTTCTTTATAATGACTTTCGGTGACCTAAATATAACAGCAATTACAAATCGTAAATATAAACAACTTGACAGATACGATGTTTATTCACACAAAATTTATCATGAGTAACGCCCTTCAAAGTATACGAACTTTGTTTATTTTTATAACTAGAAATTGGTAGTCAGTTGTGGCACCGACATACATTACTCCCACTGTATGTTCACATACATTGTCGGACCAGTTATAGGTAAGCGATATAGTTTTGTTTTAAGAGAAAAAATATAAGAAAAAAAATATGATTTCTTTTATGCGTTCCAAACTTCTGACCAAAATTATAATACACTTTTCAAGTGTTTAAAAAGGATATTTAAAATAATCCCTTGGATTATTTCCGTATCTATATAAATATAATCCTTTGGATGATTTTTAGGTTCGTTGGATGATTGAAAGGATATGAAAGACATTTCCAGTCCAAATGTTTGGATTTGGATCTGTTTTGGATATTTTTCTTCTGTGTCGCGGACTTCGCCTTATCTGCTGAAATTCACCCCTATTCAAGAATTTTTAATAAAACTCCACGGAGCTTTGGGTCATTTTCCCATAATTCTGATCAGATAAAATCCAAGTCAATATCATGGTAAATGCCTTAGGAGAGGGGTGCCCACAGCTTTTGCGCTCGTCCCGCATTCTTTGTTGTTTCACGCATTGACATTTCAGCGCGCAAAGAGACGTGTCACAAACATATAGTTCGAAGTTGTCTGTTTTCTCTTTCTCTCCTACGCCTTTTAGCAAAATTGTACGCAACAACAACTTTTTGTTTTCAGAAAAACGCTCTTACTTTCACACAATTTATTAAAGTTTCTTCCAAATCGGATGACTATTGCATATAGCTGCCATTAGAAGGTTCGGCGAAAAACGGCTTTTAGTAAGAAAAATTGATGATCCTAAATATCCTAAATGGTTTTTATGTTAAAAACATTAATGTAAATATACTTAAAATATAAATGTAGTCGGGTGTGGCTCAGCGGCTAGTGTGTGCGCACTCTGTGGAAGAGGTCGTGGGTTTAATCACGCCTCGGGACATATAATGAAACGTTTTTTCTTTGAAAAACTTACACACCCGGTCACCTTTACCAGCTGTTGGCGCCAGCTTTGAAGCAACTAGCCATGAAAAAGCTTCTCATGCTGCCGTTCGGATTCGGCGTTAAACTGTAGGTCCCTTTCTCTAGTGCGAAAATTAGAAGCACACAAGCCAAGAGATTGAGAGGAGCTCGGCTTTGGCCCTTGGGGCTGTGATAAGCCAAATATTATTATGTAAATATAACTCAAATATAACTCTGTCACTTATTATCCGATTTTAGTGCATATTTCAGAGACTATAGATATTGACACTAGAACATTAAGTTTAATCTTTTAAGAATAGCTTAAACAAATTTCATCATCCTCTCTTCAAGTAAAGATAAAGTAACGATTTACTATAGTTGTTAGGTTAAATGCCTCTTTCTGCCACTAATTACCACCCCAAAACACAAAACAGTCTAAAATTCCTTCAGATATTTCTTCTGCTGCCATTTGTTAAGCTTAACACACAGCTTAACAGTTTCAACTCCTTATGCTCCTTACCTTACTTTCTCCTCTCTGTAGCTCTTTCTCACACTTCACTTTGCCCCGGCTCCACCTGCCAGCTTATTTTCATTCATATTGTGTGATATTTATGGGGACACACACTTCAGAAATGCGTTGTAAATATGCGCTTAAGCTGCTAAATTGCAAGCGGGAACAACGGCAGCAACAGCAATTGCTGACAGACCAAAAGGAATTGCAAGCGTTAAACCGCAGCCCAAGGGGGAGGAAGAGGCGATGGCTAAATGCTGATGTATGAGCTGTTGTTATTGTTGTTGTCCAATTTCGACAGCGTTAAAACATAAAATATGCTTCCGCTTTCCTTTCGCCCTCCCCATAATGAATAATGTTGCTGTTGTTGCAGGGGGGCACAGTCGGTGGTTGTTTTTGGACTGCAACAACTGAGAGCGCTTCATCATAAAAAGCGCATCCTTCTGCCCCGCCAACAGCTTTAGCTGGCTGTGTGTTGAAGATTATGGTCATCAATTTGGGCATCAAGCAACCTTCCCCCCAAAAACAAAAAAGCAACAAACAAATGCGTCCCACGAGAATAACGGTAAAAGGCATTTTTATGGTTTGACTCATAAAATTTGTGCAGTAAGTAGACAACAAAATGACGTAGTCGACACTTTTTTTGGGGATTTTTAATAAAAGTTGCTGATTAAAACACAACAGCAACATCCGCCAGCAACTGCGCAGTAGCAACCTCAGCAATCAATTTATGCCCACCCAGGCTGCTGTTTGGCATTAAAACGAGGGTCGCTTTAGCGATTACAAAGATTTTGGTTAGTTTTACAAAAGATGTGGCTTGCTTGCTGCTGTTGTGGTTTGGTTTGGTTTGATTATTTACTCAAAAAGAAAAAAGAAATGAGTTTGTGGCAAACAACAGGAAAAAATCTGAAAATATGCCAAAGGCATAGCAGAGCTGCCCCTGATTGTTGCTGATGCTGCTGTTGCGTGTGCGCCATAAAAATGCAATAAAAATCTTTACGACACATTTCGCTTGCAACCCTCGAACAACTCACGGAAGTTTAGACGTATGCTGGCCCCACTTCACACCTTTGGGCCTCTCGTTCTTCCTGGGGGCACCATGTTGCTACCGTTTCAAAAGAACAAAAAATATGTTGCTGGTAAGCAATTTTTATGCCCAAGCAGCAGCAGCAGCAAGCGTTTGGCTGACTGCATTTAACGCCATTACCTGGACGCCACGCCCTCAATTCGTGTTGCAGCTGTGCATTTTCTATTAGTTGTTATGGTTGTTACCGCCCGCTGCTAGTGTCATCAGCAACAGTATTGCTTATCGCTTTAGTTATCTCTCTTTCTCTTTCATTTAACAGCTACGTCTTGTGCCATTGACAGCTTCATTGTTTTGCATAAAAATGCCAAGGTAATTGCCTCATCAGCTGCAGCAATCTTAATGTCATCTCTTCAACAGCAACAACATTTTCCGAATTTCTTTAAAAATTTTCAAATTTTCACCTTAAAATCTAAGTACTTCAATTCTCCACCTCCATCGATAAGCTTAAATATGGCTTCCGCTTTGTGTAGTTGCAGCACCGTGGCAACAGAAACATCCAAGCATTTCCATTCATTGCACGCTGATTGCCAAACTATTTTTCAGCTAATATTAGATGAGTTGCTGCTGTTGCCGCTGCATTTTTCGTTTATGCTTCAACGGCATTCCAACAATTTGTCTGCATTTTCCCATTTCTATCATTCATTTTGTCAGCTTACAAAAAAAAAAAAAAAATAAACAACTTGTGAGCGTGCTTAACACTCACGGGAAAATGTAAAAAATGTTGGGAGAAAAAAATACGCCTTGTTAATAAGTGTGAAATAATATTAAAAAAGAAATACAAGCGGGGAAGACGAAGTACAAAGACTCGGGATTTGATGTTCGAATATTATATTTTTATGAAAGCACCAGCATCTCCGATCCATCAATAATATATGAACAGCCGAGTCGATGTAGTCTTGTCCGTCTGTCTGTATGAACACCTATGTAGATCTCGGTGACTAGAGCAACCAAAGTTCGTGTGTAGACCCCTATTGCCTGTACTTTAATCAAGTTTATTTCAAATTTTCGCCACGCCCATTCCCACATCCGCAATAAAATATGTTGAATAACTCCAACAGTTTTGAAGATTTTTAAAGGTTATAAAAACGTTGTATACTTTCCGCGTATCCATATAACGGAGGCTACATTATTTTTGTCGCTGTGTTTAGTTGAGTTTATGGGTTACCCTCTGCACCATCATTTTAATACATCTTATTTCGGAATATTTTATATTCGAATGGATGTGGTTTGATTGTGTTTATTAGTTGCGGACCTGTGTGTAGTATTAAGATCCGAATGTAAGCACATATATCAGAGATGGTAAGGAAATTAAGGCAGATAAAGTTTATTTTATTTTCCTCGCGCCTTTCCGCCCACGCCATTTGGCAACATTTGATGATAAATCGATTCTTCAAGACATATTTA